>VWZG01010851.1:114779-202429 GCA_013396735.1 Grallaria varia
TTTTGATTTATGACTTTTTTACAAGCTCAGACGTGCTGACTTCTCATGGTTTGGTCAAGTAAAACCCCTTTCTTCTTGTTCCTTTTCTAGAAGGATTCATACATGATCTAAATTGCTGGTGGTTTCTGTCTCTAAGAGAGCAAAAGCCTGCAGGGCTGTGCTATGAGATCACCACTTAGAGCTGATCCTTAGACCTGGTCTTATCCCTATGCTTTAGAAATATTGTATCTTCCGTGCTGGACTTGACTTCACCAGCTCTGGTTTGAAGAAGGGCTCAGACATTCAATAACAGAGTGCTTTGTGGGAGCTGTCAAGCCAAAGCTATTGCTCTGTCTGGTGAATGTACTGGCTAGGAGAGCAGATTGGCTTTTAGAGTAAAAACACTGGTAATGTAGTTTGATCACTGAGCTGGAGTAGAAAAAGGTGTCTGGTGTGTAGTCAGCGACCAAGACATAAACAACATAAAACTTGGGGGATTGAATGTAAATGGAAGGTCTTGATGAACAATCGGGTGGAGAGGGATTGCCCTGAGGAATACTGGTCAGTGGCTGTTCAAGCATCCTGATGTGAGTCTTGAAGTGAACATCATTCTGATGTCTTGTGGGAAGAATTCCTTCTTGCCTGTCTGTTAGAGAGTGTTACCACATTCATGAGCTGCTCTTTGCCAAAGCACTTTCCCAAAGCTTTTTGCAAACATCAGTGCTCATCTCCTAACTTCCCTTGTTGACAGAAAGATGGTTTTTTCATTTCATAGGAGAAGAGGGTGTAACAACAGGGGCAGGCACTGACTGAGCCCTGCAGGTGACAAACGGGTGCAGCAGTGAGTGAGAGTGACAGAGCTGTCCTTAAAAGAAGCAAATAAGCTAGTGAACTGTAAGCTTAAATGAGAGTGCATCTGGTGATTAATTAAGTGATTAATAACCATTAAATACAGGGAGCTTGCAGTCTTATGTATGTACTGTTTTGCTGTTCACTTATTAGCTATAACTATCTGCTATTCATTTTTTTCTACTCGCATTAATTTACTGTGTTGTAATTTGACTAATGAAGTCCATTTAAGAAATACTTACATAACTTGAAAAGGTATAACTGGAGAAAATTGTTGAACAGTGTCATTATAAGGGCTTCACACAGCTGTGTAACCTGTCTAGAACAGAAATACAGACTTTTGACCAAGTATATCTATGTAAACATCATTGGACACCAATATGTATAGGCAAAAAATGGCAGATATTAATAATTACTAAATAGTTACTAAAGAGTATCATCAGCCACATCCTAATGTAATGTGATTTCAATTATATTTATGAGGTAGGTGATGTTCGATACAATTCTGGGCCAAATCAATGTATAATATAACTTTGCATATGTGTTTTCTTTGACTTCAGAGAGTTACACTAACTGTGGCCCCACAATTCAAAATTAAATCCATATTATGACAATCAGCCTGTTGTCTGGTCTGATGGCAGAAACAAATCTTTCTAGAAAATGCATAGCATATAACTATTTTTTTTATCTCTTTGAATTTCGATTTACATATATTTATACACATGCAAATGCAAACTTCTATGAGTGTTGTATTTTCAATAGTGAAATAGTCTCTCCTTTCCTAATTAAGGTATTTATCCTGATCACTAAATTTCTGCTCAAGACGGGAGGATGGGGAGCATTAGTGTAAGCTTTCACCTTTTTTATAGTTTGAAATCCAGAAAAAAATTCCTTTTTGAACATTTTTAGTGTTTATGCAATCACTACCTGTGCTGCCAAGGCTTATTGAAAGCAGCTGGATGCCTGCCTCTGTCCTCCCCCTTTCTTGGAACTGCTGCCAGAACAGGTAGTCAGAAACGGAAAGTAGAGAAATATTTGAGCATCTGTGTTCTCTCTCTCAGGAAAACAGCTGTGGCTTCCATAGGAAGCACTCATTTTTTCCCATCAGCCAAGACTCTGGATACCCTAGGGTCCAGTTTTGGCACAGCAAGCCAAGTAGGATGCAGTTTATGGCTTAAAACTTATGAGAGAAATCGTTCAGGCAATCCCATCCCTGGCAGAACATTGAGAGAAATTCCCCAGGCTGCAAGCCACATGTGGGTCTCTGACCTTTTATTAGCACACCATGGGAGAGGTTAACAATTGTTGAGACTTCAGTTCTCCCTTTGACATACAAATACAACAATACCAAGTAGCCTTTCCAAGACAAGCATATTTAGGGCACAACATGCTTTTTAATCCAGGGTTCAACATAGGAAAAAAAAAAAAAAAAGAACAAAAGTCCCAACCCAAAAACTTAGAATAAGAAAAGGATATATTGCTAGGATACTGAAACCTGGATTGGTATTTTTTCCATAATTCTGCCTTTGTTAATAATATAGTGAATTGTGAAGTTGTTTTTTATTTTTTAAACCAGTATAATCATGAGATGGAAACAAATTCTCACACCATTTTTAGCTCTTCATGTGGTCAGTTCATTGAGTTATGGAACTAAGATTGCTCAACAGCTGGAGTGAGATAAGAAATGCATACAATTATCTGATTTTTAAGTATGTCTGTTGTGTTTATCCAAGTATATAAATGTTGAGATTAAAAAAAAAAAAGGATTCAGAATTGTTGATATGAGACTTGTCAGAGAAAAAAATGCAGAGGGCTGAATCTATGTCTTTTTGAAATGTCTTTGTCTTCTCAGCATTACTGTAGTGAATGAAACTATCTTGGATTTTAGTAAAAAAGGGATTGGAAAGTAACTCTTTTTGGGAGAAACAGAGTAATTGCTTGTTTTGCAGCTAAGAAACTATAAATACTAAATTACTTACTCTGCACTGCCTAATCTTTGGCAAAAAATACAGATTGAATAGCCCAACATCCCAGGCTTTTTCCATAACTACTCAATTACTCTTTAGTCTTAAAGAGAAATGATTTTGACTGTGCAGTCCCATGGCTTTAGTGTAGAGTATGCCAAGTGTAAAATGAACTAGCTCATGCTTCTGCCATCAGGCTTTGCAGCTATTGTGTGAAGAGCAAATGCAAGCTGATCTCAAATGTAATAGTTCTATGAGTACTCTAATGGGAAGCAAGTTCAACCCTGAACTTCAACTACCAGAAACTGGGGAAAAAAACCCTAAAATTAAGGAAGCATCATATTCTGTTCTTCATGCTTCTACTTCATACTTCTACTAAGGTCACAGCCACATCTGAGGCTTCAGTGATGTCTTACACAAGGTTGGTTATTGCAATAAGTTATGGTTGGTCCAAGTGCTAAGCAGTCACATCTCTTTTAACCACTGTTGGCAAAGCAGACCTTAGCAAAAATTAGCTGGAGGTGAAGAGTGCTTTTGAATTCATAGTGAATAAAAAAAAAAACCCAAGCTGGCGCAGAACCTGCACTGAAGAAGGATCAAATACAGCTACACCCTAGACACATGCCTATCTAACCATTCACACAGCAGCTTCCTTACATAACTTGATTCCAATGCTATACCATCCCTATAGCCATCCATTATAAAATGAAAGTTTTAGTTAGAAAAGATTTTATTGTTGTTTCCATTACCCTGAGCACTTGCTTATCATCTTTTCTTTCTATATTAGGCTTTTACATGTCAGGAGATTGATCTTCTTCCCCTCCTGAGTGTTTTTATGTTTGTTTGTTTGTTTTCTCAAGAATACAAAGCAGAATTGCTTCAAGCTTTCCTACAGGTCAGCTTTTCTAAACTCTTTATAATTCTTGTAGGCTACTTCATGGCTGTATCCAGCTTATCTTGTGTTTTCCTTAAAGACTTCACCAGCTTTCAGTAGGCTGGATCAATACCTGTGGGCTACATGAAATGCTTCTGTTAATATCTTCCACGTTGACATTGACACCTTTTTGTATCAGCTCTGTTTGGTTGAAGCATATTTTGTTGGCAAACTCCTCTAACTCTACAATTTTATTTTTTTTTTGTGTACTCCTCCTTAATGATTCTTCCTCATGGCATATTTGGTATCTATTAAGTCTAGTATCTTCCATTTCTATTAAGTTACAAATTTTCTTCAGCATCCTCAGATTTTTAGAGATCTGTAATGAAATCGTACATATTTTCAGGAAAAGAGAGATGTTTCCCTTTCTTTGCATTTTAAAAATATTATTATATACATGGTTACTTTTTCATCTAAATTCTGATTTATCTCTCATTTTGAGATATAGTCATTGATTCTTCCTTTCTGGATGTTTCTTCTTTCACTCAGTTCTGTACCCTTCATAAAGAAGTTTCATTTAGACCCTAGTCCCCTAATTTTCCTAGTGAAAAGTCATATAGATCACTTCCATTAATTTTTTCCTCTAACCAAAATAAATAGTACAACTGCATTGGCTTAACATAATGAGTTGGAAGGTGAATGATTTGGCCCATTTGAATACCTCTGTGTTAAATGTCAATAACAACTTATTTTATATAATTGAAAGATGATGAGTTTTACAAATGAATGTGTTTCCCCAGACAAGAATAGAAGCAACAAGCCAGCACACAGGAAGAGTGTCTTGAGAGCAGGGAAGAGAGACACCAACAACCAGGAGACCTACTTTTCCATGTAGAGGGATGGACAGAGGGCTTGATTGACCTCAGCGTATTTTTTTTACCTTGAACTTAAAAGCAATTTCAGTTTACTACCTTTGGCCTCAAAGGCGGGTTGGCCAACAGGATGGGTGTGTTCTGTCTGTCTTTGACTTGGACATGTATCTTTTATGGCAGGATTTTTCATTTATGGTATAAATTAATATTAACCCATTACCTTCATTCAAAAGTTGGAGGTTTTTTGATTGGTTGGTTTGGTTTGATTTTTTAATGCTAGGAACAGTCTCCCATGTTCTCCACTTTTCGTTTAAAGGATCCTTACAGTGTGTTGGATTTAAGAGCAGTCTTCATCCTGGGTGACTTTTAGTCTTGATCTTCCCCTGTCTGCCTTAAATATTTTTCTAGAAATCCCTTCTACTTGTCACTCAATTGTTTTATCCCTTTCCGCACATTCTTAATCCTTTCTTTCATGTTTGCTGTTAGTCACAGTAGCCAGTTTTTCCCCATCACTTCTCTTCAGCATCTGCAGCAAAGTTTTTCTCGTCAGTGATCTGATGTCTGTGGGTTATAATTAAAGGCTGGGATTACTTTTTTAATATATTTTTTTCCACACACAATGGAAAATTTTCCATTTTGGAGCTCATGGCTAGTCAGCTTTCTCTCAAGAGGGTATGTAATGTAGCAGTGAGATCACTTTGCAGCCACCTTTGTCAGAGCTCCCCAGGCTGACAGAGCTCTCTTGGTTCCCCACCCTACCAAGGTACTTATACACTATAGCGACACTCTGAAATGAAGGCATCCATATAGAAACAAAGAGTATTTTATGTCTGCTAATGATGCAGAGTTTGGACACTGACTTATGTAGCATTTTTCCTGCAATTTCAGTATAGTATTTATTAAACTGAAATAAAAATGAAAGGATTGAAGAGATTGAATTATCTCTGTAGATGGTTTTTTTGGGGAATGTTACACAGCCAGGTACTATCTTGTCCAAATTCTGAAATGTTATTTCTAGAAATTTTTGTTCAATTTTTTTTTCCCCTGTGGCTGTAATTTTCCTGCATTTTTAAGAAAAGATGAAGGCATAAAGCACAGCTCCCTCCTGTGTGAGATCCTTTAAATGAATTTGCCCTATCTTCTATGTAAAATTTACTTCAATACAGGATTAAGCAGTATGGTACCCAAAGTTTTATAAAACGCATACCCTTACTCTTACATATATGTCCAGCCTGTCTCACCTAGAATATTGAATTCGAAAGCATTCAATTCATTAAGCCTAAAAGAATAATAGAAATTTGATAAAATATAAGATCTGTGCAGTAAACTATCAGTTAAAGTAAAATGAGCTGGGGGGGGGGTTGGGTTTTTGTTTTGTTTTTTTTGTTTGTTTGTTTTGTTTTGTTTTGTTTGTTTTTTGGTTTTTTTTTTATTAAAAGAGATTAAACTCCCCTTTACCTATAATATAAATAATATCTTGTAAAGTGAAATACTTCTTGTCAGATGTCTGGTTTACCCTCCAACTTGTGTTTGAGCTAGAAATGATACAGTGGGGTGTATGCAATTATGCTACAGCTGCTGACAGGCATAAAAGTAAATGAGATATTTCATCTCAGTGGTTACATTTCCTGTTTAAATGTTTAAGAAAATAAACTCTACAGCTTTAGCCAAACTGAGACAAGACTATCTTAAATATTTCATTTCTGCAATGAACAGCTATTAATAACTCTTTCAATCTTGTTTGGCCTAAGCCTGCAACAGATTAAACTGCTATGTTTACAGATTGAGTAAGTTTTGTCATCTTGTTTTGTCATCAGTTTTGTTAACTTTTCTGAAAACTTTATTTTTAATTGTTCATTTATAATATAAGAATTGAGAAAATTTCCATGGCTGTTGTTTCTCAAATTCGGAGGGAAATGGAGGCTGAAAAATTCCATAACATTTAAAATAAAAAGGGTGACATTCAGAATTAAGGTCTTCTAAAACTGTTGATCTTTGAATTTGTTTTTCAGAACTGTATTGTCAGAAATGAAACTAAATCAATATGAAAGAAATTCTAAAATACTGTTGTGCTCTAGAATGTGTAACAAAAAGTAAGTTTTGGTTTTAGGTTTTATGAAATTTTTAAGCTTCGATGATGATAATTCATAAACAGTTTTTTATTATTTTTTTAGAAATTATTTGCAAAAGAATGAATCAGACTTGGTTCAAAAGTTATTTTTAAATATGCATTGAACAGATAAGAATAACATGGTTTTAATTTGAGTACAGCTTGGAATAGATGAACATTTTAGAATGATCTAGAAATTTATAGATGGAATTAGGTAACACTGAGGAAAGTATTCTCAGATGTTTAACAAAATATTTTAGGACAAATTTCATACTGAGGAGATGCAGAGTTTATATATATATGTTAATTAGTATGATGTTGATACTGTTTCTAGCTTGCATTAGCTCATCACGAGTTGAAGATTTAATAATTATTAACATGTTTTGGAGTTCCTATTCACATGGCTGACAGCAAAGCTTCCCACTTCAGTGACTTTTTTTAGTCTTTTGGAGAATGAGGTAAAACCTTCCTAATCCTAGTGCTTAGGTTGAGGATTATTCTGTGACTCAAGAGAGAAGGTATTTCATAGGTAACAGTTCGATAGGATACTTTTATCTACACAAGTGGTTTGAGAGTCTGGCTTCTCCAGAGTGAAGGACGTGATGCCAGATGACATGGTGGATGCACATAAACCATTTGAGGTCTAAATATAACTGTAATAGCACTGCTTGTGTAAAAACCCCATGTATTTAACTGAGGAATGTGACTAATGGGCTTGTGTGCAATGCCAGGAAAGACTGTCAACCTGGTGCTGTGCTGAGATTTAGCAGCTTATGTGCTAGCTAGCTCAGGCATCTCTGCAGTGCACTTGATTTCATAGTGGGGATGTGTCCAGCTGTGAAAGCAAGACAGAAATGGATATCCTTCCTCCAGATCTTTCTTTGTCTTTGCTGCATAGGTAATATAAGCCTTTTAAGGTATGGGGGCTTTTGCAGCCTGTATTTTCATGTATTATCTAGCTTTAGTCTCAGACCATATTTTAATAAAAGGAGGATTGTTTAAAAGAGTTAACAGAATAAAAGAGAGATGAGATATGTATATATATCTTCCCTATTATTTTCTCATTATCTGCTAGCAATAAAGTATAAAACCCATGAGGTATATCATAGAAACAAGGAACTGTTCTGTGAGTGAACTATTAATATGCTTTGTGCTTGTTGAAGATACTTGGCTTAATCGTGTTTATGTCAACAGGTTCTTAATCACAGAATCATAGAATAGTTAGGGTTGGAAGGGACCTTTAGAGAGTGTCCAGTTCCACCTTCCCTGCAATGAGCAGGAACATCAAATACACACCTTTTTCTACGTCAGGGAATGCTGAATCTGTGAGACATGCAGCACCAACAGTCTAAATGTGTGTCATGAACCCTTATGGAGAATTTCCAGACATTCAGCTGCTTTTACAGAAGTTTTAGACAAAAGCTGTGAAGCCACTTTTATGGTAATTGTCTCTGTTCCCTAGTGTCCACAGTTCCTTCACCAAAAAAAAAAAAAAGTCATCTTCCCACTTTCTTCTACACATATTTCCAAGTATATGGGAGTCATCACACAGGGAAGTAGCTGTTCTGTTTCTTGGTTTTCCTTTCCAGCTATTATTACTGCAACTTTTTTTGTTAGTGCAGTCTTCTTAATCTGTGCACTGATTAGTGACTTTTGGATCTGCTGCTAATGTCATGGCATTTCCCTACTAGACTTAGACTGCTCCTCTCCAAACATTGCACTGAGAGTGAAGATCCATGCACTTGTTACCCAAATCCTGACTTCCAGAAATACTGAACCTCTTTCCCCACTTCTGAGAGATATATTTCCTATCTCCTCTGTGTATTTCAGTACCTCTAACAATCCTCTGTAGAGAAATGGGAGAACAGTGATGGTGTTAGTGAAAAATGCATCATTTGGGTACTTGTGAAATCTCAGATAGTTTTTTTCAACCATTTTGTTGTCAATAATAGTATTTTTTAACTGTTGTATCAGTTTATGATCTCCATCTTTACTAGGAAAAGACAGTGACATTACCCGGAAGCAGCCTCCTCAGACAAAGCCTAAAAATTACTCTATCATTACTCTTGATGGATGCCTAGTGCCTTTGAGGGAGCCATGTACAGACTGATATATAAAGAATATAAAAAGAGCCTTAATGGTGTTTTATTTGAAGTATCAGTTAAACATTTCTTACATCACATTGACAATTCTCAACATCACATTGATTGTATTTGCCAGTACCAGGTCCACTTTATGATGTGAACAGGCAACTTAATGAAGTACGCGGATGTGCTGATCTTCCTGAGCCCTCTCCAGAGCTAGGAATACATTCCCCATCAGAGAATTCAGTGTCATGTTCAGGGAATGTTCAGAGAATTCCCTGTCATAAATATGCCCATTCATATGGTGATGTACCCCAGAAAGGGCAAATGTGTTGACAGTTGCAGGCTGTCTTTACAGTGAAACTTGAAGTGAATATGTCTGGGCAGAATCTGAGAAGTGTCAGGGAGTCATTAAATGATTTAGGTTGGAAGGGATCTGAGGTGTTGTCATTCAAGACTCTTCTCCCTTCTTAAAGCAGTACTATCACTGGATGTTTATCTACATTTTTAGATCAATGTCTAAAGCCTTCTAATTCTACCCAGATGAAATCTGCAAGAAGAAAGACACTGTGTCTAGGCATCTGATATATAAAGACATTATAAAAGAGAAAATGGCAGAAAACAACATTAGTGTTCATCAACAAAGCTAATCATGCAGAAGTGGGTGCCTGAATTTAGCTAATGATTTTAAAGTACTTTACAGCCTAATAAACTTCAATTGCTCCAGTGGGAATTTCCTGTGAAGAGCAGACTCAGTCCTGCAGTCAACCCATTAGTTTAGCTATGTTTGCTCTTGTGAATAATGTTATTTGCATTTCTGTAGGCTTATTCAGAGAGAGAATATGGGCTGAATGGAATTAGACTGTATGAAAGGAAGTAATGTAAATATTTGTAAGAGGATGGTACTCTTCCAGAAGTCTAAAGGACAGTCTATAATTAATTGTCATTTCTTGAACAGGTAAATGTAACAAGTGTTTATATTAAGGTGACAAAAAGTTTGCATTTAACTTGGCTGAAGACATGGTTGTGAGAAATTCTGCTTTTAGGCCTGTTCCATATGTGGCTACTGTCTACAGTAATTTTTGATTTGAAGACAGAAGTGAAGCTATTGTTCTTATGTCATACTGTTTGTGGGAGAACTTTCAGCGTAAAAAAAAGAAAAAGGTATACTACTTGAGTCTTTATTTCAAAACTGGATGAATTAGGAAACTGATATATGAATATTTTTGTCAAAGGACAAATATTAATGGGTTTGGACAATATAATAAGGAATGAGAATTTCTGTGACAATAATTTAAAAAGTAAAAAAAAACCCTGAAACAAACAACGTTAGGGTGTGAGAGTGTGGAACAGAAAATACAAAATACCTGCACATAGGATTCAGGAAATATGTTTTCCCTGGGGCATTAGAAAAATGCTGGTCAACTATAGTTCAGCTTGTCTGCTGGAATGATCTGCTGCTTCCTCCTGCCCACAGTATTGTCTGCTGAGTTCTGACATGGCTCGTCTCAGCTTTCCATTGCTGACATCACCTGATCGCACAATTCATTCAAGTGGGTCAAGCCTTGTAACTCCAAAACATGTAGCAGCAATCAAAAGGAACTGAACTCCAACCTACACAGCAAGTTTCTGCTTGGTAGCCCCAGACAGCTGGCTCTGTTCAGGGTAGGTCAGTGATACAGCGCAGAGCCAGCCAGAATTGCTGTCATGTGAGGGAAGATATGGCCCCTTAATTTTTTATCCTGATGTTTGGGTTTTTCTGAAACCCCCCACCCCCCTAACCCTGAAGCATTATTGTTTCCTGAAGACGTTTTTTCCATTGAGCACTGGCAGTTCTGACACTGATAGGCAGTGAATCAATACTTTTATAGAATCGTGAAGCCAAACTAGTTCTGCAGATCCACAACATGTAGTATGTGGTTTTCCATTCTGGATATAGTAACTGCAATTTGAAATACTCTCTCACAAGCACTAAATGCATGCTTTAGGAAATTCACAGTAAAGAATTTAATTAGGAAAGAAGAAACTGCATAACTCCATTTCAAGTAGAAAAGTTCACCCGAGATACGTTTTTTCATTTTTGGGCTATAATAGCAATAACTGTCTTTAGCTGAGGACATTTCCTGGGGCTTAATGGCCCATGGCTTTGCTTCTTCAGGTGATCATCATCATCTCCCAACAGTCATTAATCCCCTACAAATGCCCTGCACCTCAGTCATTAAATGTGCTTTTTCTGAAAATGAAATACTTCTATGTTTAATGCATCTTCCAGGAATAGGAGTGATTTTTCTGAGGTGAGGAATGAAAGAAATTTAGTAACATGTCAAAGAAGTACTAATTATGACAGGTGGGTAAGTTCTGTTTCTGGAGATAGCACGACAAAGAATTTTTCCGCAGTAAGAGCATGTTATGTGTAAGTCATACTTTTATGTGTGTCACGATTCACACTCATCCCAACTGCATAACAGCCAAATCAGAAATACAGGTAGTTATTTGTAGTTAGGTTTCTTCGGCAGAGTGTCTGACTTTAAAAATAAAGCATCTCACAAAACATGAGGAGTGTGTGCCTGCAGCACTGCTTAGAAAAAAACTTTCCATTCCATAGCTGTAAAAATAGAGCTCTGCAGTTTTACAAGGTGTTTGTGATAATGCAAGGAAAAAAAAAAGTTAAATCTTTCCTACCTAAGGTTTGAAACTCTTATAAATAAATTTTTGGTGAGCATTTTATGAGTCTAATACAAATAGGTCCTCAAGTACAGTACCAACTGCATCATCACATTTTTAAATATAGTTCACTGCCTACCCTTGCTCAAGTAGGATTAAAGCCTTCAATTAATGTAATTGAAAGGAATTTGTCTTGATAGAGATTGAATGAGAATTGGAATTCTTATTTTCTTTTATTTTAACTCAACTTCCTGATACAGAGTGTTATTTTCATCTTGTGCTACTAAGCATGCATAGCTTACCTATTTTGGATAGATTAAATGAACCCTGTACCTGCCCCAAACAGATTGTGACAGGGATCAGACATCCCATCACGTTGCCGTCACTGAGTGAAAAAGGAATACCTTTTAGTATTATGGTAATTTATTATTTTTGTTGGACATTGTGATCTCATGTACCTCAGTGAGTGACTGTGTAGATGAAGACAGAAGTAGAACTTTGGGCCATGCATTGTTAAATGTTGAATGTTAAGTCATGTTTATATTAAAATTAGAGCTCTCGTAGTCAGTACTTTTTGATTGCAAAAAGAATTATTATAACCTGAGTCCAAAATTTCTTTTCAAAATTTTCTGTTCCTTCGAATAAACAAAAATAACTTCCAGTATAAATGGAATGCTATGTTTAACTCACAGTAAAATCTTTCACTTACTTTAGTAACCAGCCTTGATTTTGCAATTTTCTAAGTTAGAGAAATTATGTCAAAGACAAAGGTTTCTTTCAGAAAATTTTAAACACAAAATGTCATGTACAAACATGTCTCCTTCTTGTTTTATAGACAGAGCTATTACCTGATTTAGACTTTATTCTGGAATTATTCCCACTCATCCTAAAGCAGTTTCCAGCTAATGAAAAAAAATGAAAAAAAGTTCTTAGATCTCTCTTTAAATTCACTGATTAAATGAAAATAAAAGAGCACACAGCCAAGGACAAGATAAAGAGTATTGCACTTTTAAGTTGTTTCCAATCTACTTTATAGCTCATCATATGGGGAATAAATATTGATCTGTTGTACTGCAGCTAGAACACTTCTTTTGCCATACGGTCTTTTAAGGCTGCTTTGATTATTTGTACCCTATCATGCAACTGGTGGTGTCAGCATTCTTCAGACCCTTTGTCAAAATTCAACAGGAAAGTACGCGATAAAGAGTCAGAGAAAAAAAGGTGCTTTTTTCTGTGAAATATTTTCACTTTCCTAAAGTGAATTTATCAGTATGCCTAGAATTTTTGTATAATTTTTCTACTTAAGAGTTCTGTGTTTTCACCATTCATTATATCTGCAGGTAAGTAGAACTGAAAAACCCAAAAATTTTTATAATGTTTCTCATTTTAAATTCTGTGTTGTAGGTCTTGTTTTCCCTCTGTGCTGCATTCTGGGGAATCCAAATTATGAAGCGGATCACTTCATTCAAAGATAAACATCACTGAAAGACCAGATCTGTCACTTTAATTATGGAAACAGCACTTTAGAATAACCTTCTAAGTTTGCTGGAATTAATCAACCATGAATCTTACTGAATCACAATCAGTTCACTTATAATAGGAGATGTTTGTGATTTTGTATGAATGTTTGAAAGATTCTTTTGAGGGTGTATTCACTTTTATTTGATTTTTTTAAAAAATATTTCTCCCCAATTTAAATAAAACATTAAGTCACAACATAGATTTTTATATTCATAGCATTGCAGATTCTTAGAAACCAAGTAAAATTAATTTCATTTTTGCAGTGACTTTGCTAGTAATCATATGTGAAAAGTGTTTTTCACAAGAGGGATTATTAAAATCATATTTGTTGTAACCTGGTATAAAGTGACTGACTGTCTTCCTATTGAGGCTAAACATAAACATATGTGAATGTCGTTTTTTCCGTAATGATTGAATTACACCAGAATCTTCATGTCATGCCCAATTCGGTGTTCATAACATATAGCTACATGAGGAAATAAAATTGGCTCAAGAAAATGATTAAAAACAGCATGATAAAATAACTCGAACTAGTATGAGTTGAAACAAATAAAATTGGCTGATCTATCTGTTGTATAATGCGGACATGCAGTTTCGGCTGAATTATTTATGGACTACACCTGTTTGCCAACTCTAGATACTTATCAAGCCAGAATTTACATGTGGGTATCCCAATGACTAATGTTACTCACGTGACAAAATATTTGCAGGGCTGGGCCCTTAATTTCTGGTTATTTCCTGCCTGGGTGGTGTCAGGGGAGATGCACGTCTTGTCTTTCAGGAGCTGTTGGAAAGACGGTTTGTACTAAGATAGGAAAATTAAATACAAATGGTAAAGGGAGTCTCCAAACAGCAGGACTGGCAAAAATACTGGATCTAGTTTGTTTTTCTTTCCTCACACTCACCCAAATTTTTTTCTTTTGGCTCTAAGCCTTTTAGAAGTGCTTAAAGTCAAGTAGCTAAAAAATGGAGGCTGTCTTGCATGCTTCAAACTAGTAAAAATACCTGGATTTAAAAACAAGTTTGTGTTGTTTTGGTTTTTTTCTCATTTAATATTCCTCTAAAATGGTAATGACAGTCTAACAGACATCTCTGATTTAGGCAGATAGCCTACTTTTAATTAACCCGTACTTTTAATCTCTAGCTGTAACAGATGCCACTGTCTACATAATTGAATGTTTCCAATAAATTCTCAGAAACACAGTAATGTTATATAAATAAAATTGCTACAATGTGTGCTAATAGTATCATCTTAATTTTATCCTAGAATCATCAAAATGCTTGGGTTGGAAGGGATCTTAAAGATATATTGTTTAATAGACTATTTAATAAAATGGCAGAGTCTCATTCCAGAAGTACAACACAATCTACAAACTTCTTATGTGACCCCATTAGTTACCATACCTATATTTTGCAAATTTTTAATGGTGACATCAGCCTCACAGGAATATGTCAGGGTCATTTTAATATAATGACTAAGTAACACTACAGTCATATTGAAAGTCAGTTTCTTTCTGAAAATAAATCCTTCAAAGAGACAGGAACAGGATAAATATTCAACATTTTCCATTTTAAAAATTGACAATCTTGGAGGGATGGCAGTGAAGAACTGAGTAAAGTTAAATTGATTTCAAAGCTATCCTAATGAATATCATGTATTATATGAAGTAATGAAAGGAATGTGATTTCAAAGGCCAATGTAAAAGTTGTCTGATAAAGGCAACTTGGTCATTAAAGCAAAGGCCAAACAAATTTCCACTTTTCCAAGGGTTTTTAAATCCTAATCTCCTTTTTCCAAGGACTTGCCGTTGTATACGTTGCTTGAAAGAGAGGAGCGATGTTCTTCCATTACATACTTATCAATAGGTCTGAGAAGGCCTCCTCTGGCTGAAGGTTTGAACAGACTCACTGTGTGTGTCAGAGACTTGTGTGCTTTACAGTAATGTCCCCTGGATATGTATAAGCAATCCTTTGGATACAGTCTGGAAGGTCAGATTTGCCTTTCTTGGAGAAGAGGGTTTCAAAGACAAGCTCATCAGAACTTCTTTCAGTAGCTATATGGTGTGTAGTTATATCCCTGTCAACTTGCTTGTCAAATTTTTTTAAAATATAAATAATTTAATATTTTAGGCACCCAACACCACTACTGGATCTAGTTCATGCTTTATATCCACTGCACAGAACGAGATAATCATCTGTAAGGTCTCTGGGTTTTAGTAATCAAGAGACTCTGGAGACTAATTGGCCACTGAATTGAATTAGCTGCAGTTAATTTATATCATACAGTTAATTGAATGACTTCAATGCAAACTGCAAACAGTGCTCATTGCTAGCATGTATTGGTGATATTTTGGTAAGCCATCCTGCTCCCTTCACCTATTTAATATTCCATTACTTATTTCTTTAGAGTTTGACCATGTTGTGTGGTTTGAACAATTGTATGGGAACAATTGAAATCAGGTGAATTATGTGAAGAAATTAGTGAACAAAATATTTATGCAGAATTAATAAATTTTCTGTGAGTAACTGTCTTTCTTTCAGAAAGCCACCCTTACACATCTCTGTAAAGGAAAATATTCTGCAGACTAACAGCCTCACCTCACATATCCAAGTGAAAAATTTCGTAAATAGCATTTGTAATTTGCACTGTTTCATAAGACTTCCTTTTGGTCTTGTCATTGAACTTCCCAATGACACACCTTGGGAGAAAAATGTAGACAAACAGAGCTAGTTTTCATCAAGATTGTGAAAAAAGTGGCTTCCCCTGCTCCTGCCAGCTGTTGTAATGTCACATCCCTGCACATGGACTTTCCCAGACTATATACACAGTGATAGCAAGTTACTGAAAACCCAGAAGTAAGCAACTGAATCCTGTGTCACTTGGGATCTGACCCTGCACCATTCAAGTCATTGAAAACTCGCTTCTGACCTCCAGATCAGGGCAGAGCATTCCCTGTATGAAAACAAGAATGATGCAGTATTTACTGCAACTAAAGCTTTGGTGCAGTGCTTTGATTAAAAGTAAAAGAATTGCACAATTATGTATTCCTGAAAGTAGCTAACATTGTATCCTTGGTATTGTAATAAAATCAGAGCCCTTTGGCGGATAAATGTTGACGGCTAAAGCTGTAAACTATACATACCAGATACAAAAGGCTCAGGGCCCTACCTCTTGTCTTTCCTGTCTTCAGTTTTCTCTCAAATCTGTGGAATTATGGGCATTGTTACTTAAACCATTATCTAAAAGGAGGTAGTTGATCAGATATTTTAAAGCTACCTTTTTACAGGCAGATATCTGTGAGCTTTCAGGTATTCATGCTGTGCAATTAGAAACTACTAAATTGTGTGGCACCAAAGGTAGGAGTTGTTCAAACTTTTCTTACTTGTTCTTTAAGTTGTGATGAAAAAGAGCTAAGTCTCAGCAGTGGAGTTCATCAAGAAGAATAGTAACTCCCAGGGAATGCTCAATTGCCTATTATGCAAACTATGTTGCCTTTAGTTGATGTTAGTCTTAAAACTCTGGCTCCTGGAATCATGTGAATGAAAAGAATATTTCTGCCTGCTGAAAACAAGAGCTATAGAATGTTTAAAATCTAAAAGGCAAACAAGAAGATTTTAATACCTAATATTTTAAAATATTTTTCCTTTTAAAACACCCTAGCGATTACATGAAGCTTGACTCATGGTTTTTTAACTCTTGGGATTGCTAATGTTGAATGGAAAAAAACTATTCTTGGCCTATCCTTTTTCCATAAAGTCTCTTGTTCCAGCACAGGCATATACAATGGCCATGAGAGAGTTTTGCTGGTTTTCCTGGTTCCCTGCTGGTATTGGACCCGCAATTCAGTTTGGAGTCAAAACAAAGCGGGCTACAAGCTGGCTTGCTGAGGGCCCCTGACCCTCAGTAACTCTCAGCACACACAACCTCAGCCACAGTGTGTCCCATTGCCTTCCACCTCCAGCAGTTCTGGGCAAAAAACCCCTAGAGATGTACTGTGGACTCCAGGATTTTCTCTTTCTATAGGGGAAACAAGTGTTAAAATACTGCATTTGAAACTCAGATACAAACCGCAAGGTAAAGCAAAAATAAGGTATCTCACATCCTGGAGAAGCACTTCCGTATTAGTATCAAGGCCAATGGAAAACTTGGCATGGTTCTTTGTCATTTTTGCCCCACCTATGGAAAACAGCAGAAAAATGTGGAAACATTGAGTAAGAATGAGCTGCTCAGTGTCCTTGTGTTTATGGTTTGGCACAGAAAAGTGATACAAAATGAATTCTCTCCACCCCACCCCTTGCTATATTTTTACTCTTTCCTCCTGTATTCTTTCTTCCCATTTCTCTTGCTCTTATGTTTATTCATCTTTGTAAAATACCCTCCCCTGTCTTCCTTTAGGTTTCTGGAGGTGTGGAAGTACATAGTGGCATATTTCATATCTACAAATATTTTATTTTATTTTTTATTTTAAATTTTAATACCTGACAGCCAAACATACCTACACAAAGGTGCCTACTTTCTTTACTGTTCCTATCAGTCAACAGGCTCATCTAATATTCAAAACACACAATATACACCTCATGCATTGTTAATGCTATATTTATGTATTTATTTCATATGTGTCTGCCTAGTGTTCTCTAATGATTCATTTTCTCTTTATAGTCCAGTAACATAGCACTGTCCTTTTCCCAGTTTCTACTCCCTCTCCTGTTTCTTTGCTATTAAGTCCTTGGAGTTACTTTTTGTCCCTTCAGCACCATGCTTTACTGTTGCTATCTTTTTCCTTCAGGATGTATCACTGAAGTTTTTATGGACCATTTTCTAAACTGATTTTAGTGTGGCAGAGGCAAACAGCCCAGTAATAATAATGTTGATTAAAAAGTGATTAAATTAATAAAGAAGGTCATGGAACATTTTGAGCACTATGGAATTTGTAGTGTTTCTGTTACTTCTGTTTTTCCACAAACCTTGAATGTAAGCATTTATCAGCACATGAATTACAATTACAGACATATTTGCCTGGAAAAAAAAAAAGTACCGTAAGACAATTGAACTACAGTTTCTAGATCAAAGAATAGGTTATTAACTTACAGAGTGTGATCATGTCTTTTGCTGGTGTCTGTCTCCATTGAGGTCATGAGCCTGTTATTTGAAGATAATGGCATTAGTCTTTTGCTTCAAGTAGCAGCATTTGCAATTTCAGATCTAGCAGCCTTTTACCTTCTCTCCACTCATGACTCACTGTTGACTCATTACCTTTAATCATTCTGAAAGCACAGGTTTTATTTTTTGCTCTTTTTTTAATCACAATGCAAAAAAAAAAAAATGCTTTGAGGGAAGGTAAAATGTTATACACTGCAGGAGTGTAGGTATGTACCAACTTGCTTATTTTTGTAAATCCTCAAGTATTCCTCGTTTCCTATCCATGACCACAAACTAGATCTCACAGCAATGTCTGGCAGAGGAAATCATGATGATCAGGGATTGATGGGAGAAATTAAAGGCAAGTTTCCTAGATTCTGACAGCAAAGTTTGTCATTGAAGGTCAAGTTACCTTTGGTTTTATTTTTATGTATGATTTATTTTAACTGAAATACAGCTATAAGAGAGAATTAACATATTCATGACTTCATGGCCAATAGTAACATATATTTTAATATATATTTGGGTTTGCCAGCAATATTCTTATTATGCATGTAAAAATCTAAGATTGCCTCATGCCTATAGTTAATTATGGTTCATTATGCGTGATAATTGGTCTGTAGTGTGTGTGTAAATGGCCTTATTACTGAAGAAGAATGAGCAACGGTTTGTGATACAGAAGAAGAATTATAGCTGAGTATTATTTTCCCCAGGTTTTCTCCTTGCAAGAAAGCCCTGTGGTAGAATTGGAACATAGTTTACATAGCTAATGGACATAGAAACTTGCTGTACACTACTAATGGCTTCCTCCTTGCATCCTTTTATGGAAACCTGTGATATTTTCCGTGAGAAATCAACCTGCTCTTAAGATGCTACATGAAAAATAACTTCTCTTTGAGTGTGGCTGAGTGACATCTGAGCATTGGCAGAGGTGGACACTGTACCATGTCAGGCAGCCTGATCAACGGGGGATGATCAGTATCCTTTCCTCAACATTTCCAGGCAGGGAAGCAGAGATGGACTCAGGCAGCAAAAGTTACAGAGTGAGAAAGGAGCGCAGGTTGTAGCAGATTCCTTTGGGGCAGCCCGTGGGGATGCCCTGGCAGGGAAGTGCAGAAGGAGGTTCACAGTTACAAACCTGTCAGGCACAGAAGTGAACAGCATGAAGTTCTTGTCATTCCAAATAGAAATTTAATAAACGTCAATATGACAGAGAAGATGGTTCACAAAGAGTTCCTGTCATGGAACCACTTGTGGTGGTGGGTGTTATTCTTTCTTTGGGCTTTTCCTGTTTAGGAATTTCTCTCTTATGCTGGTCTTGGTTAAGTGCACAGCCTGTGAGGGGTCTTCTAATACATATCAGGGATTTTTCTAACAATACTTGAGTAATAAGAAATGGTATTCTGGTGTGTTCCAGCACTTGACACGTATTCACAATACATATCTTTATGGTCCTCTACTTGTTTGCAAGATAGTGAAATCAAACAAGACAGAGCACTGGACATTGGAGCTGTTATAAATGCATCTGCTAAAGATGACAATTTAGTACATTTCCTATTGTAATTTTCTCATTTAACAGGATGAGTATACAGGGTTGTAAACAATGCTTGTGAATGACCATCAGAAACCACTTGGATGCAGAAGTCCAGTATTTTAAAAATATATATTTCTTTTGAATTTTCAGAATGAACAAAAGTTAAGGTAATATTTCTTCTAGATAGTGTTTCACAAACAATATTTTTGTAGGCAGTGTAAAAAAGATTAGAAGCTATGAAGTTAATTTTTATATATATGTTGTAGAAATTATCAGAGATGCCTTGCAGTCAGAGAGCAACGGTAGTAATGACTAATGTAAGTTTCAATAAGGGCTAAAAAATACTAGTCAATATATTATTAATATAAGTAAAAGCAATTCAACTTTTTAAGTTCAGTTGCACAGTCTGAGCTCAGTCAAATTTGCCAAAAATGTACACTGGGATGTTTTTATTTTTTCTGGAAGATTTTCTGGAACTTATGGAAAATGTAGTTATGTAGTCTAAATATATTCTGTGGAAAATATTCAACCATAAGGTCCATTTTTCTGTTGAGATCTCAGAGAAACAGAATTAATAGTGCCTGAGTCTTTGAGCTTGTCTGGTTAGAAGGTACACATTTGGTTTCTAAGATGTGTAGATTTATGTCTGAATTCTGACAGAACAGGCTATGTAGATAAATTTTTGAGTTTGCCAGCAGATAACTTGTCTCTAGTAACTGCAGGAATTTCTGAGTACCTGAAACCGTAACCTCTATGTTTTTACTGACTACCGATGCTGCAGACACTAAGGTTTAAAAGGTGCAAAGTAATAACACTACATGGCTTTGTTCTTGCATTTGGTTCCTCCAGGGAACAGCTTCTGAGTAAGAAGAAGTGAGGTAAAATTACAATGATAATTTTTTTCTTTCATAGTTTCTGTATCTTATTTGCTTGTCTGGAAAAAATATGTAAATTTTGTCAATTACATATTGGAAGTCTTACTGAAATTTTCAGCTTTTTATACATATAGTCACCGAGATGAGAACTTGACCTTTTCTTTATGCCTATAGCAAGTATGGCTAGGTAAAACTCTGTACTCCTGATGTTTGAGAAAATCTGATTAATATAATCCCATTAATGATTTTGCTATGATATGGGGATTGCTATTGGAGAATGCTGCTTTCAACTTTGTCTCACTGGATTCTTTGTAAGGTCTCAGTGTCTTTTTTATACCATCTACAGGGAGAGCAAGTGAGGAAAGCCAGGTAGGCTGAGGACCCTAGAATCTCGTCTCCTCTATGAGTATATACTCCTATACTCCTATGGAGTACCCATGCAAGATTTTAAGACTCAAGAATGATGCTCTATAGTTTAAGTTTGCTTTCTGGTTTCCCATTATACAGAATCTCTGGAGGTGGTCACTCAAGTAAACTGCTTAGACAACTTTTGTGAGGACCTAGGGTCTGCTTTTCTCTGATAAGATGAGTCTAAGATGAAGCAAGTCTCACAGATGAGGTTCCTGCTGTCAGTTCTACATCAGAAAAGGTTAGTAAGACATGAAAGAGTAATTCCTCCTCACAAGAAACAGCAGGTAAAAAGCAAATGGAAAAGGCTCTTGCTGTGTTCTCTAAGAGATAATTCTAGATTGTATGTACTCAGGTAATGTAATTTCTAATGGAAAGAAACCCTGCAAGCTGTAGAGCTTACTCCTCCTTGGTGGTCTGTAGCATGCCTTTTGGTGGTTCCCATCATTCCAAAGCAAAGCTGGTCTTACAATTAATAAAAAATAAAAAATTAGGAGGCAGAAGCAGCAGTTTGGTCCTATTCCTACAGTGTTTCACTAAAAAGAACCTGATCTTTGGCTGATATAAATTGAGTAGCTGTGATGACCTTTGTGTTTGGTTGTTTTTTCTTTTTGTCTCATTGTATTTCCTCACATCCTAAACTCATTAAAACGTGGCTCAGCCAAAATGCCTGTAAGAAATCAATTTAAAGCTAAGTGTAGTAGCATATTTTAAGTTCTGGAGCTTCAGGCATAAATTTTTCACAAAGATAACACAAAAAGTTCTCTAGACTGGGAGCCAGAGACTTGTCTTTAGCAACACTGTCCAAGCATCTGTGTCTTGTTAACTTGCAGGTCCAGGGTTCTAGACAGGGCAAGAAGACTCCCTTCATGAGCAGCAGGGGTCTAGGCTGGACGGGTCTTTTGCAACAAGTTGTTCAACTCTTCTTTTCTCTTTGGTTCTTCCGCTATGTGCTTGTAAATAGACTAGCAACTTTTTGGATAAATTTGTTGCTCAAAATAACTTCAAACTGGAACAAAGTTCACAAGCAAATCATATGGAGGCATCAACATGGGAGTTGTTTGCACTGACATCTTGTGGTGCAATTTAATTTGGGGATGGATCCTGATGCAGTTTTTGACAAACCTGCACCAGAGAAAATACTACTTACTCAAAATGACAGTCATCATACAGGCTTACAGAGATTTATAGAAAAAGTGGCACGGTGTTCTAAAGATGGAAAGCCTCCCATTCCTAGATATATTCCCAAGAATTAGGTGCTACAAAAATTTTTATTTATTTAAAAATAAATAAATAAATAGTTTTATTTTTCGAAGTAGCTTGTTTTCCAAGGTAGGAGAGCTATTAGACTCTTCTCAGCATCATGTAGTAGAGCTGACACGGTAGATACATAGAGTTTTCCTGCTCTATTTCAAGAAGCATAAAAAAGGGATTGTTCAGAACAATGAAAGATTCCAATATTCATACAGAATATATGTGTTTTTTTTCCAAAGACTTAAGGGTTAGACAAAAGAACAAAGTATCTGCTTGGTCAGTACAAAAGCTTAAAGATTTCTGTAGCGTGGGCAAATAGCTGTGAAATCATTTTACTCATAAGCTTTACTTATCCATGTCAAGCAGTGCTGTCATGTTTTGACAGGTCATTCCAAAAGCAGTAGTAAAGCTTCACGGCAGACTTACTCCAGATGCGATCCCAAACAACAGGAAAAGTGAACATTTGTAAAACACAGTGCAGTAATGTGCAAAGTGGGCTGAAGAAAAGATAGGCCTTTTTTTTTGTAGTTGAATGAGCAGAGAGCAAAAAAAAAACCTAACAGGGAAGTGCTTATTAGTCCAGACACTCAGTAGATTCAGTCTTACTTTCACGTTCAGTGAAACTATTAGATATTTTTGATCTAACAGCAAGGGTTTAAAGAGTAAAAAGACTTGCGCTCTTTGGCATGCAGCTGCTCACTTCCATATCTAGCTTAATGAATTGTGCTGTCATGACAGGATTTTAAGCAGTCCAGTGAGTGAAGTTTCCCTGCTGCCTTTCTCTTTGCATTACACAACCAGCTCTCTTTTATATTTTTATAGTGACATCTATTGGAGCTTTGAAGAATAATCTTTTGGGGAAAAAAAATGCAAATGCAGAAGAAAAATTGTTGGACAATAAAAATTTCAGTCAAAACAAAAGCATATTCATACCTGTCATCAAAATAAACACGGGAATAAAAATTCTGAGGCAAAAAAAGAAAAATGTGGCAGGAGTTCAAATCAGATTCAAGATGAGGAATGTGCCTGTCAGTTTTTTGATGATGGGTGAACTTAAGGAACTTACCCAGCTGTCTGAAGTTTGTTTAGAAGGAACCCATCAACCAAAGCTGCAGCCTCAAAGTGAAACAAATACAAAATTTGATTGAATTCTGTATAGATATACGCAAGACTTTGGCAAATATTAGCGGGACCAAATCTAACAGAGTGGGTACAGTAGCAGTTAGCTGGTCAGCAAAGACCTGGCAAGCAACTGATGTCTGTGCTGTCAAATGGACACAACCATACAGAGTATTTAGAATGAAATTAGCTCTGGTTTTTCTAAGCAAGCAGTCTTCATGAATTATACTGTGAATATGGCTTGTGCCTGATTAGAGGTTATGACAAGGGTCTTTTCCAGAGATTTAAAACATATACAATGAGTGTGGCCAATGGATTTACATTACACTAAATTACCTAATGTATTTACACTTTTTTTAAAGTGTATGCACCATGAAGCAGCTCTGGCATTGTCCCTGGTGCCAGCAGTAGGTAGTACTGAGTAATGCTGCCTCACAAAATTTCCAGGAGAAGTTAGAAGATGTGAAAGGCACAAGGAGAGTATGCCATAGCAAGTCCTCAGGATGCACCTTTCCCTTCTGTTTGTTCCTTATTCTCCTAAAGACTCCCAGAATCCCTTAATGCACAGCAGAGAAATGCATCTTACTTTCCTCAGCCGACATCTCTTCATAACATCTGATCCATGATGAGTATCTTCATATGAAAGTTTCATGTTTATTTGCTTGAGGTTGTGACTTTGTGACCTTTTCCCTGGCTTCTTATATTCTGCAGAAATATGATAAAGAGTTCCCTGCAAAAGAAGCTGGGGATTTCTTCATTGGCTCAGGTTATAGATTTTGGCAGGGGTTTATTTTGGTTTGGGTTTTTTTGCATATGATATGATTTCAGTTAATTCTAATTTTTAAAGAAAATGTATTTTCTCAAGCAACCAAAGGTTTAAATTATGTTTTACTTCTTGATGTTGTTTCACATATCCTAAGATCTGGTTTTGCTTTTATTTATTCTGGTGTGTCTTCACCAGTAACAACATGGCTTATATCCTATTCTCTCCATTATTATAATAAAACTACAACTCAGAGAGCTAGTCAGACAGGGATCTTCTATAAAATGAAGACGTGATCTTCTTTATAAATGAAGTATGATCTTAGCATAGTAAACATAATTGACTCAAACAATCTGAGTGCAAGAGTACTTGAAAAAGCCTCAAATAACTTTACTGTTTCCTGAAATGCATGTTTTGCAAATTTCTGTGCATAAACCACAGAAAACAATTTATAATGCATTCAGTTATTGTCTTTATCATATATCCACTTCTCCTGCTGCTGAGTGAGAAATGTTCAATTTTTACAGCCAGTGTTATGTTCTCCATTCTTACTCAATCTTCACAGAGCCTGTGGGAGAAATAAAATGTTAACAATGTTGTAAAGACACTTTTTATAATAAATAATATCCAAACCAATTAATTTTTCATTTATTTAAGAGTAATTCTATCATGCTATTTGGTACTTTCAGGTTGTCTGTAAAAGAATAAAACAGGAAGTAATTAAGTAGTTTAGTTAGCATATTGTGACTTTTCTATGCAAATGTTGCTACGTAGAAATAATCCTGGTTTAGTACTGTGTCTGTTTAGCTTTTATGGGCAGTTCTGGTGACATCAGTTCAGGTAAGCAAACCCTGCAGTCAATTTTCACTGTTGAACTGTGCTTTCAAGATCACTGGTTGCACAAATTAATGTAAGAGGTGAATACTAAAAGCAGTAAAGTTTCTTTCTCTGGGCTTGAAGATAAATATTCAGGGAGACATTTCTTCAAATGAAATGAGTAAAACTCGCTCATATCTGTCCTGGGTAGTTAGTGGGTAAGATCACAAGAAACAGAGGGACAGGGACACCACAAGGGAATTTTTTATATGTAATCTGTTTCTGGTATAACCAGGAATTTCTAATATACCTGAATATCCTCCACCAGACTCTGAAAGGGCTTTTAAACCTCTGTGTATGCTCTTCTATCATACAATTGGGTGCATTAAGCTCAGAAAGGCTCCAGCCTGATTTGCACAGTGCTGTGCTGATAAGCTTCTTGGAACATTGTGTACTGAGAGCACAGGACAAAGACATCCTGCCTGAGCCTGTCCTGTCTTATTAAAATCCACCTTCATCTCAACTGTGACAGAGCACAGCTCTGTGCAGAGCCACCTGGATGCCTGCTGCATCCCTTCCCCCAGTGTTCAGGCAGTGGGGGTAGCATGTTACTTCAGGTGCATCACCAGATCCATGTTTCCATGTTGGTGCAAGGTAATAGAAAGACACAGCATTGACGTAATGATCTGTCCCAATGGCACCTAAATAAAAAACTTGTACAGCCAGAGCTGCAAAGATAAAAAAAAAATAATTATTATTATTATTGCTATCAACATTATCATTGTTATTATTATTTCATATAAAGTGAAAGAAGAACATAAACACACAGAGGGAAATATCTAAGCCTAACTAGACAAATACTCATGTTAAAAATATACTAGGAGTAAATCTGAAAGAAATGAAGGAAAGGACTCATCAGCAAAGAAAACTTTACCTAGGAAGCCAGAAACCAGTAAAGATCAATAGAGAGCTGTAAAACATTGAGCTCATAAGCTGTAAAAGGAATGGAAGAATAAATTCCAAAAGCATGTATACATATCCAAATGAATGCTTTGTTCCAGTTTTAAATTAAGTGGAAGATATAGAACATGAAAGGAAAATGAGGACAATTCATGCCTTTGAATATAGAAAAAGGAAATAATTTGGAAACAAAAGTAGGTAAGTTTAATGAGTTCAGCTTTGGGCATCTACTATTCACTGTTCAAAAATAATGAAAATAAGGATGCTTTCAGCACTGGAGAACAACAGATACTGCACTTCTGTCAGATAAAAGGAAAAAATTATTGAAGTAATTTTGCATTCATTAGTGTGACCTCAATATAATGCAAAAGTGTTGAAAAATAAAGAAAAATTAAAAATATGCAGGTAAATAGGAAACAGAATAAAATAAAGCACGGTTAACAAAGCAAGATAATTTCATACCAAATTACTGCCATTTCTACATGGAGAAACTGATTTATTTTAGGCAAGTACAGTATAATGCATTATCTATCAATACTTCAACAAGTAATTATTGCAAAGTTGAGAGAGATTATGATAAATACTGTAATTATGAAGCATGTAAGGAAACAAGCAAAATGGATTTTTCAATACACTAGAAAGAAAAGCCTGCTGAAAGGGAATATGGTTGTAGCTTATAAAATCACAAGTAGAAAAGGCACCAACAGGGGATGCTCATTAAATTTCTTTAATATTGAAAAATTTATCTAACGTCAAATGAAGTTATAGGTTGTTAGGTTTAGAAGAAAATGGAGTACTATTTTACCTACTACATAATAAGCTGTGACGTTCACAGTTACAGAATGCTATTAATAAAATAGTGTTTATGTAGTTCCAAAATACTTGGATTTATGGAATAAAAAAGATCTGTCATGGGGTATTTGAGATAAAAAACATATACTTTCAGCATCTAGATAGATGGGAAATTTTGGTCTCACATAGTTTACCTGTTCTAATTTTCTTAGAAGAATCTTATAAAAAACACCTGAGAGTTGATATTAGAACTCTTTGAGACTCATTCTTGGGGTTATTATTATTTAACTTTTCTCTAATTACCTTGGCACAGAATGTTTGAGTGCAGAAATGAAAATTAACTGATAAAGCTGCAAGATATCAAGACAGACAGATCTGGACATGGTATAATCTTAAAGAAATAAAATAACAGAAATTAAACTCTAGTAATATGAACACCAATGTCATTCACTGAAGGGCTAAATGAAAAAACCTGCTGTTAACTAAGTGACTAAGTAATTGAGAAGGAATAGCTGGGTTTCCTAATTAGTTTCAGGGGGCTCTAAAGGATTGAGAAAGAAGGTGGTGTGCAGTGAGAAATTCCTTGTTAAGATGGAAAAGGTCTAATGTTATTTTTGCAAGATGCTGATGAGTCCCTATTCGTATTACCATAATATTAGTGACAATTCCAGTCACGTATATGCAGAATCAGGCAAAAAAAACCAAAACAAACCGAATTAAAGAATGAAAAAGGACTTATCTTTCAAAGAAATGAAACAAAAGGTAAGGGGTAGTATGATTGTTTTTCCCAGGCTGTCTGTAGATTGCACGGTACTTGATTGAGAATGCAACAAATGCTGCTTTCAGACTGACATAATCATCTCTCATAGGGAGGGAAGAAGAGTGCAAACTTTGCCATGTGACAGCAGGTAGTCAAAACATAACTGGGATGCACACCAGACCCTGGGAGAATAAGAGGGCAATCTGCATATAATCTTTGAGTCTTCAGGGATTAAACATGAAAAATAGAAGATGGTAAACTGATTGGCAAAGAAGCCTTAAAATGCAATAGACAAAATAATGATCAATAAATGTAGAATAAAAAATTCAAAGTAAATGTTTTGGAATTGCTTCTTAATATGACTGGTTACATGTAGTATCAGAGTTCCTTGCCCTCCCTGTCCTAAACAGAGTAACAGATGCATTC
Organism: Grallaria varia; assembly: GCA_013396735.1. Lineage (NCBI taxonomy): Eukaryota > Metazoa > Chordata > Aves > Passeriformes > Formicariidae > Grallaria > Grallaria varia. The sequence goes on from VWZG01010851.1 coordinate 142,544, forward strand.
TTACAATATAAAATGAGAGAAAGAAATCAAATAGGTGCTTCCTTTCTTATCACCTTTTGCAAACACAAAAGCAGAATTATTCAACTATCTAAAAACTCACTCAGACTTAAGCATAGACACCTTGAATGTCTTATTCTACATTGGAAGCAAAACAGAGTGAGAGACAACAGAGAATTTTTTCTCCAGTTGTGTGGGTGAGTGACTTCTGGGAACAAGGGGGAGTGCTAGTAGGGACACTAAAGATAAAAGTAATAGAAAATTAAGATTTCAGATTTTGGGTGTCTTCCAACTTCTATACTAATTGCTATTAAGAAGTATCCATTTCTATATATTCATTATTGTATCTGAAGCATTACAGAGATTTAAGTAGGAAATAGGTTTACTAAATTAGACTTTTTAATGTTATCATTTGTATACGTTCATACACAAACTTAGACATTGATATTTAACAGCAGATATGATCAAGGTAAAATCTTTTGCAGATGTAATTTGGTGCTTGCAGCAAGGAGTTGTTACAGAAGGATGATGCACTGATACTTACTGAATGTGACTTCATCATCCTGTCACCTACCATGCTTTTCATTCACAATGGGTTTATTCTCCGGTAAGTTTATATTGAAATGACATTTTATCTCTACTCCTCAGAATTTGTGGTATTGTAACAGATTCTATTTCACTTACATCATAGACTGTGAGCTTTATTTGTGTAGTGTAATGCTTTCTGATGCAGTATTTTTTATATATATCCTCTGACTTGATTGATATTGATACACTTACTGCAATGGATTCTTTCATCAAGCTATGTTTTCTAAACTGAAATCAGAGTGCTTGCTTACCAGTATGAGTTGGTTTTGGTTTTTTTCACCCTGTAGTGTAGTCTAGATGAATTATTTGGTTTTCTGGGAATCTTAAATAGTACTTCATTATATTCTGTAACCATTCTACTTTTTGTTTAAATATTTTAGGATAATAGTATTTATAAATGTCAGAGATCTTGTCATTTATTTAGAAAAGACAGCAACAAAATATTTCATTGAAGAAGGAATAGAAATTTATTTCAGTTCATATTAACTGAGGTAAAGCTTTCTTTGCTAGCATTTCCCCTCCTCTCTGTTTATACTGCTGTAAAATGTGTGGGTCATTTGCGGTTCATTCACTATTTCGTGCCATTAAGAACTGAACACCTTATTTTCATTCTTGTCACTGCATTTCATTTTGTTTACTACTTTGATCTTCAAGATGTTGCTTGATGCTGTGTTAATCCATTGGTTTATTGCTATTACAGTATTTCACAGCTCTCCTCTGTTGCTAAGCTCCTAGAGAAATTAGTTGTATGACCTTGGCAGTTTCCCTCTCTTAACACTGCTGTTGTTTCTCCCTGAAATTTTGCTCTTCAAATTGTAACAAACAGTAGGTGTGACTAAGTCTCTACAGTTGGACACTTGTAGATAATTTGGGCTGTTAATAGACTAGGTGAAGAGATTTGGCTAAACCAAGTGCAACAGGGGAACCTGCTGCTCTCAATTTAAATGATTGCATTGTTTCAGTGGGGAATTTGTGAGGAGGTTTGTTTTTTTTTTTTGTCTTCCTCAGACTTTTCACTGGTATAATGCAAAAGAGTATTCTACTCTAGAGGCACAATATTTCTAGTGGCAGTTTTGGGTTGGCTTTTTTCTCCGTTGTGAACTGGAACAAAGAACCTATGCTTTTAGCTTGTCTGCAGGTTTGATTTGTTGTGTTCTTGCTTTTATTGTTAGTGTTGGGTTTTTGGGGTTTATTTTCCTTTTTCTCCTGCCCTTTCCTCTGTGTCTTACTGGCTTTCTTCCTGATTTATTCTCAGACCTTTTTGCTTATGCAACCTTGAGAGAGGGCCAGAGGCCTACTTTTAGAGGTTGGGATTTGGGGATTTTTATTTTTTTTTTATTTGCCAACTGGGGATTTTTTTGTCTCTTCTTAGAAATAGGCATTTAATTTTCTTACTGTTCAGGTATCTGGTAATACAACATTTCTCTTTCCATACCTGAGGACTTTTTTTCTTAAAGTGATCTGTGTAGTTTTGAAATAGCCTCTAATCAGATGTAAATTTGTAGAGAAGAAAATAGTAGAAATTCAATGTGGTCACAGTCATTCTTCTGAGCCTTGTTAGTGACTGAATGGTCCAGAGGGCTGTCACTCTCTTTTCTGAACTGCTCTGGCAGACACTCTTTCTTAATGTGTATAATGACTGTGTGCTATTTTGTCTGTGCCAATCTGTTATCTCTTTAGGACATGGGTCATGTCTTCTTAGAATTTAAAACAATGAATGGCAATGCAAGAATAGCTCACAACTTTCTCTTTACATATTAATGAACTTAGTATAATTTAAGTTGTAAGTGTCTCAGTATGTGTCCTGAACATTATTTTTACTGAAGTGTGTCAATTTTCATTGCATTAAATGAATACTCATTTAATTTCCTATTTCACCTCTGAGCCCATTTTGTTAATGTCAGGATTATTCTTACATTCCTCTGAGTCTTAAGTACTGTCCTTATTTTAGTATCATCTGCAAATTTAATGATCTGACTTATTACAGCTTTATCCAGACCATTGCATAAAATATGAAAATCTGCTGGTGTTAATCTACAGCCCTGTGAGACTTCACTTCTCAGCTGCTTTTTCCATCCGATCCCCGGGTTTTTTGGGTACTGATTGGCACCCTGGTACTGCTCAGCCCTGAGGGCAGACAACTGCATCAGAATTGGAGGCAACTGAACTTCTTACAGTTTTGCAGGAAAACCAGGTGCCTTAAAAATGCAAACTCATCAAGGATTGGAAAGCAACAGACTTCAGGATACAGACCTTCAGATGTGAATGCTGGGTCAGAAGTGCTTGATATTGGAGAAAAGTTTTAATAAAGGTTTACTCCATCCACAACAAAACTTTCTTAATGATAACAATGATCCATCATTTTGAATTTCCTCTGAACCTTTTTAAAAACCCAGCTGTGTCAAGCCTCTTGGTTATCTAGGCTAATAACATTTTTCATTTTTTAAAGTAACCAGATTTCTTTAACATGATTTACTCTTTCCATATCCACAGTGACTCATAATGATTAAATTGTGCTTATATAATTATATCCTTTAAAATTATCTATAAATGTAACATTTCTTTCTTAAAGATCAGACTCTGAGGAGTAAAACTTCCTTGGTTTATCTCTAGAGATAAAATGCTAAAGGTGTTCATGGCAGGATTAGGCAAGAGACTGGGAGTTCTGGAAAAGAGGTTTGAAACTTGGTAATGGAAGGGACTTCCATTATTTTACCTGGAGTATTGGGACATAAAACACTTGTGGACTTAAGAGCAGAAGACCTGAGAGTCAGATTGATTTGAGTGTGTTAAGTATTTTTTTGTGAAGATTAGAGACTTGTGATCATGGGCAAATAAAAGAAAAACACCAGCCTTTGGAGCTAAAGGCTGAGGAGCCTGGACTGGCCTCCAGATTGGTGAGTGAGAAGAGAATGAAGCTAGAAAAGCCTGAGTGTTCATGTAAATAAACCATATCATCATGTCAAGAAAGAGGGAAGCTGTAAGTCTTAATGCTTTTTGTAAGTAAAATAATATGTTAAGGTTGGTGGGTTTTTTTTTTTGGTTTTTTTTTTTTTTTTTTCATTTTCCCCTGAAATGTTCAGTACATACAGTCAGGGCTTATAGTTTGCCTTCGTTTTTGGAGTCAATAATGAAATATTGTAAAATATGAAAACTGTAAGTCCAATTGTAAATCTGGCTATGAGGTGTAAAAAATCATATTCTTCCTAAGAGCTAGAACAGCAGTGCAGAAAAAACATGTATAATTTTTAAAAATTTTATGCATTCTGGTCTGGATGTGATGTGGTTTTTGAGGATGGTTTATTGTTTGGGGATTTTTAAGTACTATACTTTCACATTTGAATTACAAGTGCTTGAGTTATCTATCTTCTGTTAAAAATAGTAAAAATCTACAGAGCTGAAGTTCCCAACCAAGTTATTGAGGGTAAGAAGACAATTGAGAGGAGACTTGACAGTGATATGTTAGTAGCACACAGGGCATGAGCAGACACTTGCTGCTCTCCACTGAGGGAGAGAAGGAATAAAAAATCAACAGCAGAAATTAACCGGTAGACATTATGTAGTGAGAGCCATGTTCAAAACAAAACAACAGGGATGGTCCTTCAGATATATAACTGATCTGTAGAGTCCCCAGTCAAAGAGGAATGTGTGTGCTAAAAAATTACACAAAGCACTAGCAATGAATGTCTCCTCTATGATCTTTTAGGTGGCTAAAATAAAGAGATGAAGTGCATTTTAGGAGAGGTTTAAAATGAAACACTGAAGGGGTCAGAGTCTGGTAGAAAGCTAAGAAGTGCTCTGTTCTTGTATTTCCTCCTTTGACGTTGGTTTTTTTCCTCTTAGCCAGAGTAGTTGCTTTTGTGTTGTGTTGAGCTGCAACATGCAACAGAATACCTGTTTGCTTGGCTGTGGGAAGGACAGAGATATGGTGATTTCTTTTTGATCTGTTCCACTTTCTTCTCTGTCCTGACCTTCAAGGTATGCGTTAAGGCTCTTCAACTGAATATTTTGTAGCGCTGGTGTTGGAAATTGCCCATATTAGAGGATGTTCACCGCTTTTAATCTTCTAAATTCTTCTGTGGTGAGGTTGGTAAGTGGAAGCCTTTTAAAGAAGGAACTTGCACTGCATATATTTCAAAGTTACAGCTGCTGTCCTAGGCTTCCCTGTGGGCCTTTCCGAGTCTTTCCCTGTACTCGTCCTTCGCCTCAAGTATGGTATGCAGTTCTAGGCGCCAGAGTATAAGAAGGTTATAAAGCTACTAGAGAACATCTAAAAGAGAACGATGAAGAGGGTGAAGGGCCTTGGGGGGAAGCCATGCGAGGAGTGGCTGAGATCATTTGGCTTGTTCAGCCTGGAGTAGAGGAGGCTGAAGGGTGACCTCGTGAAGTCTACAGCTTCCGCATGAGGGGAAGCGCCGTGGGGCAGGCACTGATCTCTCTGGTGACAAAGGATGGGATCTGAGGGAATGGCATGAGGCTGTGTCAGGGGACATTTAGGCTGTACGTTAGAAAAAGGTTCCTTCCTCTGGAGGGTGGTTGGGCACTGGCACGGGCTCCCCAGGGCAGTGGTCAAGAAGCATTTGGACAATGATCTTGGACACATGGTGTGATTCTTGTGGCTGTTCTCTGCAGGGCCAGGAGTTGGACTTGATTGTCCTTGTGGATCTTTTCCAGCTCAGGATATTCTATGATACTTTCACAAATGCAGCTTGATAGAGTAGACACATAAGAGGAAATACACATAGTGCTGAGGGTGATGTTAACAACATGATCCAGGCATTTCCAAGCCTGTTTAGGGCCTCAGCAGCTGCAGTATTTGCTTTTCAGGTGCCTATTTCTTTTGTATCCTCCATCTTGCAGGATGATGGCATGGGAGGAAAGTGGGCATTAAATCACTGTTTTTATATCTCATACCTTGCATCCTGGGAACTTACAGTTCTGTCTGTATTTAGCCTGCGTGTGGGTGAACTCTAAGGAGAAGGTGTGGGAGAGCAATTTTACAAGGCTGGAAAACTGCTGTTCAATAGCCTTTAGTCATCTGCAGGACCTTTTCCCAGCTGATACCCCTTATTAACAGCACAGGCTAGGTATGTATAAAGCCACTGCATCAAGAATTTCTTTCATAGACAAGCTGTTCATACTCTGCAGGACCACAGCACTTGGTGAAGGAGGCTGAGCAATCTTTATTGAGGCAGCAGTGTGACCTCATACCCCGCTGCTAACAGGGGCATAACAGCAATGGAAGATTAATTTTCTATTTCTTTCCCCAGAGTGTGAAAGTGTATCTCTTTCAGGTTCAGTCTCGGTTAAAAGAATAATGTGGAAAAATTCAGCTCTGCTTTCACTTTTCCCCATTTATTAGGCAGACAAACAATTCTATGAAGTCAGATGACACACAGTTACTATTATTCTTATATTTTTATGGTCTCAACAACATTTTTAAGTCACTATGGAGGAAAAAAATATGCAAATCCTAAAGAAGAGGAGAAAAAGAAGTTCTGAGATTTCATTTCTTTTGCATTCACACTTGGTATTAACACCTCCTGGTTAGAAAATGCACTGTACCATTTTCGTAATTCCATTTTCCAGTCTTAGGATGGACCATCAAGATAAAATCATGAGATGTGGACAAAAGGACTGTGTAGTACATGTCTTGCAGTTAATGTAGTTGATAAACTGTTAGAATAGCTGCAGCTAATGAAAAGAGCAGGAACAGCATTGCACATCAAAATGCAGTATTTTAAAAACACTTTGGCACAGTTCAAGAGTGCTTGTTTCATAATAGCAGAGAGTAGGATCTGATATCTGAGAGATATCACAGTGACATAGACCAGTGAACCATCTACTGTAGTACTGAAAGCTCAGTCCATATATGATGCTGTGGAAGGTGATACCTTAAAATTGTACTTTCAGAAACAATAATGGAGTCCTACTAATTTATCTCATTTCACTAATGTCAGTGAACGTTTTATACAGGAAGAAGTGTAGAAGTGTAGAAATTTCTAGAAAGAGCTTTTTAATGAAGGGGGGAAATTTTTTAAAGGTGATACTCTTTATTCTTCATGGGGGATGTCCATAGATTCATGACACTCTTTGTAGATCTCTGAGGTATTGGGCATTGTAAGAGCAGCCATGCTCCTAAGCCTTCAAGCCATTAATGACAGTGCTCATGGACACCGGGAAATGTTTCCAAACATCTTCAAGGAAAAAACCCCAAAATTCTTGTCAGAAAATGTATTAATTTTACATTTCTGGTCTACTTAACTCTGGGAAACTCTGAGGCAAAAGCTTTGTAATTCTCTTCAACTGAAATCCCAATTCAGTGTTTTTGGTGAGAGAAGTTACAAAAATTTAGAGACTGTTTTGCTTATCTGATTCATTCCTTGGACACTTGATTCAGGTTTGCAAAATAAGTAACCGTTACTATGAAGTATCTTTTCTGTATTTTTTGTGTGCTAGCATAAATTGAACATTAGTTCTATTCAGATGGTTAGATAAAGGAATGGGTGGACCAGATGTCATTCTTGAAGATTGCCATTAAGAACATTTGTCACCATCAAAGAATACTTCTGCAGTTCCTTCTCTGCTTTCTCTGGGAAAATTGCTAAGCAATCTTTTTGCTGACTGCTCATTGAGGGGTTGGTGGTGGTGGTTGTTGCTATTATTATTATCAAAAAGTGAATCTTTTATCTAATTGTACCTGGTTTGGCCAGTGGCAGCCATCCTGGACTCCCAGTTTTCTCCACTCCTCTCAAAATCAGAAGTTTGTCAGGAAAAAATATTCTGATATGAACTAGTTTGGAAGTAGCTATTGTTCTGTAATGAGTGGTCATGATGCGGCTGTCTTTAATGCTCATTCCTTACTTCCTCCTTATGTAGTGAGAATTGCAGACCTTGGTGTAATTGCATCATCAATATACATGTCATTAAGATAATGCAACATTCTCTCATGAGGACGATGAGGTCACTTTGGTGTAGTGGGTAGGAGCAGCATCTTTACAAATGTTCCTTTCCCAAGTGGATGCACTTATCAGTGAGCAATTGACACCAAACAATTGTGTCTGACTTTATGTTACCTGTGTAAGATGATTCTTGTTGTCAGCTCCCTATAGAGCTGTTGCTAAATCTTGGCATTTTGGAACAAAATGTGTAAAAAAAAAAAATAAATTATTACAACATAGTTATCTTAGTTTATGCCTTTAACATGAAATGTAATTCTGAAGCTATATATGCTGCTGTCTGCTTTCTCCTGTCGTGCTGAATGGAGAGCATAATGCCTGAAAACAGATAATTTGCTTCAATCTGGGCAAACAAGTCTCTTAGAAAACAGAACTTATAACCTGTCTTTTGCTTGAACCAGCACATTTCCAAGGAGACGGTTTCTACGCCAAGGTTATCAGTCAGATCCCACTTGAAGTCCTGGTGACAAGTCAAAAATAAATTCCAGTGCCTCAGAAATCTCAAAAAAGGAGAACCTCATTTAGTTTTGTTGGGGATTTTGTTTTTAAGCATAATTTGTCCAGGCATTGAACTTAAGGCAAGAGATATTTCTGTTTCATGTGTTATAGGTAATACTATTGTTGTATTACCTTTTAGTCTATTTGCCTTCTTTTTTTTTTTTGNGGGGGGGGGGGGGGGGCAGAAGGGGTTGTCTTAAAATGTATTTTATTTTCTTTGGTTAGAAAAAGTTTCTCAAGTACTCGGGACAAGTGATTTTAAAAGAGTAGGTGAAAACACTCTAGTTTGAGAAAGAATGTCTGCTGTAGTTGTGCAACTGAAATAATGGTTTGGAGTGGAACTGATAAAAAGCTGGATAATAGGCCAGCAAACAGGATGTCTGTAGTCCATCAAGGACTAAATGCGATCTATATAAAGCAACAGTGTAATTGTAAAATCAAGACACGTAAACTGGAAAAGATCCAAAAATAACATTTGAAGAGATGTTATAAACTGTCCATGTGATTCTGATAAAAGACTAGAATGACACTGTATTTAGCATATAGGTAAAGCAGATAAACCAATTCAAAAGTCTTAATAGTTGCCTTATGATATCCAGTAAAATACCAGTCAACATGTAAGGTACTGATTCCCTGCGTATAAAATAGAGCTGTGGCTTTGATATTTTATATTCAGGTTCATAGAGATGTAGGACTTCATAGTGTTTGGACCCTGTGCATAGGGGTGTGCTTATTAGTTGTCATGTTGTCTGAAGAAGGAACCCACTGACAAAGGCCAGACCTTAAGGACGGCTGAGTGAATGTGGTCTGTGGATGGTGCAGGCGCTGTTTCTCCTCCAATTAAGTCACAGTATTGGTTGGATTATTGACATGTTTGCTGCAGGCATTAGAAGAGGTAGACCCAAGAGGTAAGAAGTGGAGCATCCTTTCTGAGAACCAGTGCATGTTCCAGGACACTGTGGCATTATCAACAGCTTTGACAGATTAATTGCTTCATATTTAGATACCAAGTTCTGCCTCTGGAAGGATTTCGAAGCCACTGGACAAAATTTCACATGCTTTTCAGGAGCATATTAGCCCTGTTAGGGCTCTGGTGTCTATGATCCACAAGATTATGATCCACAAAATTATCTGTCTCACCATGGTGAGAACTGTCTCCAGGCACAACAGTTTCTCAGCAGATAGTTATCTACTATCTAGTCTTGGGTCTGTCATATCAGTCTTAGAGTTACCAAAGGCCACCTAGAAGGCAACAACATGTCAGAAATCCAGAAAGAGTGGGTTTAAAATAAAAAACCAGAACAAAAAAAACCCAATAAAACCACAAAACTAAACAAATTAAACAAAATCAAACTAAAACATCTAATCATCTCAGATCCTGTCTGAAGATGGATAGAGAGGAGTAGCTTCTGCATTGTGTAAACAGTACACACAGAGAAAAGAGAATAGAATAATATAGATCTATTTGAGTATTACGTGTTCCTGATATATTTGAATAGAGTCTATCCTTCTTTTAGTTAACCTTAGTGTCCGAGTGATTTCTTCTTTGATTAAAAAAAAAAAAATCTAGCAAAGGGTGCATGAAATTTATAATTTCAAAGGGGTTTTTGCAGTTTTAGGGACCATATTTTAGTTTCAATAATGATGTCTCTGAAGGGGGTCCATGCCTTATGCTAAGCATTCAAGCTTCTTCCCATGAAGAGGGAAGACATTTTGAGTGAAAGAAGGAGGATGTTTACAGAAGTCTTATTTCCAGCCTCAGTTCTGACTTTAAGCATGACAAAAGCTATATCCACTTCATTCGATACAGCAAATAATTGCAGAATTATCATTCTATTCAGATATAAGCTTTGTTAGGGGTAGCATCACTCCACATATTCAAGGAGAGGAGAGGCCTCTTGCATGCTAACTGCCTTGAGAAGGATTCAAAAAGGGATTAAAATTCATAAGTATCCTTTGAATTACTATTTTTAGGGTTTGTAATCTGTATTGTAACTTCTTTAACAAAGGGCATTTCAGAAGGTCATGATCTGTTCAGGAAACATCAGAGCTACAGTTCTCCTGGGACAAAACACAGCAGTTCTTCCAAAAATAAAACCAGTTACAAGAAATAACTTTTTTTTTTTTTTTGGCCTTTTTAAAGTACATCTATTAAATAAAAATCTGGTCTATTCTCTGTCTTCCAAAAGCTCTAAAAAGTTTCATGGAATGCATATTCTTTCTAACTGGTTATTCAAAATTTTTGTTCTTTTTTTGATGTCTGTGAAGTACAGTGACTTCCCATTAACTGCACAATGTGGATATATAGTTTAAATCAAGAGCCAAGTATTGTGTGATCCAGTCTACCAAAATCCCACTTGGGCACTAAGAAGAATTGCAAGCATAGGACATAAATACCAGGCAAAAATCCAGATCGTTAATCTTTTGTATATGAAATCATTAAGCACTACAAAGTATGAAAATTGCCCAGGCATTCAACTTAAGTCTTTGTGGTTTTTTTTTTTTGTTAGGGTTTTGGGGTAGGTTTTTTAATGTCTCTTTAGGGAGTCAGACATGTATTGCCTGTTCCAATCCAAATTTAAGCAGATATATATAGTTCAAATATTTAAATCTCTAGGAAAACATCAACTTTTTAGGGCTTCATTTGGTTATAATATAGAAAATGGTGAACTTCTTCCTGCTAATTTAATTTTGTTTATTCTGGTTGAATAAAACTAGATTAGAGACCATTATTGGAAGCTGGAAATAGTTGTCTTTCCTCTAACTAATGTCAATGTTTGAAGGAAGCAATTTCATCTGTTTTAATCTCACTTTAGACAAACCAAGATGTTGCTGCCTTTTGGGGAAGTCAGAAGGAGTGGTTGTGTTGCTTTCAAAGTGAGCCACACAGAGGTAGACTCGCCCCAGCGTGTTTTACAGCAAACTGCCTGGAGACGTTCAATTCTATGCCCATGAATGGAGGAAGGACACACCTAATTTAGTCATACAGGGCTTTGTTTCAAAGGTTTTCAAAGATTTAACTCTCATTAACTGCATATAAAACATTAGGCATACCATAGAGGCCTGTTAACTTGATCCCAGAAGGCACTTTTGCATTTCTCCTCCCTTAATATTCAATTTCCAGGATTTCTAGCACTGCTGAGCACTGGGAAAGTGTCATCCATTTTGGCTTTTGGCAATGCAGCGCATGTGGGATATCTTTTATATAATAATAGTTTAAAAGCCAATGGGGAAATGTTGATTTTTTTTTTCTGGCAAAAGTTGCCTTATAGATAAAGGAGAACTATACAATTAAGAAGCTTATGTAATAGTGTCTAAAGTATATAAAATTATTATTATTATTTAAATTCAGTATTAAAAATACTTGACATATCATCAGTTAAACTTTAGGATCTGTACAGAGTCTTGCTAAATTGAATTGTGTTGGCCTAAGATCTGTCAAAGAATATGAGGGAAAAAAAGATAATTTACTACCAATACAGGATGCAAAAAATGAGTTGAATCTAAGGTGATGAAGGAAAAAATATTTAAAATAACCTTGTTAAAAAAATGGCAGTCAGTATAATACTTATGCATAAAGTTATTAATAGCTGCACTCAGGGAGTAGTTCTAAAAACCCTTTTATTAGTTCCTACAGCCTAGTTTTCTATGGAAAAAAAAATTACACTAAAATAATGCATAAAAAGCTTTGGGTTTTCCCCCCCTAGCAGCTCACAGATGGATAATTCATCAACCCGTTCTCAAAATAAGAAGTCAGATTTTCTTCCTTTTAATTATCATGTATCGCTCACAGTAGCTCCTATTTAGGGCCAGCTTAAAACTTGAAAAGGTGCAGGAGTAAAACTCCCTTTCCTCTGCCCTTTTGCCCATCTAATGACTATGAAAAACGTTTTCTGAAGGAGCTTCTAGAAAGTCTTCCAAGATAAACAATTGCCAAAGGAATATTAAATGTTTGGAGGAGTTTTAAAAAGCGGGGTGGGTGAACACTCTAAACTTTGTTTTAGGGACAAATCTGACTATGTCAGGGTCATTTTGTGTAACTAAACACCATGATCTTGTCATACAAAACAGTTACTCATCAATCAAAAACAAACAAAAGAAAAGGAAAGGAAGGTAGAAACTAGTGTCTTTGAAATCTGTTCTGTGTTACCTACTTTTCATCTAGTGCTTTTCCAGGAAAATTGTAGCAGTGGATCACTATTTGGTGATTTAAAGCAGAAACATTTTGCAATCCTAGTGGATCTTAATGTTGAAATATGAATGTTTTGTTCCTTTCCAGCTTTTCTTCTCAGTGCTTTTTGGGTTGTATGGTATGTTAGGCACAAAAGGCTTTCACATTTAGGAAAAGGAGTGGATCCAGTAAGACACCTGACTGAACACAGACAATATGAATTACTTTTTGTGGTTCACTCCCACTCATGTGAGTTAATTCATCTGTGTTTTGTCTTAGTTGATTTGTCCTCATTCACTCAACTCTTGACCTAGTCATGTACTGACAACCAACTTTGTATTTGAACACAGGCATTGAACTGCCTTCATAACCCTACTGAAAGTACAAAAGCCAAATGTGCCTGCATCCAGTGAGACAGTGATGAAGTCTTGGAACAACTCAAGCACAAAACCAACTAGGCCAGGTGAGAAATTGTCCAATACTTTTCTCTAGATTTTAAGAGGGAGGAAGGAAAGAGCAGAGCTACGTGAAACTGGCCCAGCGACCAGGGCCTGCAGCTGTGTCAACACCACATTGTAGCTGCCAAATGTCTCTGCAGAGAGCAGCTTTTTTCCAGCAGGGAATATGGAACTATTTTTCACAAACATTGCCTTCCTTTTAATAAATGAGATATACTAGGATCTGTTTTAATGGTCTAATGGACTTAAAATTACTCTTTGCAGCCAAATTATGGTGCTGTTTTGAAGTCTGCTGGGGCCAATGCAGACACATTCAACACGTAAATGAAATGTCATTTCAGAGCAATGAAGCATCTGGAGAAGACACCACTTTCATGACCTCTCTACATATCTCATGAGTATATATAGTTAAGTTAAATAACATGCAGAAAAAAAATTCTATCAAATCTTGAACCAGATCACTTGCTAACACAATCAGAATCATTGAACAGCCCAGATTAGAAGGGGCCTTGAAAGACCATTTGGTCCAACCTTTCACAGTAAAGAGTCTCTGAATGTGATAATGTAGCGCCCTGTCCAACTGCACCTTGAAAACCTCCAGTGACGGGGACTCTATTGCAACCCGAAGTAGCCTCTTCTAGTTATGGATTGTTCTCACTGTAAAAACATTCTTTCTTATATCGAGATGTATTATGTGGACTTCATTGTCCAGATTCATATAGCTGCTGTAACAGATGAATCAGAAGGGAATGAGGCTCAATGCCCGCTATTGTTCTTGAGCCAGTAAAGAATAACCTAAACATCTAGATCTCTGTCCCTGTAACATCCACTCCCACAGTGTTTAGCAATGGCTGTCAGATAATTAGGCACTTAGTGAATTCAAGCATAATTTTAGACAAGCCTTGATGGAAACCACTTTGTTACTTTCTTAGCAAAAAATTTTCTTTAAATCAACTCTGTGTAGCCTTAATCATTTGTCAGGATAAGCTAGTGTGTTTGTTTGCTTTTCCATGAAAATTAACAGACAACATTTGAAACTGCTTTTGTTGGCCTTAATTAGAAACTAGTTTGTTGGTTCAATTGCTTTTGTTGAATTTTCCATTTCTCAAAGAAAGATGTTTTTTTTCAATACTGCCATTGGATCAACACAAGAAATTTCTATCTTTTCGTCTACCACGTCCATGTAAGGAAGGAGGCACACTCTGGCCCTATGTCCTTTTCTTATTTGGGGTGTCAATTTTTTGACTGCTAAACAAGCAGTCCACTTGTCTCTTTCTCTTCAGAAAGAAGATGGTAGCCCAAACAGAGCCACTTTGGCATATCTTTCTTCCAGCTATTGGTGTCCAGTGTTGGAGAACCCTGATACAGACCATGCTTCCAGGTTTTTAGTGAGCTACTCAGGGAACCATGGAAGGCATCACATGCCAAGGTGCATGTGGAGCACAGGCTCTCAGAGTGGAAGGACAGGGTTTGAGCAGTGGTTTGACCTACAAGGGCAGCTCACTTAGTGCTTTAAAAATCATCTAGTACTTGGAGAACCACTGGTGTAGACCATGGAACTGGTTGTATGTATTTCTGTGTAAAAGGTTTTTTAAATAATCTTTTAAGAAAACAATGTTTTGAAGTTTTTTTGCCTTTGTTTTTCACGGGCATTTGATATCTGTTTAGAATGGATAGAATAGGTATGTAGAATAGAAATCTTTAATTTGATGAAGTCCTGGTCTGAGCTGCAAGGGAATGGTTTTGGAGGAAATGCTAAAATGGTTCCATCCTGAAGGCCAAAATGGAAATACATTTTTAAGTGATATAAATGTTTTAAAGGGTAAGAAACTAGATGCTTCAACTAAGATGCAGATTTTTCTGTCTTTAAAACAAAATAAAACAAAAGCCAAAACTCTGAAAAAACTAAAAAAAACCCTACAAACAACAACTTCTTCCGTGAGCTTCTTATTGCTAGTGCACAGATATTGATACAATTTTTTGAAAAACCCCATATTTTAGTTTTAAAAAACAATGCTTGCTTTAATTTAGAAAGCATGCAACTATATTGACTCAAAATACCTAGTAACGAATTGGCTTTGCACAAAAAACTCTCAGAATTGGTGTTCTTTGTTTTATCTTTCACTTGTAATATTCTGAAGTCAATTTATACATTACTAAATATTAAAATACTTAAATCAGCAAGTCAGAAATTTGGCTTTAACCATAGCCTAAATTTCCTGTGTTATATCCAGCAAAGAATTGGTAATGAAGCACAGAGTGTTTCACAGATACATACATACTTCATAGGATTGTCTGTCAGTGCATGTGGAAGAGATAAAAGTACTCTGGAAGAAGTTCAAAGGAAATGTCCTAGTAACTATGGAAACAAAAGCTCTTCTGCCCTGTGTTGTGAAGAAAAAAAGATTAAGTTAGATTAAATGAACATCATCTTTTTAGTACCAGTTTGGCCAAGACACATTTGTCCTGCAGAGTTGATGAGGCTTTGAAGGAGATAATGATGAGATATCTCCATAAAACTCCAAATGCTTTTCTTATGACCTGGGGACAGCCTTGAAAAAAAGCACCTTACGGCATCATTCACTCACATATGATTGAAATCAAGCTCCATTTCAGAAAAAGCGCTTCTTTACGTTTGGCTGGAATTCCAGATTTTGTGCCAAATATGGGAATCAGTGATTTCAATTTTAGTATGGCTCAGGCTCTGGACTTTTTAATAATAAATAAGTAAATGAACTTCATAAGTTCAGTATTGCAGAAATTATAACTCTGAGTCAACAAATGAGAAACATGAGTATCTATATTCCAGTCCTTACATAAACCTTTGGATAACATTTCATTCTATTAAACATAACCTAATAATAGATACTTAAAGAGGATAGTATAAGAAAATGTTACAAAAACACTGGAGTCATTCAGTGTGAGATTTATACAAGAATTCTAGTCCACCTAAGGTTCTTCAACCATTTCACTGCTGTAATAGCAATGGACAGCAAAAGCATAGTAGAATATTACGTATCCCATGTTAATAAGATATTTTTTATTAGTGTTATTGGTTAAATAAAAAATGCAAATTTTCCTTCTAATTTTGACTCACATATTTCTTCCGGTTTCATCCCTATTAATTTATTTATCTGTTTTTCTTTTATTCTGAAATAGCATGTGTGGGCAACCTTGTTCACTTTTGTTTGAGTTACACCAGAGTATAATTTGGCAACTGAGAAATATTACTTGTCAAAGATCTGGAAAACTGTAGGTATACTTTTGCATTTTGTAGTTAATTCCCTGAAGAGAGTTCTTGAAATGCATCTGTCCTTTCTTCTGGCTTCTCTCATTTCCTGAGAGTCTCATTTGCCCATTCGAGAATTTTTATCCTTTAGCTTATATAGGTAATATGTCATATTTTAAAGTGTATTTTGCTGTTGCATCTACTGCATGTAAGTAATTTGAAGTACTGAGTAGTACTTTTTCTCTGTATTAATAGTTCTGTAAAAAATAAGCTAAATGTGAATTACCAGACATTTCTGTAGACTCACCTATACTGTTTTTTTAAACTTGAAGGATTCACTCCAAATTTTGAGCATTTTCTCTCTACGCTAATAAGCCACTAAGTATTATGAATGATTTCTCTACAGGTAACATTTTTCATGAAAGTTTTATAGAGATTTTTCCTTTCTTCTATCTTCAGGATTCTTACAAAGCCCATAAAGTCTTAAAGCTCTGCAAAGAATGAAATGACTCATTTGAGGCAGTTCAGGACACAGTTTTGCAAGAGAGGTCTGAAGTCCCACTTGAATTTTTTGATTCTGCATTATGAACTTACAGCATGCCTGCCATAGTCTCAGTCAGAATGAATGGAGTTTACTGTAGGAAATACAGAACAATAGGATTTGCTTATCTTTATCAGAAAGGCTTTTAATTTAGCTAGCAACAATGCCTTGCCAGAGAAAGTTCCTCAAAGCACTTTACTCAGATTTTGGTAACTGACTCATGAGGCTTGGTTACTATCTTTTCCATTTGTCAAGAGCAGAACTTAAGATAGCAATGAAATTGTTAGGCTGCTGCATTCAAAATGAAATCAAAGGTATTATTGTAATCTGTTTTATTCACACACAGTTAATTATAGGATTGCTTAACCCATGCCCCAGAAAAACTAAGCAAAATTAAAACCCTCCACAACATACCTTTCTGGTCTTGTTCTCTGTCCTTAGCTTTTCCTACATAAAATGAGAACTGTTGCAATTACCAACCTTCTGCAGAAGACCTGGCACTTGACAACTCAGCAGACATAATGAATGGCTTTTTCCAGTTTGGGTCTGTGGCCCTAGGCAGAGATAAAGCTCTGAGATCATCCCATTCTCCTTTTCTACTACATAATTATTTCTCCTACAGCAGCACCTTGGAGCCATAAGCAAGCTCTGAGATTCCTTGATGCTACAGAGCATACAGTTACAGAATAAAAAGAAATCTCTGCTTGACTGCACTGATGCACTGAGTAATAAAAGGAGAGACATGAGATGGGTAGAGACTGATGCAGGAACAAAACGAAAGAGAAGCGATACTAGACAACCTGTGACAGAAGTCTCTGTGTGCACTTGTTCAGGTTTTTGCACTGCAGAGGTTAAGTTTTGCAGGCTGGCTTGCATAAGAAGAAGTAACTGTTCAGACCTTTATGGGGAGCTGCTCTCCAGTGGCTGCGTGGGCGAAGGCTGTGATTGCACTTGCGGCTCCCTGTCACAGCACAGCACTTTAATTGTTCCAAAATCCTCAGCCATGCTGATTTGATAGTTGGTTTCTTTAGCAAAGGGTGCTTGAAAAGCAGAGCTATTTGTCATCTGTTTCCTACGTTGCATGACTTGAAAAAAGAAATGTCTCAATATAAAGTTTACTTCACATTTAAAAATTTACTACACTTTTGAACTGTCCTTAAACAGTTTACTATCATGACACAGAGTGATGTCTACAGACACAAGCAATGTACTTTGAACTCAAAACTAACTGCCAGCAAAAAAAAGCTTTCTTATCTATGCTTTTCTTGTAAGTATATCTCTGCATACTTTGACAGCTTGTGAATATTATTCTGTTCTTAATTACTCTTCCGTGCAATTTCTTAAATACAGGAGGTGAACTTCTTACAGGGTAAATAAATTTTTAAAATTACGAAAGTGCCCCTTTGTCAAAATTAAAATTATTTTAATGTATAACAGGATTGCAATACTTCTTCTGAGGTTTTAAAGGTAAATAGACTGCAGAAGATGAGAGGGATTGTTTGGATATTGCTCCTTTGCTTTCAGAGAATGCACTGGGTGTCCCCATCCATACTGTGTCATGAATCTCTGCTTTAGTTCAAGTAATGTTAATTATCCAACAGCAGTGCACTGGGGAAGTGAGCTTGTCTTCAGTATCAAAACAGAGGATAAAAATAATCTGTGCTTTTTCCAGAGCTATTTCTTGCCCTTTATTTCATCTGATTGCTTCTATTTTCACTTAAAGCCTTTCGTGTCAGCTGTGCTATTTCTATGTGATGAATACCCGTGGAAAACTAGATTTGGTCTTTACGTTTTTAGAAAGGTATCTTTTTATTCACTATGTCTTTTAAGTTATATTCTAAGCCATAGTACAGAAAAATTCAATTATACAGCCTGGTGACATAGCTGTAACTTGGAGCACTTTTTCTGAACCATATTCCCTCACTAGTATATTTTCTTCATGCTATTCTGGAATCTGTTATAATGAGGATAATATCTAGGTAGGGTATTCTTCTACTCCTCTCAAATTGGTATCTTTTAACATCTCTTTTTGTCTAAGGGGCTTCCAAACAAGTTAGGGAAACAGGTGGGTGCACAGCTGGTGGGGTAACTATCAAGTAAGTAGGAATCAATTGCTTTCTGTCCCACTGGAAGGATGTGTTCATTGAAGATGAACATTGATCTTTGATTCTGGAATGGTTCTGTATTTCCACAAGGACCAATAGAATAAATTATACATTCACTGAACTGTCCAGTGCATGCAAGTGAATAGTAGCTACAACTTTTTTGGAAGATTGTAATTCAAAATATCTTTATAAACTGGAGAAGTAATAGTAGTTGGTAGTAGTAGCAGCAGCAGTATTATTAGTATTATTTTTGAAATTTATGTTTTATTTTGTCTTTTAAACATGTGCAAAGTTCTGTCCCTGGTAGAAATCATTAAATGTGGAAACACAGGTAGGGGAATTACTCTTAACTAGTACTAGTTCCTGAGAAAGGATCCTGCTTGCTGTGAATTATAACTGAATGTGAACCAAAAATCTGAAACTGCTATTAAACGAAACATTGTAGGAATTGGGTAAAGGAACATAATTTCTAATGCATTGAGTGTAACAAGTCTGTTCTACCTAGTACCTCAGTATTAGTAGCATCTGGATTATTTTCTCCCCTTTTGGGTATCACGTTGAAGAAATGCCTTTGGAAATTTTACAGGAAAGAACAGTGAAACTTATTGCAAATCTTGAAAACATGACCTTAGGGGTAAAGCCTAAGGAAATGGTTGTTCAGTTTGGAGCATAAAAAAACTACAGTGTGACAGGAGTCTTCCAACATCTTGGTGTTTTCTCTCCATTCTGGTTCTGAGGAGGAATAAACAGCAGGCAGCACAATACTAAAAAAAGGGCAGATTTAAGAGGTTTAATTAAGCATCAAATATAACAGTAGGGACAGTGAAGAATGAAAACAACCCAAGTTTAACTGAGTTTAAATCAATTGGAGAAATATACTGTGAAGAATTTAGAAATAATTAATTCTGTCATGGAACAGGAGGTTGGTCTGGATAAGCTTACAGAGCATTTTTCACCCTTGTTTTCTTTTGTATTCTATTTTGTATGAAAAATTAATGTGACTCTTTAGCATAATTTCTGAATTTACTTTGATAAGTAAGACTAACCAGAAGAGAGTAAAAGGTAAAACCAGGAGAAGGTAACTTTTTTTTGTTTTAAACAGCAGGTGTAGTTTGAGGAAAATCTGCTTGATTGAATAGTAATTATGAAATCTTGTATAACAGGAATTTCAGTGTCATGGAAGGAAAAGAACATATATGCAACCGTTGTAGTGCAAATAGAATTTGTTTACTATGTGTGTAAAGGCTAATTATAATTTTTGCCTTTGACAAAGACAGGGAGTGATTTTTTGCAGTTTGATATTTCTAATGACATTGTAATTACAACTAAACCCAACATATTTCCACCTTCCAGGGTCTCATGTTTGCTGTAACTTACTTTTTAGCAGTTTTTTTTCCAGTATTTGCAGTTCAAACATCAATAGATACAATGTTTCGGGATTTAAGAAATGGAGTATAATGACATGGGTTCTGTAAAAAAATTAAGGAAGAAGAATTTACAGTTGCAATGTACAAACTCAGTACAGAATAGCTGTTGCATACTAAAAGTAGGCTAGCTAGCTTTCTCCACTTGTAAAATGTATTTGGAGTATCATTGTTCTGCATAGGTATAATGTGAGCTTTGGTCCACATTGTTGCACAATTCTTTAACAATAAAAATAAGAAAAAATACTTAAAATTGGGAACTAAGTAGCAGAAGGAAAAAACCCATAAAACTACATCAAATATGTCAGTGAAAAATCACAGAAAATTATGTGAAAATAATTATATTGCAGTGTCTGTTTGTCCCAAAAATATATGATACTAAAGAGCTGAAAAAAACCAGCCAGCACATGCTTACCAACCAGAAGTAAAATCTGCTCTCTAATGGGTGGCTTGCTCATGCACTGCCATATTTCATCCTTTCTTCCTTAGCTGATGATATATAGGTGCGTCAGTGAACTAGAAGAGGCAAAGGGTTTCTCTTGTAGTGAAATATGTAAATAAAACAAATTCAACTGCAAAAACTGCACCAACCTGAAAATTATTACAGTATCAAATAAAGACCAAAAATTATTTTCAGTTATTCTTTTGACTGGACATTAAAACATTTGTAAAAAGTGGGTAATTATCCTCTGAAGCCCAGATGGACACAGGCAAGTGTGTATGCGCATGGGCAGAATCCATGCCTATAAACCCCCCAGGTGAAGCATGTGAGTGTTCAGGAGGAAACCATGGACCTCTTCAACAATACTCAGTGAAGAAAAAGGGGAAAACAGACTGGCTTTAAACCAATTTGTACAAATGATCCTTTGGTTTCTCTGGAGGGCTAAAGAAAGAGAGTACCTATTTCAGTTTGTTTATTGGCATTAGAACTCCTCAGTGGCTTTCCGTCAACACATTCCCAGTTTGCATCTTCTACAGAAGTTTCCCACAAGTGTCAGCCCCAGATAGTGGCTTTGGAATGGGGGTGGTAAGAACTGAAGACAAATAAATTCTGGAGGAATAGTGGGCTGCTGTCCAATTTTGTTTCTAAATAGGGTCTTACTGTATTTTTTAATGCCTTTTCAGTTCCTTTGCTGCAGGAATAGATCAAATCACTTAACACCATTTTGCTGATGCTTATCTAAATCAAATTAGAGTTCTTAGGGGTTTGTTGTTATGTTAGGGGGGTTTATTAGTGTTTATTGAATGTTATTGTTTATTTCCTAGAGAGTTGCAGATAGAAACTAGCAGTTCCACTGGTTAACATGAGGGGAGGGGAAAGGAAAAAAAAAAAAGTAAAAAAACCCCCAAACCTCTGTGGTAAGATCAGTTAGTCAGAAAATTTTACTCTAATGGAAATAATTACATTCAAAGAAAACATACCTGTGCTCTTAGAGAATGAGATGTATTTTTTGTATGGAAGAATCAAGTAGGACATATGAAGTCAATATGCAGGTAAGGGGAAATGTTACAAGGCAAAGATATATTGACTTTTACTTCCTTCAGAGCTAGACTAGCTTCGAATTTTCTTGGTGGGTGGATTTGCTTTCAGAATAACCTAGACAGTCCTAGAGAGTGGAAAAATTCTACTCAATTACCTCTTCTCCTTAATGTAACCTGGTACCAACCCTTCCTCTTATTGAGGAAGTCAGGTCCACGCAGTTTTAGCTGATTCTGCTCCACTTCAGTCATAAGGTCACCAAAGCAGCTACATTTTCATGTACATCAGCAAAGGAATTAAAGGGGTGATAATTTGCTATAGTGATGTTACAAGAATGGCAACTAGAATAGAATGAAAGAACGAGGTCATAGCATGCTAGATAGTAATTTCTTTTTCTGTTCTTGTTATTAATATAAAAGAAGAAACTGCCTATTTTGCGGTTTAAATTTTAAAATTTGCTCGTGTTTAGAAATGTTCTTATTACAATTATCATTAAAATTTGGTAAAAAAATCAAATTACAAAAAATGCAGAAATCATATAAAGAGGTTATTATGCTTATCTGTTCCATAAGTGGAAATATAACATTTTTAAAGCTCAATCTCTAATTAAAAATTTCTAATTATCATCTTGGGTAAACTGTTGAAAACTTCATTGCTGCCTCTTACATTGAAATCCCTGTTTCTGATATAACAATAAGTTTCAGCCTTTGGATTTTGTGAATTCTGCTGGTCTTTGAAGACCCTTTTGCTGTCAACAATCCAGTTTCTTTCTCAATCCAGGAAATGTAATACAGCTTGAGCATCTGAAACAGCATTTCTGTTGCACCACTTTTACCTGCTTCATTTCAATGTATAGTCAATATTCAGTAGTAGATATGTTGGGGGGTGGTTTCCCTTGCATGTGCTTGAGAATATACTTACATGACTGTTCCTAGGCTTCTGGAATATTACTCAAATATCTAAACCTAACCACACGTGCAAGTGTGTTGACCTTGCGAGAGCTGGATAAGGTAGAATATGGAGATTTTCAGAGATCATATTGGTGGAAGTTGTACACTTAATCATGAAAGATCTAATTTACACGCAATTATTTAACTGTCAAAATTAAAAATTATTCCACAAAGTAATACTTTCAGATATAGAAAGACTGTATGTTTTCTGACAAAATTTAAAAAGAAAATACTCCTAAATTTTTTTGCTTTGCTGATTCCTGCTTCAATTTTCAACCAATTAAAGCATGACCAGTGGTTATAAAACAGTATGGCAATAAGGCCATTTCCGCTAAGGAAATGACTCATAAAAAATTAAGGGCAATTAAACAATGAAAACCACTATGATAGTTTTCTGCTTTTCTGCTCAGAAAGAACCAGAATATGTGAAATAAGTACATGACAAGTAATATCACCAAGGTAGTAAGTTACATGTTGTAAGTCTCTTACTTCCTAGAAACAAGGCGGCCTTTCTCTTCTTCTGGGCATGCATTTATACTTGTATCAAGCCAGAATGATGGCACAGAAGTATAGACAGAAAATTCAGAGATTTCTAACAGGATCCCAAGAAGTGCAATAAGGTTCCGATGGTGCAGCTCCCTTGCTCAGAACTGTGTGCACCAGGCACAGCTCTGCTCAGAGAAGCCAGGAGGGAGCCCTGCCTATGGGCAGTCACATTTGGGATGGGTGTAAGGCTGCTGCTCAGGGCTCTGTGACACGGAGTGGAACTGGGGACAGTGTGTGGCAATTCCGTCACCCTCTGTAGCTGCCTCCTTTTGCACTGGGAGCCCGTCTGGCTTTTAGAGGAATATGAAGGTAGGAAGGAACAGAGGATAGAGTATCTATTCCTCCCTACTGTCTTGGGGACTGTGCCTTACCAGTCTCAGGACCACAGACAATATTACCAGGATATACATCTTCCTGATATTGTCCTGGCCCAGAAAGCCACCAAATTACTCCCTTACTGCATTGTGATATAATGCATAAATGTGATTAAGATGTAGTTCCAAGGACATACTGTAATTAGCATGAAATAAAATTACATTAGAGACAAATAAGAAATCTTGGTAATTAACTACAGTTTCCTTAAGTGTTGTTTGCTAATACATAAATGAGCAAGAAGAAAAACTGTGCAGAGAAAGGATGCAGGAAATGGTGGCAACTGGCATACCTAGTAATGGAATTTCTTCCTGTTTAATAAATATGCTCTGTAGTACCAAAAGAGGTACTGTTTTTCACTGATAAACACAGGGCTGGGTTATAAGTCATTAGGAGTGACAGATAACATTGTTTATGCAAGAAATGTCTCAAGAAATCTAGATGCAGCTAAAGAGATATGAGGTTGCCTAGGGAGGAGAGTTAAGAAGTGAATATAATGCTGTGACAGTATTAAACTAATTTTTTCTCAGCTTTGCTTCCAGGAATGTTTCACGTTTCAAATCAAGTAATTGATAAATCACTGTAAACAGTAGGAACTTTCAGGAAAATAATTACTTGGATCCAGGTTTTATTGTAATAGAGATCTGTACCAACATTTTCACAGCTGATAGTCAATTTTACTAGCTGGGTAAGCAATTTAACTCTTTCAAGCCCTGGGTGCTCTAGAAATGCAAATCAATGATGGAGAAACATGGTGATTCAGAACCCTATTCCATTTAAAGGCATGCAAGAACTAGGAAGCCTTAAGGTACTATGCAATGATTACTATCTGAATAGTAATGCAAAGACAAACTGTATCTATGTTTTTGAAATGCAAAGGACCAAAATTTTTTTGGAGTAAAGAATCAAATCCCTAAGGGTGCTCTCTGTTTGCCTTCTTGAACAAGAGAAAACATCTGGACTTTACTTGTCTGGAATATTAGAAGAAAAAATGCTGCATGAAAGAGAAAATCAGAGACCAGAAGTTCCAGGAATGTAGCCAATTTTGTATTATAGTCAAAGACTGTGTAGCTGATTCAAAGATTAGTGTGCCTTCAGAACATTTTTCCAAACAGAAACACTGGGGAAATTAGGAGGAATTAGCTGAAGGTGTGAAGTCAGACTGCAGTGCATTACATCTGCATAGCCATTCTTTTTCAGAAGCATGGCCTTGAGTTATTTTTAGTCTAGTGAACCTTTGTATGAAATAAACAGCAGCACAAGAATTGAATAATACAGTTCAGTTCACACTTTCAGTTGGTTCATTTAAATTTCCCTAAACGTCCTTTAGAAGATGGATCCAAATTCTTTGTCAGTGATATCATTATGTCATGGAGGACAGCAAAGAAGAAAAGGCAACAAATCCAGCTAAAAGTGTTCAAGGTTTAGTAGGGAACAAACTGAACTCTGTAAAGGTGTTGAAGATTTGACAATATAAGAGTGTTTCTCCACTTTATGCATTAAAAGTCAAAAAACGTCCCCCAAATCCCATTTAACTGCTAAATGTATAAGAATTTATTGCCTCTCAGGGCTTTAGTGTCCTTTGCTAAAGAAACTGAAGCGCAGTATCGCAAAACACATTCTGAGTCATGGACTGAGGTGTGGTGGGCTGCTATTGTTTCTTCTCCTGGGGTGCTGGACTTGCATCCAAACATGTCTTATTGCAGCAGTCGGTTCACAGAGCTCAGTGAATTTAATTCCAAAGGAGTGACTTCAATCACTCTTTCATTGAGCATGAAAATATCATATATGGTATAATATTTTTTCAAGGAAACACTTTTTTTTTCGGCTGTCTAATCTTCTTCAGCTCCTTCAAGAGTCAACACTATTTTGTTTTTATTATAGTTACTATGAAGCCAGTTACTTTAAATTGTTGGGTTTTTGCCAGAAAAGAGAAAGTATTTGCAATAGTAGACTAATAACAGTGTTTGTGTTTTGCGTTTTCAAGAATATGCTATACCATACTGCAGAAGCTATGAGCCCAATAGGCAGTATCTATTAAGTAGCTTTATGGAAATCTTCTCTGTAATCCTTTTTTTCAAGGGAGTTAAGGCTGCTAAGCAGCGGTTTCACTCTGAAAAATTAGTACAATTAGAAAATAAATGCTGAAGTCAGTAGTGTCTCCAGCAAAAAATATACTCTAGATATCTAAAAGTAATCTGCTGGCAAAATGCCCATTCAATATTTTAAAATACCTATAAATAACCTGGTATTTGGTCTTGTGCAGATGAGGAAGACCCATTTTAATTTCTTATTTGTTTTTAACGATAGAAGTAAAATTTCTATTTGAAAAAGTTAACAGAAAGCAGGGTAAAGTTTCTAAATAAATTGACATGACCTATGTTTGTAAAAGCTTATTATTTACTTTTCTGAGTTTGCACTCTAGGTATGGAACATATGATGTTTCTCAGACATCTAACTATTGTACTCGTATGGACAGGGGTCGAGTCAATGGCCAGTAGCCCAAAACTAGACATCTCACTGAACATGGTGGGAAACTAACAGGACCCTTGCAAATCCTATCCCAGATTATTTAATAGATATTATTGCTGAGAAATAATATGCTTCACTTTCTACTTTGGGAGGTGGTTCATCCTTTTTCTGGTTTCCTCCCTCTCGTGCGGCCGAGGAGATCCCTTCTCTTTCCTGGTTGATGCAGTACTAGTAGTCATTGAGAGCTGTTGTTATTTCCATCCTTCTGCTGCAGAAGTTTTTCTCTTTTGTTTTTATGGTTTTCTTGAGGAGCTTAAGATCACATTGTTTATGTATTAATGCATTTCCTTTATTATAATCTTCACTCTATGGTATTTTCTCCCAGAACTGTTGAACCACGCATTTTCTTTAGTGAGTCATTTGTGGTACAGGTAAATAATATTTCATAGGATGAATTCAACATTAAAAAAATGCAAAAAACCCCCTTTCAAAATAATTAAAAAGCCAGTAATTTTCTAAATAGCACTAAGTTATCAGTGCAGTCACCATCATGGAAAATTTATTGTTTGGGTCCCCTAGAAACAGACATTTAAATCTGTTTTGCTCTTCTCCGCATACACTCCAGCTTTTGTTTTTCAAACTTTCACTAAATGTGTCCATATATTCAAGCTATTGTAAACTCACATGTAAAGGTATTTCAGCAGCTTTTGGCTTTTCACCGGCATACGAGAACTAACAGAGCACACTAGGTTCTTAATAACCATACTTCTAGAAATTCTTCATGTTTCTTTTTTCCTTTATTTTTTTTTTAAGTCTTCCATTATATTTGAAAGACACTGTGCCTTTCACATTGCAAAATCAGATTCCTGAATTGTAAGGAGAGAAAGAAAATTGTGAGTACAACAAAGTGAACATACTCTCTCTGTCTTCGTTTGTGCTGAGCCAAATACTTCAGAAAAATATCCAGACTTTTTTTTTAACAGGTAGACAATGTCTTGTTTGGTATATGACCACATCCCATCAGTCCCTACCTTTGTATTTCAGTTTAGTTTGGATAGTGCGGGCATGATCATACCACTTCCAGAGAAGAACAGTCTCTAGAGGAAGATCTATTCAAATAATAGATATCTTGGTTCAGTGGCGGATCCAGAAATGTTGCACGGTGAAGAAGGAAAAGATTGCAGTTATATTTGATGTTCCTTTTCAGGTTGAGTGGGAATGCTTGCTTTTATTTATGCAATTTCTAATATACTTCAGGAGTTAATAGCAGTTTAGAAAGAAAAACATATTTAAGTTGAAATACTTCCTATTGAAAACATCAAATGAAAAAAAAAATTATTTTAAACTCATCTTCTTGGGTTGTTTTTGTTTTCGTTTTCCCCCCATTTTTTATTTAGCTTTGGATTTGCTGAAACTGAAGCCAAATTCTGGAAATTGCACTTCTTAGAAAGCTTGTTACTTCCAAGTGGTTTTGCTCAGGTCTGCCTAAAACTACATCTAGAGCTAGAAGTTAGTTGTCTGAATCATCCAAAGACTAAAAGTTGAAAGTGTCTATATTTTCCTCCATTATGAATTCAGTGACATACATAATATCGTGTATTACCGAAATGGCTGTATAGTGATGTACTCATAAATAATGCTGGCATTATCCCATTTTGCACTTTTCCCCTGCATTTGCACTGTAATTCTCTGTAGTCAAGAACAATAAGTCAAACTATTTTTCCCAAGTTCACACTGTGATTTTTATCATCTACTCTCTCTTACAGCCAAGAAATGCCTATGAGTAAGTGCTAAATGTTCAGCATTTCAGAAGGAAAATATTTTCATTGAAGCAGATGCTTCAGGAGCCTAAAACATTTCCTGAAAGTGTTGCTACTCCCCACAGGATAAATAAAAGCTTTACAAACCAACTATTTCTTTGAAATGAATATGACTTCCAGTATTATTTTCTGTGCATCACACCAAAATAAAATTACCTTCTATATGAAATGAGTAATCAGTGTACAGAGGGGATTTATTCCTTCAAACTAAGTGCTCTGTTACAGTCATAAAAATGGCTCCAATGTTCACTAGCTTGTTTATGTGAGCATCTGATTAATTGCTTCCATCACATCAACCTTCCTACAATGGCTTTGATATTTATTTAATGTGTTGGGTTTTTTTCAATTTCTTAAGTATCTGAGGAAGTACTAGAATGTGAAACCCTACCAGTAACATTTAGAAACTTTCATTGGAATGAAACCTATGAACTAATCATTCACTGCATTGATGTTAATTATACGTCACATTTTTGTGACGTATTACCATGATTAATTTCTGTTATGGGTGCTAGGTACTTATGAGTTGCAACCCATTAAAACAGAAAGATATAATATTTAATTAACTGAAAAATGACTTCTCTTTTTCTTTCATTACATAATTAAGCATAATTGATGCAAAACATTATAAAAAATAAATGGAAGCTCAAATTATGAAGTAAGAGGCAAAACACATAATTTTGTAAATAGAAAAAGGCTTAGAATATAAAGGCAATAAGGAAATAGTATAGTAAGTTTTGTCACTGTTTACTTTGGTAGTTTTACTGAAACTGTTCCCTGCAATATTAGCTAGTGATCCTCTACCAGACACATTATGTTAGTTACCCTTTACCACCCCTCAAAAAGTACTTGGAGTCAAAACATTAAAACATAAGAAACAGCTCTCTTATAAACTGAAATATTTACTTCACGTTCATCACTGTAATTCAGTCACTAGATCCAGACTTCTTCTTTCTTTGTAGATGCCTTAGTTTAAATGAGAAAGACCCTTAAAGGCAACAGTCTTGAACTGTGAAAAAAAATTTTGTAGCTACTGGATTTGCATTGCTGAATGTTATGATTCTGTTATATTCAAGACCAACAAAAAAACCAGCTTATACAGAGGTTTGAGTATAAGCTTCTGGTTTTTCCTGGAAAACCTGTACATGTTTTTCTCCCTTTCTTCCTCCTGCCACCCTTTTTTTTTTTTTTCTCTCTGTTTGATTTGTATTTTCTCAGTTATTTTTAAAAGATGCTAGAGCCAATTGTAAAAGCAAAAGAGGAATTTTCTGCTTGGCCTGTTCTAGGGTCAGTGTAGATGCACATTATTTGTAAGTTAACAATCCTAGTCCTTAGCCGTCTGGGGCCTTCTCCAAAGCTTGCTGACATCAATGGGAACCTTTCCACTGCCTCCATTTTGGCTCAGGTCCTAAATTTCGGTGGCAAAATATAATGCTGTGAACTAAGCTGTCACAAAAAAAAATAAAAAAAAAAATGTACTGCAACTCTTCACATCTCAAAATAGCAAAGTGTGTACAGAATTCACAGTAAGAATTGTATTGCTATTCTGAGATGATCAAGCAGAAAGAATACTGCTGCTTTTACCTCCAAATTGCTGGTTTTCCTCTATAGAATA
This sequence comes from Grallaria varia, assembly GCA_013396735.1. Taxonomy (NCBI): domain Eukaryota; kingdom Metazoa; phylum Chordata; class Aves; order Passeriformes; family Formicariidae; genus Grallaria; species Grallaria varia. Next base: position 171,766 of record VWZG01010851.1, read on the forward strand.
ACATAACCTATCTCCGTCGCATATATTCTATATAGGGAGAACAAATTCACTTTAAAACTGTTCCATGATGCTGCTTCTTAAGCAATTCTAATGAGATTGAGAGTGTTGAAAGGGTGATGAAATAACTTTTGTGCTTCTCACTAGTAAATTCCATAGAAGAATTACGCCAAATACTTCTCTGCTCAGTTGCCATAGAGTCATTTCACAAAAGTAAAATGAAATTTTTTTCCTTCACTGATTCTGAGTAAAATGATTCATGCAGTTAGAGAATTTAAGGATAGCGTGGATTATTAGGAGTTTAGCTTTCTGAATACTATACTGTTTTGTATAGAAATTCCTGATTATAGCCTTTTTATTCATTGGAATTTTTCAATGACTCACCTGGATCTGTGTTCAAAGTAACAAGGCTCATGGCATTAGCTTGTTACTTGCAATCTAACATGGCTTTGCTGTAGCATCAGCAACTATTAATTAATAGTAATTGTTCTGTATTAAAAGATAAAACAGGGATACACTGAAAAGGTCCTAAAAGATAATTACACCTCAGACAATATATATAATGATAACTTGTTAAGGTTTTAACATGAAGCTTACAAAAATGTAACCTGTTCAGCTCACTCTGACTACGCTTGTACACATCTGGCTTTCAGGAAAGACAGAACAGGTATTCATTGGGAAATGAAGCATTGTGGGATGAAAAGATTTTAGGTGAGACATTCTTGTCTGACATTATGGTAGGTCTGAAAGCCCTGTACTAAAACTGGATTTGCCAATGGCTATGGGGTTTGTCACATTTCTTTCCAGTTTGGAATTGCTGCCGTGTGGAGTCAATGAGTAACTAAAACATGATACTTACCATAATTAAGAATCTTACAATCCTCTGGCCTGGTAAAGAATGATTTCAAGAACTTGAAGCAGGAATGTTATTTAACATAATTTAGCAAACTGGGGAGGGTAATACCAGAAATGGACAATGTTACACAATGGATTTGGTGGGGAAAGTAAGGCTGGGCTCTCAGATTTCTGCATGATTCAGGGATCTGTCATAAGAGGCACTTTTTCTTCCAATAGAGACAAGTGGAGTGAAAACGACTAAACATTGCACGCTATAATCTGGCATCATTCTGCACACAAGCTTTGAATCACAAAGTAGTATATAAACCATTTTTAATTAAAGTTCATTATTCTCCAGTCATCCTACAGTGCAAGAAACTATTGTTTCAGAACATGATTCACTCACTTTCTACATGAAGTTAAACCAAAAATGCAAGGTTTGGTAAAAAGTTCAATAATAGCAAATAAGGAGACACATTTCCCTGAGAAAAGATATTTCCTGTGAATATTCCTTTTTTTTTTTTTTCTGTTTTAGGGAGAAGGGATTTTTTGCAACACTGTTCATTCACAAGCTGTGTGAGCTATATATAGCAGTATTTACTGCTACAATAACACCTCAGCAAGCACTTTTTTCTTTGCACATCTAAGCCTGTCTGGCCCATTTTAGACTACACATAGCTCTGCTGCAGTTGTTAGGTGTGACCAGTTTGTCTCTCACACACTCTCCGCTCTGAAGTGCAAACTCTTCTCTGTCTGCAGAATTTCCGTGAGGTAGCAGGCATCAGTACATTCAAAATAGGGACACACAGAGAGGGATGCCACAAATAAAATAGAAAAGGGATTATAGATATTGAACTTTACTTCCATAAAATACTGCAAAATAATAACTCATACTAATAGCTCATGTATTAATGGAAACAATGTAAATGCAGGTTTATGGCTTTCAGACAAGGTCCAGAAATGCTTCAGCATCTGTGGTTTTAGTGGAGATCTTCAGAAGTGTTTTCAGAAATATCTTTTAGTGTGTTTTCATTTTGCCAGTAAGAACTTTTAAAGGTCCTGTCTGGTGCAATAAAAAAGTAAAAAAAAAGCAAACTGATAAAGAAATAATTCTTTACATAAGAATGTTGATAATTTTGTAAAACAAACAAGCAAAACCCTTTAAAAAGCCAAAAGAATAATCACAATTTACAGGGCAGGCATTTAGTTGGGTCAATTAAATTAGAAAATTATATGATTAAGTGTTTTGGTTGCAATATTTTTCCACTTATTCTCAATTTGTGTGAGAAAACTAAGCTCTAAAACTAAGATTGAAAATTAAGTCTTTTCAAATTGAAATGGAAAAGTGCTTTTTAAATGATGGCTTAATGTTATTGAAAACTCCTAGGCATTAAGGATGCCCTTTTCCCCTGGGAGAAGATAAACTCAAACTCGTGCTGAATTCACTCTGTTTCTAAACAGCACAAGTGCATTGGCTTTTGTTTGTTTAATCCTGATTTAGGCAGTTATATCCAAGATTATGGTCATGTCCTTAACAAACAGAACTGCAGGTAAATCTAAAGCTTTAATTTGAAAAGTAAACACTAACAATTCAAAGCACAGATATAGCAATTACAGATTCTATAGATGTGGAGTGTGTCTAGGAATCTATAGATAATCAAATATGACAAGCCTCAACGTTTAAAGTAAAATATGCACCATTGAAGATAACAGTATATTTATTTGCATTCCCAGGCTCTATAAGTCAAACTACAGAAAAATCACTGCTGATTTTTTGAGGGCTTTTTGTTTTCAAGCTAGCTGCTAGCATACAAAATCAACACTTGATTGCTTGGCTTGATGTTCCATTTGTGTTTAATCTTTCAATGAACAGCAGTATTCATTCAAGGTAATGTGAGGAAAGCACTTCAGTGATTTATTCTGTTGTTCTGAAATGCAAGATTAAAAAAGCATTACAGAAAACACTTGCCTTATTTGTGGAATGATAGAGTGATTTTAAAATCTCCAAGTCTTTTGGAGAAAATATCAGTATTGTATATGTCAGTGTTTCTTTTGTTCCCAAAGAAATAAATATAAGAATGCTATTTTCACTGTAATGAATTTTAGTCTAAATATGAACTCAATTTTATAAACAGTAATATAAATCTTTGATGAACATTCTTGATGGGTAAGATTAGCAGCACCCTGAATTTTATATATTTTTTTTGTATGATGTGGGATGAATTGATGGAATAAAACTCAGGCAGCATCGTTTTATAATGGGAGATTCTAAATTGGCAGCTTTGTCATTTTTAGTTGCAGACTGTCTAGTGGTCTGACTGGATATCAGAGTCACAGAATCACAGAACAGTCTGAGCTAGAAGGGACCCACAAGGATCATTGTGTCCAACTCTCAGTGCTTTGGTGAGGATCTTTTGCATTTTCATATGAAACCAATAGCCCAGTTAGGATGGTAGCTTGGATGTGAGATTAGATGGTCATTTTGATGGTATTTTGAGCATTACACACAAAATCCCTCTGTGGATTTTAAACAAATTTCATCTTAAACAAATTTCTTCCATCTCTTGAGATTTCCTTTGAAATAAACTCTAAAGTCTTGTTTACAATTTAGTTACTGGTCAAGTTCTGAATGAATGGTGTTCTAAGAAACCTTTTTTATCTAATTGAAAACTGTTAGGAAAGATTGGGTTTCTGTAAAATAAAATAATTCTCGTATAGGAACATTTTCTTTTCTTTTTTCTTAATGAAATCTGAGATTCACCAGGGCATAGAAGATTAATATGAACTGAAGATAACTAGATAGATTTTAGAAAGAACTTCAAGAGCTAGTGTAAGAAGGAAGAAAAAGTAATAAAATACTGTATCTTTGCAAGCAGAAATTAAACCTGAACCAAGAATAAATTTAAAATACTCTTGTGGTGCAAATCAAATGTTTCACACAACATGTTAAACACTAGAAGATATATTACAATGGAAGTGAAAGGTTCAGTATGTCCTGAGTCATCCAGGCTCTTCTCAAGAGCCTGAAGTGATGAAACATGGCACCAGCTGAACTTTGGTGCAGGGACTTGTTTGTTGCTGTCCGTGGTGCTGTTGGACAGCGGCTGAACATGTCAACTGGGAGGATGGTAATTCTCACTGTTAAGAACTGATGTTCTCATTTTCATTAATATATTTTAAGACTATGATCTTCAAATACATAATATATTCCAATCACAATATGTCATTCCCTTCCTCTTAATTCTTTTTGTCTCAAGCATGCTCTCAGACACAGCATAAACTTCTGTATATTAATGAAAACGCCAAGTTTTCAATGGGATTGCATTTAAGGGTAACTATTAAAACCAAATTTATGACTTAGTAAATATTATGGTCTTCAGAAAACATAGGATATTCGTCCTGAACAAGAATCGAATGGCTCTGAAGGAGAAGGCAAGAAGAGGCAAAAGATGTGTGGTTAAAAGGGAGTTAAGTAAAGGGAGACTGTAAAGAGGGAGATACATACAGAAGAAAGCATAAGGAAGAGGAGAAAAGAAAATAGAAAATAAAATAGAGATTACAACGGAATAATGAAATTCTACTATAATAAAACAAGAGAGTGCACTAACTACCAGATTCTGCTAGTTCTAGTTTGTTTTTTTTCAGTAGCACCAATCTCAATATCTCTTCACCTATGTCACCTGTCAATACTACATCTCTGTGCCATGTTTTGCTTGATACTTATGTCCCTTTTAATTTTCTTCCTAGTCCTTTCTACCAGCTGTTGCCCGAAGACAGGTTAGTTTTTCATCAGGACTTCTTGCCATGTGACAAATGTGGAGAAAAATACACTTTTGTAAACAATAGACTTTCACTGAGTTTGGTCATATTGGTTATTATAGACACCAGTCACCATTCTCATGTTAATGGAACAGATGAGGGGACATGTTCAGAGTGAGACACCCCAGAGTGAAATGGCTATGTTGTCCAGAGAGCCTGCTATGTAGTGCTCTTGGAAATTCTTTCTTGCTGCCCATCTGTTTTGTTTTGACAAGTTGATGAGCGCAGTAAGTTTCTTCTGAATGTCTGAATTCCTTGTAACACTGTGAGAAAGAGACCAACCTTTCAGCTGATGGACTTTCCCAAACCCAATCAGATAATGAGACTTCATTACAAGCTTGTGCTGATTTGTCCAGCCTACAGACAAGTTCATGACTGTTGAAGATTGTTCATGTATACATTTTTCTTTCTAAAATCTATAATTCACTTTGGATTCTTAAAATATATTTTACTGATTTGATGGCTGAAATCCAGTTTTATACCCTTTGTGATCCTCACTATCTTATATCAATGAGCCCTATCAGTAACAGCTTATTTCTTTTTCCCACTAGCTTAAGTTATGGTTTATGTCTTTTGAATGCAAATCTTGCCAGCATTATGTTCTCTTTTAGTTTTTTAGAAGCAAGCAATTCAGAATGTGAAACATTAGGAGGCTTAAGGTTAGGTACATGACACATTTATAAGATCTACTTTTCCTTTGGAACAGCTCAATTTTAATTAGATTTCATGAAGCACTTGAAGCCATTTGAGCCCTACATAACACAGCTGCACAGTACCTATAAAATCAGAAGATAAATGGAACTGGTTGCAAATACTGCAAATTATATTCTGATATAAAATTGATCACACTGAAATTAAATTATTAAAACCTTGTAACCTTTCAAATGTTTAAAAGGACATGTAGAACAATAGGCTGTTTAAAAATAGTGCATTATTGAAAAATGTATTTCTACCATTCCTTACTTGAAACCAGAGCTAAAGACTTCCCTGAATATCACACCAGTAATAAATATAGGGTTCTTTTCAAATGTTTCTACATATTATTGATTTGAATATTTCTGAAACGTAAGGAAACTTAGATTTTGTATATTGTGAGAGCAGAACATCTCAGAATTTGTGGATGCTTTATGCTTCATTGAACTGTATTGCTTTGTACTCTATGTAATTATGACATGAATCAAGAAGTGAAGTGTGGCATTAATAAAAAATTGTTACTGTATTGTCCATTTTGTATTGCAGTTTTTGGTCTCAGAGGTTCTCATTATGGAAGCTGTACAAAGGCTCTGTGTTCCCTGCTAAAGCTCTTAATTTTGAAGAAAAGCTGCTAAACAAAAATGGGAGTGCTTAGACGTTTTTTTGAAGCTAGGTAGCCCAGATGGTAGCCAGCTCTGAGTTATGGCAGTTTCCTAAGTATCAAGGTCAATGCCTGAAGCACAAAAAGAAAGCTGATAAACATTTTACATTCAAAAGACAGACACACCTGACACATTTGGCAGTATCAGGGGAAGTAGCAAATGTGATGAAAAAATGTGTCTGAGAAAACAAAAGGTACCATGGAGTTTACTTCCATCTCTTCACAAGGAAACATAATTTGGGAGTATTTCATGTATTAAAAATGTTAAAGAAATGCCAAATTTTGCATTATCACTTTATTCTGAGAACTGTTACTTACCTGCAAGAACACAACGTTTGCTCAAACTCAGCAAAATGGTAGTATTATTGAGGATCAAATTCTCACACAATTTTCCTTCCTATTATTTCTGGTTATTTGTTGGTTCAGTGAAATACAATGGTTTTTTCACTATCCAGAAGACAACCCACACAGAGGTTATCTGTCGCTCGTTTACCAAATGTTTCCAGAGGAGGACATAAGTGCAGTTTTATTTGTCAATTCACCCTCTGACAGTGAGAAGGATGGGTTAAGAGCTGACAAGCAAAACCAGGCAGAACGTCAGAAACAGTGAAAGAATAAAGACAAAAGGTGTTTGAATCCAGATAAAGTAACTTGCAGTGAGGTTGAAATCATAAGGCTCCTAGTTGTCTTGCCTGATGAAGCTGTCCTTGCCAGCAAGTATAAAGTTGCTTGCAGACTAACCTGGCATTTCAGCGTAGAGAGGAATATCACAGGAAAAGGGAATTTGTCCAGTCCAGAGAAGGCTGGGCGTGATCAGGTAAGATAAGAAGGGAAAATATGGAAAGAAAAGGGAGAGGGTAAGTTTTTGAGACAAACAAAAAATAGACCAGGAATTTGACTGGGCTATAATTGATGGCTATTCTAAGGGAACATTAGTTTTAATAATAACTGTCAGAAACCTTTAGTGTACCTATGTAGCTCAATCTGAAATTACAACTGAAGCAGAAGAAAAAGTGAATGTGGCTTGAGTACATGTTTCAAGTGGAATGTTTTCTCCCGTTAAGATGCTACCTGATCTGCCCCACATTAGATCTAACTCCTTCATAGGAAATACCTGAATTATTTTTATTCTCAGACACTTGACAGCACTTCTATGAGGCAGAAAAAAAAAAAAAAAAAGAAGAAAATACCTTTTCAAGTGGAAACTCTTCACACTGAAGGCAGCAGTAGTGTGGCATTCAATTCAGTGGAGCCAGCTGTGAACTGATCCTTTTTCTTAGTTTGTGCAGAGAAGCAAAACTAGGGTTTTGAGCATTAGAAGAAAAAATCACTGGTACTTGTAACTAACATGAAGAATTCTGGCTGCTTTTGTGGTGACTAGGGGATTGAACATAACAGGTCTTTAATGTAAAGATAGACAGTGTCATTATTGCATTTCCATATTCCCTTGCATGGGAGATGGTGGCTGCTAACTGTCAAAAAGTGTTATGACTTTACATGAGCTGATCTTCTAACTGAAAGTTGTTTTTCTTTCAAGTGTATTATCCTGTTTTATCCAGAGTGAAGTTGTGCTCGGCAGTGATTTAATGTTGCCTCCCATAACAATATATGGACAGACACATAATTTTCATCATTCCTACATTGCATTTCAATCATAATTTAACATAATTTAGAAAGTTCTGCCTTTAATGTGAATTGCACCATGTTCAAAATTGAAGAATCAGTAAATGTTATCATTCCTCAAATATCATGTCTTAGAAAAGGATTACAAAGATGCTTAGTACAGAATAACTCTTTAATTGAATGATCAATGTCCTTTATGATGTATTGATGTTTTTTTTAATGTGTTGGTGTGGTTTGAGCATTTCTGGGTAGCAAGGAGAGTTTTACATGCATTTTAAGGTAATAGAGACATTGTAACATCTCATCTGAATTCTAGAGATAATGTGTGCTTAACCATTTATTTTATTCACTGCATTCATACAACAGGCCCATATATCTGTGTTTGACAACAAAAATATATTCCTACTTGACATAAAAACAGAATATATTAATTTACATACTTTATGGCATTTTTTAAACTTAAAAAATCATGTAGCCTGTTTTCTAGCTCAGCAGATGTCCTGTGCATATTGTATAAACAGAGAAGACAAATATATTTTGTCTTGTTTAACTTAATCATTGTTTATTCTGCAGAGATTAACCTTGATTCATGCTCAACACTGAAGGTGACGTAGCCCTCCTTCATTTATTTTCTTCAATACACAACAAAATTGTTAAGTCTTCAGTTTCTATTAAAGAAAATTATTGCAAATATAACCAGATATAAGCAAACATCTAAAGACCTGTACAAGTATTTCAGTCAGAATCTAATTTTGGCCTTTTCCTAAAACTGTAACAATGTGGGAAGGAGAAAATTACTTATGAAATAATAATAATAATATATTTATATGTAAATAATATGCTTTTATTATCTGTTATTATACCTTTTTAGGAGGCACAGTCCTCAGAATGTTATCAAACTGATGACGCCTCATTAACAAAACAAGATTGCAGGCAAAACTTTAAACACTATCTCTACCTTATCTTCCCACTGTGAAAGGGCTCAGAAATTGGCTAATTTTCAAGAGACACTTAAGCAAAATATAGATGAGTAAGCAATTACTGAGCAAGCAACTTCTCCTGAACTATGCTACTTTGAGTGGCAGAAGTCCCCTTGTTACAACATGAGAGAGAAAAGGTCTGTAATGCAGAAGGTCTCTATAATCTGTCTGTAGCACAATATTCATAGCAAACTTTTCAATGCATGGGTAAACGATCAAGCTAATTACATTTCTTATATCCATCCTAGAAGCCTCATTATTTCCTCTCATTATTTCCTTCTGTTCCCCCATCTGTCTGTGCCCATCTGTTTTCTCCTATGATTGGCCTGTGAGGTCTTTGGGGCAGGGGTTGTCTTTTATGTACAATATCTACGGGGATCCTGATTTACAACTAAGAATGCTAAATAAAACAATAAAATAAATATTTCATAACTGAACTTGCATATGTGAGAAACAGAACTATCCCTAATTAAGAGATCCTCTTTAGCATACAGATAGATTCTGATACCTGTTGAATCTGTGCGTTAATAACCCCTGTTATTTTTTGATTATGTCAGAAGTGCACAATTCATAATTTCAGGATTTGCATCATCTGTGCCACCTGCCTCTTTTTATGTCTGCTAATTTCTAGGCCCTATAACAATGCTACTAAATTGTGTAGTTAAAAACTCACATTTCCCTGTGCAAGAGTTTCACACATAATTTCTTTAAAATTTCAGTGATATAAAGGATGCCAGAGGAAAGTTTAAGGGTTCATAATGGAAGCAAGAGCAGTTGGAGTTTTTAGTTTATGGCAGAGGCCAACTTGTAGGTATCTTCAATTCCTGACTAATAGCCAGATTGTGGGACAGTAATCAGGAAAGCTTAGTCTGCAGCAAAATAATTTTGCTTAGTTTATCCTTTAGTGCAAGATATTTATAATGACCCAAATTACCTCACTTTTGGTTTACTCTGGGCATGTCTATAGGGACAATTTCCATGTCTGCTTCAATAATCAAAATATATTGCATGCCCAAGCCCCTGTTATCTAATGCTATTGACATTTAGTGACTACTAATGGTAATCCTCTGGTTGTCGCAATTTCATGTATTTAACTTTGTGTCTCATCTAAGAACAATGATATCTATAATTTCTTTTTTACATAGAAATTTTTACATAGGCTTTTTCTTTTGATTCCATGTCAAAATATGCTTTGTCAAATCTCCGGAAGGACCTAATATATATTTCTAATCTTAAATACATGAGTGGTTTCTATAAGAAGCACAGGAGAGGCTTGTCTCCACAGTGAAGTGACGCTTTCCATGATGCGCATTGGAGTCCTAATCCCCTGGTATTGCAATTTATAGGACATGCCCTCTTGTATTTTCCTGGGCATTCTGGCTTTCCTTCTGATGGAAAGCAGCATGCACCCAGCAGTGGTTCTCACCCAGCTTTGCTTTAACAAGCAGTCAAGGCAAGGCAACAATTCAGACAGCAGGGTTTCAGTTCACATGGAGTCCTTGACACTTGGTGCATAGTGAGATGGTTTGCCTTTCGCACTTCTGCCTTGGAAGCTTTTGAGTGCTTTAAGTTATACAACACTAAATGACTTTTATAAACCTAGACTGACATTGTTTTAAGCATGGAATATAAAATATTTCCAAGCAGTGGCCAGAAAAGTGGTAGCTCCTGAAGGAGACAGGAAAATATTTTGCCATCATCCTGTAAGTTTACAAGGAGCAATCACATAGTATAGTCAGGAAAAAAAAAGAAAAAAAAAGAAATTACACTTTGTCCAGTAATTAAGAATAACTCCTAAGGAAGTTTTAATCCAAAGATATTTGGGGTCATAGAAAAGGATTTCAGCCATTCTCAGTTCAGTATGCATGAATAAGATAAACAAAAGAAAATAAGTTTACAATAAAAGGCCACTTCTGCTGTATGTGTGGAAGTGATAGATCATTGCATTGAAGAGAACATTGTTAGTAATAAAAAACAGGGGAAATAGATTCTCTATTTATTGTATACATATTTCACCACTGTCCTCAAAGTTTTATCAGAAAATATATTTATTTTACATTTAAAACGGAAGAAAGTGACCTAATAACCTGAGGGTTTAGGTGGGGTTTTTTTGGTTTTTGTTTTTTTACTCTGGTCACACAGTTTCAGGTGTGTCCTTATAGTGCACATGGGATTCTACTTTCTTTTTTAATCCACCTGCTTTTCCATAAGTATGTAGGAAGTAAATTGTAATTGACAGATTTTATGGGGGGGGGAGGGGGGGAGGATAAGTGTTTGAGGAACAAAAAAACACCCCCAAACATAAAAATAAGAAAACCCCAAACAGCAAAAGAAAAAAGCCCCAAACCATAAAAAACCCAAATCAAAGAGTAGAATAGCTGAGTTTTAATGCAATTAGGAAAAAACCCTTTATATTCCATATATACACGAGACATTCACTGATGAGCTATACTTTCCAGAAAGAAATATACAACTATATTTAGGCATCTGTATTTTTTACTTAGAAGCTTATAGAGAAAACCCCCAAACATCATTTTAATCCTACTTTAAGAAAGAGAGATAGAAATAACCACTAGTTTATAATGAATGATACATAAGTGATTAGAGATAAAATAAACAATTGAAAATTATTCTTCTGCTTCTCACTCTCTGGAACTCTGTGATTTGTGTAGCAGTGCATTCTAGCCATGTTAATCATGACGGATGCTACCCACAGTGACTCGGAAAGAATCAAACCTGTAATAATTAATTCAAGATGCTAAAGACATAAACTAATTGTGAATAATTCATTTCACTTCATTTTATGATTTGTTGATGAATAATCATGAACTATCTGCAATTAATTAACTTATAAATGTTTATGAACAACTGTCGTCTTTGTATGTTTCGTGGTTTCATGTCTGTTTAGACTCCTTTGGAGGAAGAAAAAAGAACATGTAAAGAGGAAAGCTGAAGAAAGGTGGGTCACAAACATTTCTGATTACTTCCAGAACATTATTTCAGAGCTGACAAGAAGTTATCAGCATATAAGTTCTCTGAGGTGATTATGTGAAAAGAAATATAAATAATAGGCCATAGTAAAGTAATGTACAGCTACAGAAGAACCTGTCTTAATGATCTGATGGTTAATGTATCTGTCATCAAAACTTTATTGCATGTATGGCAACAACCTGCATATTGAGAGTGAGTGTTTCAAGGATATGAAATTGAATTTCTAGAAGCCAAACTGCTTTTGATGTAAGGTATGTCTATGTGTCATTTCATTGCTTTGTGCATTGTCGTTCATAATCAGAGCTATATTGTTTGTTTGTACTACACAACTCACATTTTTTAATGTCATATATTGCAAATAATTTTAAATGTGTCTTTAAAAAAAGATGCAATTTTTTCCATCAGATGAATATTTTCTTTTACTACATAAAAGTATGTAAATCCCTTTAGCAGCAGTTAAGGGCATAAAATCTGTTTACATTTCATATGTTATCTGGCGGCACCTCCTCTAACAAAATGGAAACAAAGTTTAATCATCCAACGACTGCAAGAATTATTTTGATGTCTCACAAAGTGTTTATGCAGGAGGTGAAACATTAAATCACTCTGATGAAATCTTAAATTAACTTAAAAATATTTCTTAATAGCACACATGAACACATGACAAATAAATTTGATATCTCAGGATTTGCAGAAAAGTTGTATATTGTATTCCTAAGGCACTGGATTTTTCTTTAAGAAGGATGGGATAGTAGGAGCCTGGCTGGGGTTAATGAAGAGCTTAATGATCACCTGCTCTGATGAAGAGTCCAGGATGCAGCTGCTGTAAAAGGAGATGTTCTGCTATGAGATGAGGAGCAGTTGTGGAGCAGTCATGAAAAGGGGATTTTTGTGGGGAGGATAGTTGACTTAGGAAGGTCATAGGGAAGGGAAAAGTATGGTTGCCAGATGTCAGATTTTGGTCAGAGAGGAGGTGTCTGGACTGATTCTGTTTACTTCTGAAGGGCAAGCAGTGGCAAAGGTGCTGGGATTAAGGCATCCTAGAGTGCTGCCTAACCTAATAAGGATGTTATGTGTAATTTCCTGCCTCTCTGGGAGAGAAGAGATATTTAAAGCAGTATGCCAGCTGTGGCTTAGGGCTCTCTGTGGCTACTTTAGATACTGGTATTCCCAGATGTTCCTCAAACCAGGTACAGTGTCTCCAGCTGATGGAATTAAGGGCAGCTGTGGGTGAGTGATGAAGTGCCCTCTGAGAAAAAAAGAGCTCTCCAAATCTGTTGAACAATTTTGGATCATGTTAATAGCGCTTGTGTTGTGCTTGTTTAAAGTCATATTGGCATTGCCCTTCTGGATGTGAATGGCTGAGAAGCTAAGGTTTGTGGGCTATGAAAGATTTCTTTATTTTGGGGTGTTTGGCTTTTTGGTCAATCACACTGGATTCTAATGAATGACTCACATTTTAATGAATAAATTAGTGAATTCACCAAATCAGAAATAACAAGTTCATTGCCAACCACATCCTGGGCTATATCAAAAGAGGCATGACCAGCAGGTTGAAGGAGGTGTTTTCCCACCCTCTTCTCATCTCTGAGGAGATACCACTTGGAGTACTTTCAGTTCTGGGGTCTTCAACATAAGAAGGATGTGGTCCAGGTGAGTGCCATGAAAATTATTACAGGTCTGAAATAGCTCTCCTATGAAGACAGATGAGAGAGTTGGGGTCTGCCAACCTGGAGAAGATTCCAGGAAGACCTTATAGCACCTTGTGGAAGATATACTATACTTCCTATACTTGAAGGGGGGCTGCATGAAAGCTGGAGAAAGAACTTTTTGCAAGGGCATGTAGTGACGGGACAAGGAGGAATGGCTTCAATTGAGACACAATAAGTTGAGGTTAGATATTAGGAAGAAATTCTTTACTGTGAGGGTGGTCAGGCTCTGGAACAGATTGCTCAGAGAAATTGTGGATGCCCCATCCCTGGCAGTGTTCAAGGCCAGGTTGGATGGGGCTCTGAGAAACCTGGTCGAGTGGGAGGTGTCCCTGCCCATGGCAGGGAGGTTGAAAGTAGATGGTCTTTAAGGTCCCTTCCACTGGTCCACAGAGTACTGCTTGGACATGCTGCTGTCCCAGACTCTGAATTAGCCCTTCATAGTAAACTGGAACTTGTTTCAGTCTTATGGGGCTTTTAAACAGGATCAGAGGGTGTGAATGGCAAGATGAGCAAAGCACAGCCTGGTAGACCCATTCCGTGGTTGAAAGCCCCCTGTGTTAAGCTGCCTAAGCTATGATGCTGGGCTGCTCCCTGAACGTGGTGAGATGTACTGACATTTAGTGATCATAGCTGGATAAAAAGCTGCCACTTTTAGTGATGGTAGCCAGATAGTTGTTGCCAGATTCAAACAGAAACTGATGTCCTGAAAGGCAGGATGCTGAACTAGATCTTTACCTGCAGTTTAGGAGTCTGACTGTATGTTGCATCATCTATGGCCTGTGCCATATATATTAGTTATATAACTAATAAATGGAATGGCTTGGTGTGTCAAAAAATAAGGTGATCTAAGTCCTGAATCTGAGGATGGGGTAGGGAGGAAGGAAAAACCTATGCTGACTAAGAGGTTACGATAGTGAAAGTAACTAGAGGGGTTGGGGTGCTATTTATCCCTGCTTTAATTGTTGAAGATGCTTTTCAAATCCTCAGAGGTGTACAAGTCAAGTTAAATAGTAATTAAAAATAAAATAAAAAATGCAGATTTTTCTCTCAATTTATGATCCTGTAGACATCTCCTCCCTCATTTCTCATGTTCCTTTTCCCCTGAGTTTAAGAAGTTAGCAATGTCTGTTTGAGAGGGCTCTTAGAAATGTTTTTCCTACTGCTGTAAGCTAACAGTATTTTTTCTGTGTTTTGCTGAGATCCTTTCATTAGTCCTTTCTTGTCCCAGATAGCTATGTGCAAAAGTTGATTCTGGACTTTTTAATGGTTCATCTTCAGAACTTTTCCTTTCTGAGGAGCAGGCTGTCTCCTATGCTCCAGTATCTGATCTCTCTGCCAGGTGCCTTCAATACTTAACACAGTAAACTCTGAACCGGCGTATTTCTTTTTTCTCCTCTCCCTAATGTTAATTTTTCTGTTTGATATTAGATATCATTCATGCCAGGAGTGGAAATAGAACTTCAGTGACATGCTTAGAACTTTTAAAATTAATAAAATTATTTCCCTTCAAACTTCTCCACATGAACTTCTATTATTTTTTTTTGAAGAAAAAGAAGAAAGACTATGTGATTATTTCTAGTTGAACATCAGTTCCTGAATGTTTATGACAATTTTATTAATACCTGTGGTTGTGCCAAAGAACGTCACTGTCAAACATGATTAAAATTGTAGGTACTGCTAAATGACTTTTCACAGATGGATGGTTAATGAAGCTCATGAGAAGTACGTTTAAACATAAATGATAACATTTGTTTAGGTTAACAAATATTTATGGATTTCTAAAATACTTTTAAAATACCCTGATGTATGAGCATATATTTTCCTGAGTAAGGAAAATGCTGAAATGTTAAGATGGTTTGAACCACATGCGCTTTTCCTGCAGCTCTTGCCTGCTAGGCCATGGAGGGATACTTAGCAACCATAGATGTACCCTATTACTAAGGACTTGCATAACTGGATAATGAAAATAGCAGGAGTCTGGTGGTCCTCTGCTTCCTTACTACTTTTAGAGAGCCAAAACAAAAAGCACTAAGCTTAGGAAGCAAGGAGGGTATAAAGGGTGTTATGAGGATATTTGTGTATCACAGAATTATAGAATGGTTAAGGTTGAAAGGGATTATTTAGCTCCAACCCCCCTGCCATGGGCAGGAACATCTTCTGCTAGGACCAGTTTAATCAAAGCCCCATCCAACCTGGCCTTGAACACCTCCAGAGTTGGGACTACTCAGCATCTCTGTGCAAGCTGTCCCATTGCCTTACCATCCCTTCAATAAAGAATTTCTTCCTAATACCTAATCTAAATCTACTCTCTTTCAGCTTTAATGGCATTAAGGTCTTTACCCTTTGTCCTGTCACTATATGCCCTTGTAAAAAGTCCCTCTTCAACCTTCTTGTAAGCTTCTTTTATGTAATGGGAGGCTGCTGTAAGGCTTTTCTGGAGCCTTCACTTCTCCAGCCTGACAAACTCCAACATTCTCAGCCTTCATGGGGAAAAGTGCTCGAGCCCTTATTGATCAAATTAGTGGCTTTCCTCGGGACTCACTCCATTGGGTCCACATCCTTCTTATGTTGGGAGCCCCAGACCTGGATGCAGTACTCCAGGTGGAGTCTCATCGGAGTGGAGGAGGAGAATCACCTCCCTCAACATGCTGGTCAGCCTTCTTTTGATGCAGCCCAGGATGGGGTTGGCCAAAATGCAGATGAGTATCAAGAGACCTATGAAATGACTGAATTTTTTTTCTCATTTTATTGTAAACTCTTGAATGTTTTTGCTGTGTATATATAATGCACATATTTTTATGCAATTCTTTGAGGAGAACAAAAAACCCACAAAAAATCAAAAAGACTTGTGATGGAGGAGGAAAGAAAAGGAAAGAAAAAGCAATATTGAACCTAAGATTTTTATGCTGTTTTTGGCTGGGCAAGAGTTAATTTTCTTCATATTAGTTTGTATGAGACTGTGTTTTGATTTTGTGGTGAAATCAGTGTTGATAACACAGGGATATTTTAGCTGTTGCTGAACAGTCCTCACACAAAGTCAAGGCCTTTTCTGTTTGTCATGTTGCCCTTCCAGTGAGTAAGCTGGGGGTGCACAAGAAGCTGGGAGGGGACACAGCTGGACAGCTGACCCCAATGACCAAAGGGATACTCCATGCCATATTATGCTCACCAGTAAAAGCTGGGAAAGGGGAAATGGTTAGAGTGATGATATTTGTCTTTCCAAATAGCCATTACATGTGATGGAGCCCTGCTTTCCTGGGAATGGCTGAACACCAGCCTGCCCATGGGAAATGGCGAATGAATTCCTTGTTTTCTTTTGGTTGTGTGCACAGCTTTTGCTTTACCTATTAAACTGTCTTTATCTCAACCCATGAGTTTTCTCACTGCCCTTTCAGTTCTTTTCCCCATCCCACAGAGGGAGAAAGAGCGAGTGGCTGCATTGGACTTGCTTGTCAGCTGGGGTTAAATCATGATACTTCCTGTGTCAGGACCCTTGCCCATAATTCTTCTTACTTTTTTCTAAATTGGCAAATTTCAATTTTTTTTTGGTTCTGTTCAATGGGTGGTGACTTTTCATCTTAAAACATGACTACAAAAGAAAAAAAAAATTAATCATAACTGATTTAACTGAAACTTTATTAATTGATCTATAATGTTGCACTAAAAATAGTTGAAATTGAATTCCTATTTGTATTGTTTTAATAAACACTTCAATAGCATAACTTATTAACTTATCTTTTGCTGATGTCTTAAGTTAGTTTCAAAGACTTGAAAAGTCTCTAAGACAATTTGAGTTTAACAGTATTGTCTTGTATGGCCCATAGTACAATGATTTAGGGTTAGAGTTTTTAATAGATAAAAATAATTCTCATTTATTAGATAAAAGTAATAGAGAAAAAGAAAGTTGGAGAGAAATTTTGAGCTAAGAAATGAGGACACTAGAATCTGTGGATGATTATTTTTGTTGAAGGGCCATCCATTCATTTGACATGCTAAAATGTCACTTCAAGTAATTTAGTCCAGCCCAAGTATAAGAGCCTCTTATTTTAGGCTGGACTTTAAAGGACTTGAACAGCTGAGGTTGCAGTTAGAGGCTTAGCAGTGCTTCAGTATCCTACGAGGCTCTTATTTGCAGGTACCTGTAATCTGTAAAAACTCCAGGAGCCAGACTAAACTGCACCAAAGTGCTTGCATTGTTTAGCCAAACTGCTGAGCAAAATCTCTTTGAAGAGAGAGGACTACAGGAAGACTGAAAGGAGAAGAGCTTCAAACGGGGCTTTCTTTTCTTTTCCACTTTAAAAGTAGTTTTCAAGTAATTATGTTATGTACCAGCAGAAAAGCAGGCGTATGCTGTGAAAATTGCTTATTGCCCTGTTTGTACCTGCCTTTGCTCTATCCTTAACACCTTTCTTATACCTTAGCTTTGCTGAATATGTTCGTTTCTGTTATCCTGAGGTTGCAAACTCTGTGTCACATAATGGTCTCTTTATAGTTGAGTGCTTGAACTTAATGTGATTTGAGCCATACTGTAGGGGTCAGTTCAAAGACACTTTAAAGAAAAGCTGTCAGTTTGAGACACAAAGTTGTTTTGTTCTCTTCCTAAAACTCAACTTCCTGGAAGATTAATTTCAATGTAGCTGCTCTTGAGTACTATTTGTGGCAGATAAACTTGCTTTTTTTCTTGATTGATATCTTCTGGGAAATGGGGCATGTATAACTGATCAGTCATCTGTCGTGACTTTCCACTGTGGTTTTGGATGTTGGGGTTTTTTTGGTTGTTTCTTGGTGGGTTTTTGTGACTTTTTTTTTGTTGTTGTTGTTGTTGGTTTTGGGCGTTTTTGTGGGGGTTTTTTGTGTGGGTTTTGCAGTGGTTTTTGGGGGGTTTTGGTTGGTTTGGTTTTTTGGGAGTTTGCTAGGGGTTTTTTTGTTTTGGTTTTTTTTCTAATCTGGTAAGAGCTGTGAGCTGAGACACAGTGGATGAAGGTCCCAGATGAGACAGGTAGAGTTGAAGCCCTGTTGCTACACTCAGGACCTTGGCACCAGGTTTAAATAAATATTCTTAACAATTGCAGTAACACTGAAGTGCTGACTTCGTGGTCCTGTCCTTGCCCTCTGGTGACAGGGCAGTTTCCACAGCTGTCCTGGTTAAGGTTTCCATGCTCTCTTGTCTGCACTGTGGGCCATAGCTCATCCATTGGCGAGACGCTGCAGACCCCATCATAGCGGGGTTGAGGACACAAGTGCTGCACATTTGGTTCAGTAAGAATAGGAAGTATTTCAGCCCAGGAATCTGGGGTCTCCAGATGGGACACAGGGAAAACAAAACAACCAATCAATCAAACAAAAGACAAGGGGGAAAAATACAAGATAGCTTTGAATTGTAGAAACTTCCAGGTAGGACTTCAAAGAAATGTTTTTAATGAGATAAGCATGAAAAATAAAGGAGGATACATACAAGGAGAATATGTGAGGAGTATGGCAGAAAATTTCTCTTGTGTGTCATAAATATAGTTCTCACAATCATGTATCACAAAATTCTATCTGGGTATTTTGCCTATTTAAACTGTTTAGGGCTGCCAAAAGACACAAGTCTATGTCCCTAGTGCAAAAATAGCATGCTAGTAATTTCCTCCTGACTTGACACCACCAGTCTCATGCCCCAAAAAATCAATAACACCATGTCCAGCGGAAAGGGAATATTACCTAATATTAGCTGGCTGAGGCTCAGCCTTGTCTTTATCTCCTTTAGATAAATTAATAGCATGTCTTATATTTCTTTCTGTAACTGTAGAATTCAATTGCAACTCAATGCAAACTTACTGTGAAGGTACTGCTTGGTTGCTACAGGTTACTCGTATTTCCAGCCTGAGGGGAAGGATGTGAGAAAGACACTGTCTTACTCAAATTAAGACGTTATCTCTGTCACCTTGTCTGTCAGCAGCTGAACTTTCTTGTGAAATGGGGAAGTGTATCCTTCTGTTGGTTTAAACTGGTACAGATGTCTGCCTGCTTGTTAAAAGTAATTTCATGCTGAGAATACGTGCTGAAAACGCTCATAAAATTCATTGTCTTACTGGTAGGGTGAAGATGTTAAATTTGACTTACCCGAAATCTTCAGTACTTGGGCACTCTAAAATATTAGACTGCAGAGATAATGCAAGCTTAAAAACTGTTAGGACAGCTAATGTTTGGGGTTGTCTAGCTTCTTTATACATCTGTATAACTTCAACTTAGCAATACTTCCCATGAAAATTGGGAATAGTTTCTCAGGATGAGACCTACAGGATATTTTTAAGCTACCAGTGGGTGATCTTCAACATTGTGCACATAAGTGGCTGGAAAGACATAATGTTGATTGGAAAATCCCATTTACTTTTTCTTCAATGTCTCTTCCTCTGAGGAAGTGTCTTACTTTCACAGTGC
Source organism: Grallaria varia (assembly GCA_013396735.1). Lineage (NCBI taxonomy): Eukaryota > Metazoa > Chordata > Aves > Passeriformes > Formicariidae > Grallaria > Grallaria varia. Next base: position 191,502 of record VWZG01010851.1, read on the forward strand.
TTAGCAGCCTGACTCGTGACTATCAGGGTAGAAGGTAGACTTTGGGGCAAGAATAATGAAATGAAATTTATCCTATCAAAACACACTAGAAGTTGGTAAATTGGTAATCTAATAACATGAGACTCTGTGAAAGGCTCACCAAGATTGTTAACAATCCTCTAGAATTCTATGTGGATGAATATCTATTTAAATTATATTGCATGTTTTAAAACTAAAGTCTTAAACATAGGGGTCGTTATTTTCTGCAGGGATTTATCACAGGAGATGAAAGATCAAGTCTATTCTACTTCTTTTACCAAATGTTTGATAACCTGCTGGTAACTGAAACTTCATTTACTTTGTAAAGCCCTAGGGAAATCCTTAATTTTAAATGTGGTCCAGGTTTGGTTCTGGTTTGGTTGGGGTTTTTCAATGTTTTCCCATTATTGGCAGCTCCTTTTCTCTTAAGTGCCTCAGGACATTGGCTAAAAGAGGAAAAAGCAAAGGATAATGCCTGAGGAAGAGATGATGAACTACAGGGGGAAGCACTGAGTAGTTTTCCCTACTCAAGGACTATAAATTATTAAATCTGTTTTGGGTTTTTTTTTTAGTGCATGAAATACTAAAAATACTGGATAATTATTTACTAAGGGGATTGATGTTCAGATATCAATATGAACTCTAGAAGTCTTCGTTTTCAGGTTGGTTTGTCCCCGTAAAAAGATGCAAGTGCACGCAAATAGGATTCCATTAAGAATTTATTTATGGTCTTTTGTCTGTGAAACTGCTATAGGCATAAGTTCCTAGTATGAGACCCACTGTTATCACCTAGGTAAAGCGAAATACCTGTAGCAAAAGTTATAACAATTTTTGTGCCCTTTTCCACCCCTTACTGAGACATGCTTACTCCTAACAGGAGTAAATATGGAAGGTTTTTAATGTTGTTGTTGGTTTTTGCTATGGAAATGTAATGATTGGGTTTGTTTTTTTTTTTTTACCCTGTGACTATATTTTGAGGTCAACTTGTCACAAGCAAATCTGGTTTTTTAATCTTCACTGCCAAAATCTTTCCCTAGAAAGATTTCAGTTTGTTTTCTAAAATTATATTTATTCCACCTCCTCAGACTCCTACTCCCTAATCCTTACTCCTGGGGTGTAATGAAATTAATCACTGTTAGAAAGGAAAATAGTGGAAAGCACAGCAAAATGACACCAACCTTGATGAAGAAAAATCTTACGGTGTGCACAGATAGTGTTTTACTTGATGGAAGATTGCACAATAAACCCTTTGCCCTCTAGTTTAAAGTAGCTGTTTGGATGTCAGTGTAGTGTCTGCTTTCTGGAAAGCATAAAGCCGAGGGTTTTTTATTAGTTTGGCTTTACTGGGATTGCTATTAGGGCCTATCATTCTGCAGAACGTAAATTGCATGTTTGGCTGCAGAATAATAAAATTTCTTTCATTCATTAGATTACAAATCTCTCAGAAGAAATAGCACTGATATTTTCCAGCAACTGCAATTCAAATAATGCTCACTTCTTACTCATCCAATAGTTCAACTTTAGCTTGAGGCTTTATTTCTTCTACTACTGGTACTCTCGGTGATTGCACAAAATAGGAAAAGAATTTGTTGTCTTTCAATATGCATGACCAATAACTCTTGTGCGAGGAAGGGTAGTGGGAAAGGAGAATTCTGTTTAGCAGAAATTACTGGGGCAGAGAAGTATAAAAAATAAATACCACTTACGTTAGATTTGATTTACTGAGGTACTTAGTGTACAAAACTGTGTGAAACAGTCAAAGCACTTTGGGTGCCAGGAAGTCCATGAAGATGAATCTTCAAATTCAGACTGGCAAGCAGAGTGTCTACCGTATTAGTTTAAACTGGAAATGTTTGTATACTGTTAGGCAGGTGATAATCATAGTTAATAAGAGCTGAAGCAGACTTTTTTTTATATATATTCTGAAGATTTTAAAGTGACTCTGTGTGTCTAAATATGTACTAAATTACCTAAAAAGAGGAGGCTATGTAGTCATCCAGTTGTGCTTTATTTTTCTTCTCCACCTCACACGAAGTACTAGCAGCACTTATACCTGTGTTTCTGTTAATGCCTTGACCTATAGATTGCATGATACATCTTATCCCTTAACTACTATGGATGCTGAAAAGTCCATTACTTTAGAAAGCAACTAAACAAATTCATAAAAGAGAAGTTTTGTATTAACTGTTTTAATAAGAGCTGGTAGTAGAAACATATTTTCCTTAAGCTGTTCAAATAACTTTGGACTGGAAGAGTTATTTAGGTATTTTTGCCATATAAACAGTATGCCCACATAAGCTGTTGTAATACATGGCTAATATCTTAGTGTACTGAAGCAGAATGTTGAAATAATTAGTGCTGAAAACAGTCTACTTCCTCCTAGAAAAAATGGAAGTTATGAAGGAGTTATTATTCACAAAGTGACAACACTCAATTCTTCTTTATGAATGCAATAGCTCAGGGGTTCCAGGTAATTCAGTGTACAGTCATTGCAGAGCTCAAATCAATCAGACAAACTGTAACTGAGTTGAATTCAAGAAAGGTATAGAAAATTTTCCCTCACTGCAAAACTTTGTGACATCAGATGAAGATAAGGAAGTAATGAGATTAAAGTTAGTTGATTATCTTCACAAATTATTTCCATTAAGCTCACTAGAAAATTGGCCCATTCCTTGATGGTGGGCCTGGAGAGTTTATTGAAGTACCTTGTTACAGACAGGCTAGTGTGTTATCTTTAATGTTATTTTGAAAACTCTCTGGGATCATAGAAGACCAGAATAAAATTCTGCTGTGATGTGGGAAATTAGCATTTTTGTGTTTTCTTATTATAATGGACAACACAGGCATGAGGAATTCTGGATTGCAGCACGTAACAGCAGCTACCTTGGCCTTTGCTCAAACCAAAAGAAATGCCTGTGACTTTAACCATGGAGTGTGTTCATATGGGAATGACAGCTGCTTTTTACTGTCAAAATATGGGGATAAACCTTTATGAAAAAGCTCCTATCTTCATATGCATGGCAGAATCTAATGAGAAAAAAAAACCAAAAAACCCCCCAAAAACACAGCAATGGAATTAACATGAAAAAGCTGCATAGGTTCTCTCACTTGGATAGTAGTTTATCTGAGGTTTGCTGTTCCCACTTGCCAAGTATATGAAGGAACTATCCAAAGGAAACATGGTTGAATTTCAGGTGTGTCTGACATTTGAGATGCCTTCCCAGGACTGACAACATGGGGGTTTGATGCTGAAATACGTGACTTTAAAATTCACAGTAATTTGTTGTATAAGCTAACTGTAGTTGCTATGGAATCCCAATGAATAGAAACATTGCTGACATTTCTTGTCCCCATCAGCTGCCTGTTCCTTTGTTTAATTCAAGTTTGATTTTTTTCCATATCCTTTGATGAAGGGGAACAACCATTAAAAATAATTCCCCTTGCGATGTTATGCAGCATGATTAGAGAAAATTCTGATCTGAAATAAGAAAAAGAATATATAAAATAAGTCAAATAAGTTTGTTTTTTTGTTTCAATGCTAACATAGGCTAAATATACACCTTCTTTCACCAGTGATGTAATTATCGTTAAAAAAATTAAAGCAACTGGCATCTATTTTTTTTTTTGTGAAGAAATCGTTTTTATTGAGGAAAAATATTGCTTAAAGTAGTAATTTATTGCTTCATCTTTGGATTTACCAGCACATCCACTTACATAATGTGAAGAATCCCATTATTTGGGCCCTGTAGGATACATAACTTGATAAGCAGTTTTCACTGACTGTTGTGGGAACTCTTCTTTTTGACTGCATGGTAATATTTGTCTTTACCAACAATGATGGGCATTATTACATATTTTAAATATTCTATTAGGCCACAACTTCTTGTGAAGTATAATCTTCAAAGTAATAATTGATTCTTATGTGCACATAGTCATCTATTCTTTAAAATTCCTTATAATTTGAAAATAATGGTGGGTCATACACTACAGCAATAAAGAAAAAAATGGCAAGGATGTTTTCTGTATTTGTAAGGAAGTCTTTCCTCCCATAACAATGAAAGCAGACTAAGGGTTTGTTTTGTTTTTTCTTTCTACTATTTCATGCCCTGCCAAAGACTCGGGGCAACTCCTTACTAAAAATCTACATCATAAAAATTAGTTTTTTCACTTGACTGGACTTCAGTATGTCAAGCCCGTAAAGCCAGACTAAGACCTTCACTTTTTTGGTCTTTGATACCTTTTAAGTCCAACTTACTATCTTGCTTCTTATACAACCAAAATAGAACACTTTTAACATATTAAAGTTGCTAAAACAAGATAAATGTGTTTTTTTACTCACAGGAAAGGAGTCAAGGGTTATATTGTTAGTCTTTAGTCATGGAAGAATGGAATTGTGTGGGGGTTTTTTCATTTAAACTGACTTGCTTTATTGATAATAAAGCTCTTTTTTTTTTTTTAAAGTAGTTTCAAGATTCCTCTTCCAAAGGCTTTCATCCCTTAATTCAATTTCAAAATTTTCTCAATAGGCTCTAAGCCACCAACCAAAACAAATTGTTGTTCCTGCTGCAGTCAGCCCACCTTCACTGTTATTTGATTATAATTTTTTCAGTGGTAGTACTGTCTAAATATTTCTCTAATTTTGTTCCCTCAAGGGGAGACTCACTCTAATGACTTTATGCTGCAGAGAATTTACTCCCATGCACTTACACTTCATTGCTTTTGTTAGTATACAGGTAGTGTTCTTTTCAGAGACAAGAGAACTTTCTCTGTCATGAGAACTTGAATCAAATTCAAGTTACTTGGTATTTGTTTTTTAGAAGTGAAGAGTAGGAGTCCATGTATTAAAAAACACTGACACATTTTGATTTATTCTTCCAGTTTACCAGTAGTTAAGCTTATCCAATGTTGATTTGTTAATGATCCCTAATGTTAATTGGTTAATGCATTAACAAGTAATTAATTGCTTGCTGAAACATTTTAAATTGTTTCTGGCTGTATATTTTGTTCTTCACTGGAACTGTTCACTAGTTTCAGGATCTACCTACCTATTTATTGACATAGACACATCTCCTGACTTAATAATCTTTTCTTCCCTGTTCCCAAATTTAAGGTTCTGTTTTCCTCTTGTTTCTTCATCTATGCTATTCCTGAAAGACAAGGATATCTATTTGCAGTTAAGTAGAGCATATATGACCCAAAGAGGATGTAGGTTTTTGCATGCAATTTTCTTTTTATTATTATTTCTTACTGGCTATCTTTAAATCCCACTTGGAAGTCACTTATTCACACATGAGGTGCCCAAGATGAATGTTTATGGTTCCAGTCTAGTGACTAGTGTACTAAAAATGTAAACTCTGAAGTGCTAAAGCGCTGTAATAACATGTTCTTAATACATTTATTCCTTCTCACTTCCATTCGCATAAAGAACTTTTTCCCTCCATGTTTTTTTGTTTTAATTCCTTCATAGCTCAGTCATGAGGAACATTTACACCCTACTTTTTAATACAGAATCTCCTACCTACTTAAACATTAATATTGGCAGAAGTACCATCATGAGGGGTATGTGGGAGGCCTTTATCCATCTAGGATTTAGGAAGGTGGTAACGTAAGAAAGTGAGAGTTTGTATCAGGTATAAAAGTCTGTACATTTACCAATTTTAATTGTAATCTTCACTAATCGCTCAAGTTGGCTGTGTGATTTACACTACGTCCTTTCCCATTGAATCTGACTTTCTGTATTGTTGCTTTAGGAATTATTCTTTTTATTCATAGGTGGCTAATTGGGTTATAGTTCCACTTGGAGCCATTTTCAGGGCACTAGCAAAACCTAAATAGTGACAGTTTGTATCTTTAAGTCTACCCTCTTGCTGCAGTGTTATTTTTTTTCTAATTTGGGACTAAGCCTATATCAAAAAATATCTGATCCAGCTAAAGCTGGTTTACTGTTCAAAAGAAACTTATGCAGGATTTATTCCATAAAGTCCACAGAATTTCATTTTTAAAAGCAAAAAAAAAAAATATCTGGTAAAAATATAGTCTTCAACATTAGTTTTTGATTTAATATTAAATTTATAGGCCAGAAGACCACATTCTGAGAAGTGCTAGATATTCTGTTTTCATTTGTTTCAGAGAGAGATCAATGATGTAAGATGACATGGTGTGGAATAATCTGTCTGTTGAGAACTATGAATATTCAGAGTAAGCCTGATGAAAAGGAGAAAATAAAGCATGTGGCTCAGAGCCTCTAATATGATTTGGCACTGAAGTCTCAGATTAGAATGCATGAAATAAGAGACAACTATTCTTTGGCAGATTCTCTGGAGTTTTTGTTACTGTATCTTCAATAATTGTTACAGCTATTAAAATTTTAATCTCAAGTGACTACTGATGCACTCAGTATATTAAAATAGCCATGGCTGACAAACATCTATGTTGTACTTTTTAACCAAAGTGAGCAAGCATGCATATTAAACCACATCAGTGTAGTCAGTTGACTTATATCAGGATTCAGTTAAGGATGGTAATATTGAGCCCCTGGTTGCGGGAGGGGAGGTGACTGTGCATGAGATGGGGACACAAAACCAGAACCTGATTTGTTCACCCAGCTCCCTTACTTGAAGATCTCTTCAGAGCATGGAAGAAAGTAATGCATGGAATAATCAGAGAACTGAAATATATAAATAAACAGATTGCCCAGAGATATTCTGGAATCTCCCTTCCTGGAAATAATAAAGAACTGTTTGGATGCAATCCTGTGCAACATGCTCTAGGATGACCCTGCTTGAGCAGGGAGATTGGACCAGATGACCCAATGTGGTCCCATCCAACCTTATCCATTCTGTGATACTGTAATCTATTGAGATCAGAAATCCAAAATGCTATCCACACTACTACATGGTTACTAATCTGACCTAACACTAAGAAAGTTCAGGGAACAAACTTCGAAAGAAAGAAAAACAGATCAAATAAATATGATTTAGAAACTGTTGGATATTGCCTTTTGACCAAGGCGAGGTATATCCAATTCATCTTGCAGGCTTTCCTGATCATTTGGGCAAAGGAAATGTTGCAGATTTAACAGCAGTTGTTCTTACAGCTGGTCAAAGGTTAAGGTGATTGAATTGCCTGGTAAACTGTGAACTGAAATTAGGAAAATAGATTCATCATGAAGTAATGGAGAGAGGTTTCCAGATGACAAAAATTGTTTGTCATGTTCCTGTTAATAAAATAACCCATCAAAAAAACACCAAAAAAATCCACCAAAAAACCCCCAAAAATCCAAATGCAACAAATAAAAAACCAACCAAACCAACAGAACATCCCCTGCAATATTACTTTTTGTCTCCAGAAGGGAAGCATGCTAAAGTCATGAAGTAGAGAACAGCAATCCTAAACGCGTTCCTCAGTGAGTACTTCTCAAAGCTTCCCTTTCCAAGACTCTTCTTTGCTTGAATTAAAATACGGAGCTATCTTCTGAAAATGCAACAGAGCAATCTGTTGCTTTTTATGCAATAACTTTGTATTGTGACATTGAAGAAACAAAGGCTACCATTCTGTATGTCCCTAACCTCATGGGTCTTGAACCTAGAGATCCTGTAGCAAAAAGCTGCCGTAGTCACGCAGCAAGATTAGAAGATGTTTTTCCTTTGCTCCTGTTGAAACTGAGAGGCAGTCCAGCAAGGCATATGAATTTAATTGGCCTCGTGGTAAAACAAACAATTTCCTCTCTCATCCAGCATTCCTCACTGAACTATAATTTCAGGCCAAGGTTTCTTCTTGTTTTTGATATTTGTGGGGAGGTTATTGATTTTTTTTTTCTCCCTACTCCATCCTGACCCTAAATTGAAATGCAAAAACATTTTGCTCTCCAGGATGATAAGAAATCAAAACTGCATTAGAAACAAACTTGCTTCGCCTTGTGTATTCACAGAGGCTCAGCTTCAACTGAAAAAAAGAAGAGATTGCTTTTGTTCAGAATATGTCAGAGGCAGGATAATAAGAAAACTCTAGGATGTGAAAAATAGGAGTTTAATGGTTGAAAGTGCAGCTTAGAAGTGAAGACTATTTCTTGTCAAAGTCTTTAGCCTCTAGCCCTTTGCATTCAAAATATGTATTGAGACTCTGATGTTGTTTTAACAGGTCAGGATTTGTTCTCTTACAAATGCCAGGGGAAGTAAAGGGATGTAACTTGCCATTATCATAAGTTGCCATTATCAAATATTTACCAGCAATGTATTCTATGCCTCAGAGGTATGAGTGAGTCGTGTTTGAGTCATCCGAAGGAAAATTTAGGTGAATAAGGGAGGTTTTCCACCGAAATTGGCCAGTGATGATGTAAAAGGAAATTCATGTCTAAACTTCCCTTATTATTTTCTCTTCCTAAAATGGCACCAGGATTAATTTTTTTTTTTTTTTTTTTTTTTTTTTTTTTTGTTTTTTNTTTTTGAGTGGTCTTGCTGCTTAGAGATAAGTAGCTTATCATTTATGAAATGGATGAGGAGTTTTAAATATAAGTGGATGTTAAATAATCCCTTTATTGTTTCTAATTGCATTTTATAATTCTGTCTTTTGAATTGCTTGGATAATTGCATGCTAAATAAGCTGGGAAGTTTAGCATCAAGATGGAGTCAGGAAAGTGGTTTGTCACATTCAGGCTTGTATTGTCCAAGCTGGATGTGAATCAGAGAATCATTTAGGTTGGAAAAGACCTCTAAGATCATCAAATCCAAACTTTGATTGATCATCACCTTGTGTCAGGTAGACCTATGTGGCACTAAGTGTCATCACATTCAGTCGTTTCTTGAACACTTCCAGGAATGGAGAATCCACCCACCTTTCTGGGCAGTCCATTCCAATGTCTAACAACCCTTTCCATGAAGAAATTCCTCCCAATCTCCAGTCTGAATCTCCCTTGGTGCAGCTTGAGGCTGTGCCCTCTTGTCCTGTCACTAGCTGCCTGGGAGACGAGGCCATTGCTCACCTGGCTACAATCTCCTTTCAGGCACTTGTAGAGAGCAATAAGGTCTCCCCTGAGACTCCTTTTTTCCAAGCTAAACAACTTCAGCTCCCTCAGCTTCTCCTCATAGGACTTGCCCTCTGGACCCTTCACCATCTTCATTGCCCTTATCTGGACTCGCTCCAGCACCTCAATATCTTTCTTGAACTTAAGGGCCCAGAACTGGATGTAGCACTCAAGGTGTGGCCTCACCACTGCTGGGTACAGTGGGACAATCACTCCCCTTGGCCACCTGAGCACTCTGCTGCCTCATGTTTGGCCATTTGATGATGACAATTAGGCTTCACAGTTCTTTTTATAGTTTCATATTGAATTAATTAATTACTTAGTCCAATACCTACTCCTGTGCATGTTAGTCCTTTTAGAGTCAGTCCTTCCACTGTTCCCATGGAGCTTAGGGGTGGTAAATTCCTGGATGCTGGCACATCCATAGAAACCAGTGTGTTGGGAGTGGAGGGATATGTATGTTTATTCACTTTTTGCAAGTTGAGATGCCAGCGGCTGTTTTCTCTGTTTGACAGGCAATGTAAATCATGCAAAGTGAGGTGCTTAACTTCTGTAGCTTCCACGTCACCATTACTACCTGCACAAATAACTTGGCTGTAGGAGCATGTAGCAGGTTGACTTGGCTGGACGACAGGTGCCCCTCAGGCAGCTCTATTGCTCCCCTTCCTAGCCAAACAGGGGAGAGACAGTAAGATAGAAAATGACTTGTAAGTTAAGATAAGGCAGTTTACTAAAGTAAATGTGGGAGTTTGTGCACAGACAAGTGAAGAGAAAAATAACAAACTTTATTTTCCATTTCCCATTAATGAGCAATGTCCAGTCACTTCCTGGGAAGCAGGACTTCAGGACACATAATGGTTGCTCAGAAAGCAAACATTGTAAACAATCAATGCCCTCAGACCTCTTCCTCCTTTCCTTAGCTTTTCTATCTGAGCTGATGTCATATGCTATGGAATATCCATTTGGTTAGTTTGGGTCAGTTGTGGCCCTTCCCAGGGTCTTGTCCTCAGCTGGATGGGGCAGAATGATGAGAGACAGCGCTGTTGTTGTGCCAGCACTGCTCAGCAGTAGCCAAAACACTGCTGTGTTATNAAATCAAACAAAATAGACCCAAAAACCAAATCCAAAACAAGGACAAACCCAAGCAAAACAAAAAAAGAAAACTAACCAACCAGAAACCCCAAACACAACCCTCAAAATAACATGCATGTTAGCAAGAATGTTTTTCTGTTGTTTGGAGGGTTGTTTGTTTTGGGGTGGTTTTTNAGTGAAGAGAAAAATAACAAACTTTATTTTCCATTTCCCATTAATGAGCAATGTCCAGTCACTTCCTGGGAAGCAGGACTTCAGGACACATAATGGTTGCTCAGAAAGCAAACATTGTAAACAATCAATGCCCTCAGACCTCTTCCTCCTTTCCTTAGCTTTTCTATCTGAGCTGATGTCATATGCTATGGAATATCCATTTGGTTAGTTTGGGTCAGTTGTGGCCCTTCCCAGGGTCTTGTCCTCAGCTGGATGGGGCAGAATGATGAGAGACAGCGCTGTTGTTGTGCCAGCACTGCTCAGCAGTAGCCAAAACACTGCTGTGTTATCAACACCTTGCTGGGTACCAATGCAAAGCACAGCACTTTGAGAGCTGCTATGGGGAAATGAACTCCATCTCAGCCAGACCTGATACGCAGCAGCAGAGAGGTAGTGCTCATCAAACACCCATGTCTTATAATAGCAATGGTGGCATTTATCCTTATTCATTAAGTGCTCTTCCTGTCTGCATGTGCTTTAGAAGAAAAGTAAACATTATTTGTGCACTACAATGTGTAGTTCCTGGGGGGGTGGGGAGGGGGGAGGGAGAGGATGGAGGGGAAAAAAAAAAAAAAACAAGCCC
>VWZG01010851.1:202488-218327 GCA_013396735.1 Grallaria varia
AAATCAAACAAAATAGACCCAAAAACCAAATCCAAAACAAGGACAAACCCAAGCAAAACAAAAAAAGAAAACTAACCAACCAGAAACCCCAAACACAACCCTCAAAATAACATGCATGTTAGCAAGAATGTTTTTCTGTTGTTTGGAGGGTTGTTTGTTTTGGGGTGGTTTTTTTGTAGTTGATGCTCCTAACTGTTGTTTTCATAGGTACTACATTCAGTTCTTCAGACATAACAACAAATAAACAAAAAAACTCCGCACAAAACCAACAACAAAACCAACCAAACAACCCCCTCCCAAAAAAAACCAACAACGACAAAACCCAAAACAAAATCCCACCCCAAAATCAGGCTTCTTCCTTTAGTTAAGAAGTACATTGCTATCTGGTGCCAGCAATGGTCTGCTTTTGATACTGCCAGTGAGGTTCTCAAAAAGATAATGCTTGACATTAATAAGAAATTACTTGGATGGGTGCCTATTTTGCTGAAAGGTCTGCAAGGCTTAGGATTGTCATGGAAGACAAACACAATTCCCTCTAAAACTTGCACTGTTACCAAAGCATATCATATCACACCCTTTTTACTGTATTCTTTTTAACAAAATCTGAGCCTGTGACAGACATTTTCTCAAAACCAAATTTTTCTTTACATAGGGCATTGTTATGTATTGAAGGGATGGAATGATTCAGGAGATTATCTATCTAGAATATTTCTGTTTGAAGGCAAAGATATTTTAAAAGGCAATTTAACCAAGATGAACACTTAGAAGTAGTAAGATTTTTCTGATATTTAAACTTTAATCAGTATAAATATGTATTTAAAAATAATTTTCCAGGGATATAATAGACTATTATACAAGGCCTTTAAATCATGATTAAACATGAGTAATTCTATTGCAGCTCATATAATACGAGGCAGGCTAAAGAAGTCAAATAGTGGAGTCAGATAAATAAATTACAGTCATCCAAAACACTATAGGGTCAGAATTTATGTCTGGAAAGCAGAAAGACAGTACATTAAAGTTCTTGTAATGTGAAGAGTTTTGAAAATCAAGCAGTTTATAGTTCTTGATTAGGATTTGAGGTTTTCATGGCTCTGTATCCTTGCAGGGTTTGTTTCATCTAATCTATATTCCTGTAAAAAAATCAGGATGTTTTCTATGCAGAAAATGTGCTTACTGCATGAAAATAGAGAGGAGCTGAAGTCTCTAAAGGCTAGTATTGAAAGCTGTATATGGAGTCTGGAGGAAGCAGAGACCTGTTCTAGGTTTGGAATGACATTGAGTAATCCCACAATCAGTAAATATGTTTTTCACTTAAAAATCAATTATCCTCTTCTTTCTGTGGTCCTAGTACCATTCATTTCTTTTCTTCCTCAGAGTTTGTCCTTTAGATATCTGTAATTTATATCCGGTGACATTTTGACCCTGAGATTAACTCAGTTGATTAGCGCATGGTGCTAATAACACAAAAGTTTGGAGTTCAATTCCTCTATGTGCCATTCACTTAAGAGTTGGACTCAGTGTTCCTTGTGGGTCCCTTCCAACTCAGAATATGCTGTGAAATTTTTTTCATCATTATTATTTTCTGTCATAGGTTTCCTGGATCTTTTTCTGTTCTAGGCTTTTCCACTATTCTATCCCTTTCTCTGTAAGAGTGTCCCTAGAAGTAACGTCAGTGCACACGCTGTTGTAAATGTTTTCCAGATCATAGTCAGAATTTCTGGTGAGTCCTATACCTGCTTTCTATGGTAACACCACGCTTGAAGTTGCATGTAGCATGTCAAGTAGCTTTGACATTCCCAGGTTCACATGAGTTTTTCACTGGTATCCAGTCTGACATGCTTTTTTTTCAGTCTGACAAGACAATGCAACCCATTCTATCTGGTTTTTTCAAATCCTACCTGGACACACCAGATAAAACTATTAATATTTTTAGTAGGCTCTTTTTAGAAGTATGTGTTTGCAGTACTCTGTGTATGGTTGTTTCTCCATTGATACTGGATAAAATGGGATGAATATCATTCACAAAGAACTGATGCTATAGTGGTTTGTCCATTTTAGGGTAAAATAGTAGCAATAAAAGCCACATGCACATAAAAGACTAAAGCTGAGCTTAGCATGCCAAGCATTAGCCTAACATTACTAATTAATTATATCTCAGCCAATATATGTACACTTCAAATAAATTATGTGTTGAGAGGGTCAGCATCTGCAGCCATTGAAAATTTTTGAACCAAAATGTTCTCAGACAAATTTGCAAATTTCTAAATTCTTATTTCAAATGTTGGGTACTCTAGGGGTTTGCTAATAAATTTGTGAGTGTATGTATAGATGTACATATAAAATGTTATAGAAAATTCTATTTCCCTGGCTATGCTTTTTTCCTTTGCTCTCTCCTTTTCCACTTCTTTCCTTCTCCTTCATTGCTATAGCTCTTTTAATTTTCTTCTTTATATTGCTTTTCCTCTTCTTCCATTACCTGAACCAGGATGAATTTAAGAATCTATTCAACGTAAGTAACACTAATTACATACTTTTAGAGTCATAATATAGCCACAGATTTCTTTTGTATGTCAGCACTGAGTATAAGTAATATCTATCAGTTACACAATATCCTGAACAGAAAGGTATTAATTTAAATATTCAGAATAACCCAGGACCATTTTGTTATAAGTCTGAAACTCATATTGGGTTTGTACAGCCATATGTTCAGACATCTGCACAGGCAAATGTTTCATAAACTCTAAAGTACTAAAAAAGTATATGTTAACATGACTCACACCTAGTCAGATAAATAAGAAGCCAATCACGAAAACATGAGAATAACAAGATGTACACAGAAACAAAATTTCAGGGTGAAAGTTACAGTCTGCATTAGAATCACTTATATTGCAAATTTAATAAGATTATAGTTTAATCCATATTCTTCTTGGAAGTGGAACACATTGCTATACATGATGACAAAGTCAGTTAAAAAAGATGTTTTGAATAGAGCACCAAACAGAAGTTGGTGTTGAAGGATTAGGAATTAACCTAAGTGAAATAACATTGAGATATTTTCTAGTCCACTTATAAATTTACTTTGAAACAACAGTTTTAAGAGTTTAAAATATGATCAAACTGTAGCAAAGGTTTACTGTAACTGTTGGAATGCATTAGGCAGAGGCAACCTTTTGTTTACCAGTCCAGACACATTTTTGGACTATAGAAGTAATTTGAAGTATGTGCAAATCTTCAGGTTAAAACTGTTACAAAAGTAGAATGCTCCTTTATTTATTAAATCCCCTGACTATAATGAATTTCTGAGCTTTCCTGGGAAATTATTTGTTTTATGTATTTTCACTTAGACTATAAGGTCAGATCCAACAAGTATGCAAGAAAGAATAGTATCTCACCAATAAATAATAATACTGAGTCTTTTGTGACTAAACTAGTAAAACAAAAATGTTTGCTTAATTATATTTTCTTTTTAATAATCTCAAAAAGCACTATGCTTTTTTCTTCACGTTGAGTTTTCTAAAGTGAAGAAAAATATAATGCAGTTTATTGCCTACTGTTTTCTTTGCTTAACTCTTCTTTTTATCTTCCTATTTCTATTCACCAAAGTTCTTGCATTCAGCTTTCTCTTTCCTCTGGAGTGATTCTTTCCCTGAAATTTGATTTCAAAGAGATGAATAAGAAAGGATAAAGTATTTGCATTGTGAGAACAATATTTGTCAGAAAGCCTGAGACACACTAAAGAGCCCTTCACTGTGACAGAAGCATTTTTCAGTGCTGGGTGACACAGCACAGAGACATCAACAGGAGTTCTGTTGGCAGCAAAATGAATTAAGCATGGTTTCATAAAAAACCTGTCTCTTGGTTGAATTCTCTCACACTTAATATATTGAAAACTAGCACTAAAGGCTGTCTGCCTCTGTTCCTGCCCCTGCCCTATGGTTGGAATTTTCATACTCTTTCTATCTCTCTGTTTTCTAATGAGAATTGAGGTCAGTGGGTGGCATTAGCGAGGGTTTCCTCTAACCAACCATGAATTTCACAAATATTTTACACATACAATACTATTAGGCTTTGTAATTCTTTGGAAAATAGATGGAAATCAAACCATATATTCAGCTGGAAGTAAAATAAATCTCTATACATATTTATAGGCATAAATACTGTACAAACCTCACTTTCTTAGGAAACTGGGCTAAACATGTTTCTGTAGCATGTTTTCATGCTAAAATTCATTCATTATAGAGGTCGGGCAACAGCATGCTGCTAACAGCAAACTGTGGACTGAGCTGTAGACAAAATTAATTAGGTGAATAGAGGCCACAGTTTTAATAAAAGGTCCTCAGCTACATTTTTCTGCCTGCAGGCAGCTTTAGACATTCTTCCCCTACTGACAAATTGTCTGACACTTTTCAGATATAAACTGGTTCTGCTTTGAGGTTAGTGTCATACTCCTCAGGCCTGGTGCAGAATCCAGCTGAGGGGTTTTTCCAGTTCTGTTATACCAGTTTATTTTATCAGTACTTTTTTGGAATTAACTTACTGAAAGTAAAGATCTTTCACTGCTATTGACAGCATTGTTGGGGGGCGAGGCAGGAAAGAAAAGCATCCAGCATGAAGGCGAGGTTCCACTGATAGAGCACAAAGGAAGGCTTCAATCCCCCCAGCTCTGTCTCTGTAGCCGCTCACAAGCTTTTAACACTTCAACCAGATTAACAAGGTGCAGCCTTGCTGAGTGTACACATAGAAACAGCTCCTTGACTAAGCTTATTGAAGGCAGAAAGATGGCAGCAGCTCTGCCCTATTTTCTCTTAAGGCTTTGGAGTCTGTGTAAGGGCAGTTAAGGAAAGCCTTCACATCCTTTTCAAATAAAACAGGACTCGCCTTCCATTTTTATAGCCAGAAACAAGGTATTGATGATTTTAGCTAGGAAGCTGAGAAAGTGCCTGGAAAATCTTCAGCGGGTGATCTGGGCATCAAACCAGTACACTGTCAGTGCTTCAGGAGTGCAGGCAAACAAACATCATAAGTATTTTGGACACGTCGTTAATAGAATGTTGGAGCTGGAGAAATCTAGTTACTACAGTCAGAGAAGGGCAGAGAGACTGATAAAAACAAAGTGCATGGTGGCGGTGGAGAACAGGCACGAAGGCAAAAAGCTGACAGAAAACATTTGTAAGTTGTGCTGACATTGAGGAAAACAGGATGGGAAGGGAACAGGCCTGTTTTGTTTTCTGTGTCATTTTAATAAGCTCTCAGATCCTAGATCTTGTGAATAAAAGCGCCGAAAATGAGGTTTGCTCTGTGATTGTTTTCAGAATTGCTATAACTGGCTTGAATTATGCAGGTACCACTTTTTTTTTATCTGTGTAGATTATAAATATATTTTGATATAAACCCAAGTATTTCCATAACCTGATTTTTAACACCTATGTGCTTCACTTGCTAATGAAAAGCAGGGAGATGTAGTGGCAGGACCCAGCCTTGTGAGAAGGAAAGACTTTGTGTTTTATTCTCTGTGGAACTGTGGGCAGGTCATTAACAAGTCCACAAAGCAACCTAGGGGTTTAGAGCCTACAGGCATAATAACTAATTTGACTCCAGGGGTCTTTATCTAGACTGAGATACCAGTGAATTGATTGTTTCAATTACAATTTCTAACACACACGCATATCTATATATACATCACAAATAAACTGAATAAAAATCACTAGTTATTAACAGCTGCAGATATTTCTGTACTCATAAAAGAAGCCATTTAAGTTCATACTCTCTGACTTTAAAGCCTTACTCATGTAGGTGATTTTACTGAATTTCTTTGAGGGCATTCATATTCTACAAAATGGTTTTTTAGCTATTAGGGTATGCAGTTAGACCTTGGTATGTCAATTCTTAACTGAGAAAAACTTCAGTACATCTATGTTTTATATGCTGTTTCTTGCTGTGACTTTTGAGTGATGCATAAAATATTTTGACTTACATCAAGTCTTCTGAGCCTTTGTTTTCCTTTCATCTCCTCAATATTTCAACTTTCTACACTTCTAGGAGATGTATTGTTAACAAAATTACAGTGCTTTGAATGGAATATTTGTTCAACAGATTTTGTTTTTGAAAAAGAATCTGGTGTATATTTTTGACTAATGTCATAATCATGCTAATTTCTGTTAACATCATCTTTCTATTCCAGTATACCACCCGAAATAACAAACTCACACCTGTTTTCAGGCTCTAGGTGATTCAGTTCTCATAATCAAAAAATTCAGCTGGCATTGCTCATTTGTTTTCTTACCTGGAAATTCCAACATAAGAAAATTTAGTAAGAATTCAGCTGGAGTAAGTGCCTCATTTTATTAGCATATCTGGGCTAAGAGTACAGTTCCTAAAACCGGTTACCTAAAATGGTGATTTTAAAATAGACAAATTTGAAAACCTCCCCTATGCTCACAACATAAGAAAGAATAAAAAAGAAGGCAGCAATTTCTTGTAGTGGTCTTAAGGCAGCAAACCCCCAATTGTGTTAGCCAGACTAGCTGGCAGCTGTTTCTTTATTCATGCTAGTATGCTAAGCATGCTAGTTCAATGGGGCAGAATACCCCTGAGGGGTGGATATTGTGCAGCAGGCCTGAGGGCTGCAAGTGGAAGGCGGGGGCAAGTACTTTCTTTTGGGAGTTCACCAGTTCACATGTATTTGTTTTTCCAAAACAACAGGTTATTACTAAAACTCCAAAAGTGCTTTCTACTTTTAAGAAGTAGTTCTCTAATATTAATAGATTTGTGGATTCCTTTAAATACAGTTAAGAATTTATTACTGTAACTTAAGCTTGTAAGAAGTGGAATACTTTTTTGATGAATGTGGTAGCATTTACAATTCCTGTAGGGAAAATGGATTTGCCTCAAAGTTTTTTATCAGGAAGAGGGGTAAAAAAAAGTTAACAGTAGCTGAACAAGCCTAGAAAGCGTTTCTGGAAGAGAAAGCTAATAGGATTTAGTCTGTATTTATGTCCAAGAAGAGATTCATGGCAGAGAGAAAGAAAGAGACATTATCGAAAGAGTATTTTACGTTTCTAGGAATGATGATAGAAACTTCTGTTAAATTGGAAATGAAAAATGTCACAATACCTTTTTCTAGTTGGTCTTGAGACTAAAGATTTTGATATTTCCAGTTCCACTAACTGTGCATTCCTAGGCAATTCTACAAAACTGCAATATCATGACACAAGAGAGTCATGTCTTTATTAGAAAATGCTGATAGACATGCCATTTGTGCTTTGAATAAGTGAGCAGTAGTCTCAGGTCATAGGGATTGTATTTTATGTATTCCCTGTGTAGCTTCAAGGTTAAACTTATAGATCTGCATGAGTGAATATGCCAGAAATCTTGTAAGCAAGTAGAAAATTTTGTCCCTACTGTCTCTCAGCTCTGCCATATATGAATTTGCCATCCTGAGCTTGCTTATTCTATGAGATTTGGTAAGACCACAGCCTATTGTGGTTTGGTTACAGGCTGAGACTTTGCATCAGGAGACACACAAAGAAGCATAAGTAGCAACAAATTCAAGTAGCACTGACATAGTACCACTCTTTCAGTAGGCAAGAAATAGCATAGATGTAACCTTTGCAATGACAGTTGTTTAAAGCACATACAGTCAGAGCAACTTCTGTGGGATATAAATTAGGAAAGCCCCAAGGAAAAGAAATTTCCTTCACACTATCTAAGGGAATTGATATTCTGTAGCAGACCAGCCAAATAATAGTTGTATAAGCTACTTGATTAGAAAGAGTTTTGGTTTAACTGCTCTCTCATTTACAATTAGATGTGTTAATTCAATAGCTAAAGGTCAGGAGTTACTCATTGCTAACGGCTGTGTCTCAGAAGCATACCCAGGAAATGGTCATCAGCTCAAATCAGAGGTGTAAATATGCAATTAAAGGTCACAATAGCTTTTCCTGAATGAAATTGGCTGTTCCCCAGAGGAACTTTTTCTGAAAGGATGGCTGCTTAGTTGAAGTGAATATGCCTTTACAGGAAAATTCCAATTAAGCATCTACTTTTCAGAGGAGCCAAAGGCTGTCCTGAGACAGTTTCTGTACCGACCTGAGATACTTCAAAGTGCTTTTCCCATTGCCTGGATAGAGATGAATCCAAAAAAGAAAAAAGTGAGTAAATTTACTATTGTGGTACATGATACGGAGCAATTGAAAGAGGGTAAACTTTATATAAACCAACAATAAAAGTAAACAAAGGTAAGCATGCTTACCTTAAGCTGTAGCTTGTAGATCTGTTTCCAGAGTATTTGACATTGATGTTCTGCAAATTGCTTTCTTTTTAATTCAACCTCCCTACTTTAGCCTAGTCAATGCCACAGTTGTTGAAATACAGAGAATTGCCTTATCAGTTCCTTCTGCCTGGGCAGAACAATATGCATGTGGACTCTTAAGCTGATTATGTTCATTAGACAGCTTGTTCAAATTTTTTGTGACTCTTCTTTCTGAATTCTTAAAATCATGCTATAGCAAGTCTTAAACCTTTCTTAGCATGGTGTTGTCTGTAAAGAAAAGGGGTTTTTCTATTCTATTAACCAAAACATTGAGTGACGATGAGATTCTTGTCACTATGGAATATTCTCTGTAAAAATATCAAGCAGAATGAAATCCATGACATGTCTGTAAGAAATTTGATCCAACAAAGCTTTTCAGCTTAAAAATGAACCTGTTAACTCCCAAGATTAGTTTCCCAACCAGTTACTATCAATTAAATTCATTCAGACTAGACTGCTTGTTCCTAAATGCATTGATGCAGCTTCAAAACAGAGATTATAATCAATTCAAATACAGTCATGGGGAGGGATGGTTTCAGGAATCTCAATGATTAAGCACAGTTTCGTAAATAGACCACTAATTGAGCTGTAGTCATTTGCTATGTGTATAGGCTATCAGCCTGTCATCTTCTGAAAATGAGCCATTTTATTTTCAGTTTGATGAAGGCAGGGTAGCACACGTAAGCAGTCAGACATGGTTTTTCCTGAACCTTCCAGTTCTACTATGAATTTTTTTGAATACTGTCATGTTCAGGCCTATTTAACTGCTTTTACCTTTTAGTTAACAAGCATGGTTGAAAACCATTTGTAAGCATCCTTCAGCACTCACTAGATGGCTGTGTATCCTTATGTATGCTTCCTTGTAAAGTTGAGGAAAGCAGTAGTAATCCACTAACTATCAAAGATGTTTTAGGAGTAGTGTGCATTCCAGTACATGGCTTGTTTACTACCCCATCGAGGTCATCTTGCTTTAAGTTTAGCTAAAGCAACCCCCAGGTTAGTCTAGATTGTTTTGCTATAAAAGCATGTACTGAATTTTACAATGCTTCCTCAGTCAACCTCAAATATCCTCTATCCAACAGAACTGAATATGCTGGCTTCTCAGCAGGAGTATCCTCTTTGCATATTCATTGTTTGGCAGAGAAAAATAGCTAATTATAGCTTTTTGTTCTCCAATATCTCTACTGTGATGGTTTTATCAGCACAGTCCTGAGGAGGAACACAAAATGAGGCAGTCTTCAAATAAACACATAACCTCTCAAAAGCAAACTGATAACATGAGTTTATAAACTACATTCTGAGAGAGTCCTTAGTTTAACTCAAGGAGAGCACAGTTCAGACATATGAATTTATGCAACTTAACGCAGGTTGGAACTGTGCTTGTTAACTGAGCCACAATAGTAGCTGAAACCTTGTATTCAAGAAGCTCAAAGACAAATGCATTTCATTATTTACAATACTGGCTACTTAAAAAGCAACAAAAAGATACTCCAAAATAGAAAATTGCTTCAAGTAACTAACAGTTGAAACATGACATTTCAATTTCCTTCTGAATTTTTACTTTAGCTAGAGAAATATGCTTTTTCTTACTGTATATATCAATCTTTTTTCTTTTTTTGTTTCGTGAAGTCTTCCCTGAGGTCATATATTGCAGCAATGTATTCCACTTCAAAATTTAGATGAGGAGGAATCAGCATTTCTCCTTTTTCTTTCTTTTAAGCACCTATTGTTGTTTTATACAACAGTAAAAGGCAGTTTTCGATCTTCTTTGTACAATTTTATCTATCTTCTCTTTTGTTATGTATCATCTTTCTACAATAAATAGTGCAAATATATTTAGGACTTTCTTGATGTGAAAGAGCTTTTTCCATTTTTATTAAATAATTTTAGTCTAGATAAAGTATTTTTTATGATATTTGTGGAAAGTTAAGGCATACAAACATGCTATACAGGTGGACTAAACGTTATACCATCGACCAACATCATATTAATCTCTGTTTTATTTCCTAGTCCTCATTTTACATCTTAGTATCTAGCTCGTCATCATGTTCACAGTAGGATACTAAATTGAGTTTTGTGTCTAAATATCTCCATTACTCACCATTGTGTAGTTGCTTGAGATATTTAGGTCTGGTCCTGCACGCTTGACTTTGGTGGCAAATAGTTTTTGGGGCAGTATATTTAGTCTGTCCAATTACTTAGTTAGGCTCAGGCTCTCTACAGATTCTTGCTTTTATTTGTTTTCTTAACTGGCTCTTTGATTTTCTGCTGGCTTGAATAAGTAATTGGAGAGTGACTAGATGAATTTCCTAATGTTCATGTTTTAGTTCATTCTGAAACTTCTGCACAATTAGAAGGGCACAAAAACCTGTATCCATGAGAAAAGTAGGACAGCTTAACTCTTCTAATTATATTAATATAGAATATTAATATATAATGACTTGCTGTTATTTTACACTGGCCAGACTTCTGTGTCTGATTGCAACTGTGGGTAGCATAATTTATGAAGTGGCTCCCAGTATAAGCCACTTTCACCAGTTCATTCATATTCTACTTCCTCAGCTTCCATATTGTTAGAAAAACTGCTTTTGTCCTGGCCACTAGTAGCCTACAAGAGGATAAAGGCTATCCTGTGAAATACATTGGGAGGCAGAGAGAAATCATAACCTGAATTTCTATTCAGTTGGGAATGTGAATAAAGCAAACACTGAGAATGGAAGCCTTACCATGATAAAAAGAATTTAAATCCAAATGTTAGGCTTGATTTTATTAAAATAAATAAGTTTCTACATACATAGCAAAAAAACCATCTCCTGAGATCAATTAAGGTCATCAGAAAATAAAAAAGGAGCAGACTTTGAATCTAGTTCCACTTGTGTTAATGCATGCATCACAATAGGCATGATTAAGGCTGGAGTTGGAGGGGAAGCTGTCATGTGTGATGCACTGGAGTATAATTGAAAGGATTGAGTGCTGGGTTAGAATCGGTGCTTACAGCAGGCAAGCAGTCAGCAGTGTGATTTGTATGTATTTTCATACTTCAAGCTTTAATAAAACAGTAGGGAAACACCATAGCCATTCTTGAGTACGCAATACTCAAGATGCATAAAGTTTTCAGTAGGAAATATACGCTTGACTGTCATTCTGAATGCTGGCAGATCAGGCTGGCAGATCTGACTGAGCAAAAGGATCTGGCTTTCAGTCCTGTGTGTAAAAGACGATTCTTCAGGTTGCTATCTTGTCATCCCTGCTTGTCAGTCCTGTCTGTAGTTTCTCAAGCTTCCTCCACACACCGTTTTGTCAGCATGAGCTCTTGTTAGGATGATCTTTACAGTCTGAGATACCTGTCCTGAACTCTTCCGTTGTTTATACAAGATCTTGATTCATGAAGGGCAGAAACCATATCACAGTTAAAGAACTGGTGCTGCAGTCTGTCTTCATGTGATTGAGTATTAGTTATTCAGATCTTTCATTTGGTCCAGCAACAGTAAAGACAGTGAGCGCAGTATAGAACAAATAAAACCAATCCAAAAGTACTAGGGCTGCAAGGAACCAGTATTTGTCAGTGTTATTTTATCGCACCCCAGCAACAAAAACCTGTTATGCTTAGTTATGTTATGTCCAAATTATCATTTAAATTGAACCACAATTAAAAATACGTTAGCTAAAAATAAATTCCTCAGTTCAGATGTAGGTACTAAATTAACCAATGTCAGTAGTGGAAATACTTTGCTGGATACCAAAGAGTATTTAGTCATTTAGGAATAGCCTGCTTTAAACTTACAGTTAACATAAGCAGCTGGGTAGATTTAGTGTAAGATTCCCATAGACTCATCTTTTTCCCTACAAGTTTTTCTATGATCTAATTTCTCTGTAGTTATCTCTAGTTCGTCATCTGACTAGGGAATTCCCTCTTATTGTGTACCAAACCAAATGTATAGGACACATGTTGCATTCAGGTACCAGTTAGCTGATTGGTGTCAGTGACCTCTGGAGGGTAATACAGGGTTTTGGAGACACCTGTGTATCTTCACTGAGCTTCAGGAAGAGATAATGTGTTCTAAAAACTATCTGTAAGTCAGTCATATTTATCATGCAATATTGTCGACAGAAATTCTCTGCAAGTAACAGGTTATGTACCTAACATATAAGAATTAGCTGTAAATTTTGAAGAAGCTATATTGTTAAGTATTTGATATATTGTGGTATCTTGAGCAGCTTCTGAGAGACGCTGCTCAGCACCCTTATCAACAAGAGTCGTGCAGGCTACCACACTGGAACTATTTTGCCATGGGTTAGTAAGGAGTTTCTCTAAAATAAATTAATTCTGACTGTCCTATATATGCCCTCACTGTTGAAATAAACTGTGGTATGGTAAGCATTTTGTTTCTTTATTGAAGTGTTTTGCAGTGAACAAGAAAACAAGCAATTTCACCTTTAAAAAAAAACAAACCAGCCCGGGGTAGCTCTTAAAAACCCCTGAGAGATAGCTTGACCTCTACAGTACACTGCCCACAGTGTAGCACAGTGGGTTTATAATTACAGTGTAAAATAATAATAAAAATATATTATATTCAACGTCTATGGATGCAGATTGATGCACAGTATCAATTTCCAGTATCATATGACTATCCATTCACATTCTTAGGGATCAATTATGTGCAATGATATCACATAGATGGGGAAATTCCAATGAAACAGAACTGGCTCCTACTGTAATTTCTCCATTTGTTTTCTTATGCCATGTTTTTCTGCCCAGAGATTTCTTAGCTGGAACTGTTTAGATCAATTTATTTCAGACCTAGCATCTGCAATAATAGCAGCTTTTTTTTGTAAGTGGCTTTTATATTGCGTTTTACTATTAATATTTCATAAAAACTACAGGGTCATGAAGTGATAGGGTTTTCACTCAATCCAAGGCCATAAGGAAAAAGCTTCATGTTCTCTGTCAATTCTTTAATTATAGGGATTGTGAGTATCTAGGAGAGAAGGTACATCTTCTCCCCTGATTCATTATTCCATATTACAAAATCTATTATTTAGGTTCATCATATATATAATTTAAGAAGAGTTATAGCATTATTATTTGCAAATACAGTCACTTTTGTATAACCAAAATATATACCCATTCACAAATGTCAGCTTGCAAAACCATTAATCTAGACCAAAGTTGAATTAATAACACAAAAGAAGCCTTAATGCACTTTTTAATGTGATCTGTTTTTTCTTTTTTTAACTCAAGTAAACTAAAATGATGTAATTATCACCACTCATTTATTTATTGCAAAGTTGCATCACATTAGTGATCTTCAAGTGGATTTTTTCAGATCTTGATATCTTAGTGATTTATAATTACAGTTCATAAACCTGGGATGAATACCTTTTTCTTTATCCCAAAAGATAATTAAAAGTATCCCAAAACAGAACTGGTAGGAGGACTGCACTATGTTTAAATTCGGAACAGAAGGTCTGTTCCATCAAATTTGTTTCAGCATTAAAATGATCTTCATTTACAATAGTGATACCCAAACTAACCATATGGACTGAAAGAGCTGAAACATCTCCTGTGAAGACAACCTAGGCATTTGTGGGTTTAATGTAATGAAAGATGTCAGATGCATCTCTGAGCTGCTGGATTTTGTTGCTTTAACACCTTGATTAGCTAAGGTGAATGCTAGGCTAAGTTGCAGCAATACTTAATAGTGTTTGGTTTCTTCTGTGTTGGTCAGTTAGAAGGCTTGATGCTTGCTGTTTCTATGTACTCTTGAAATAAAACTTTCTTGTGTTTTCACTGCTGAGATTAATTCTGAACAAAAACCATTTAGATGTGCTTTTTATATAGAAAGTAAGTGGTTTCAGGGAGGAAGGCATACTAAAGATTTAATATTAAGGTATCAGTGAAGACTCAGGGAACTCCCAGCTTCAATTTTCTTGCATTTTTAATTTTCCTTTTGTTTTCATAGTAATTACGTTGATGAAAAATTGTTTCAAATATCACCATGGTGTTTTAGTAGGATCATTTGACTTTTAAAGCAGTCAATGACAGCATTATTTCAGGTCAGAACCAAGCCTCTGCCTTGTATTCTATAAAGGCATAACATGCTATATAGTGATAACAATGAAGAATTAATTGTCAGATGATTAGTAGATGTTATCTCTGTTGGCCTTTTGAATGAGTAATCCACCATTAGAGGTATCAGTTATGAAGAACAACTTTAAAAACAAGTACAAAAATATTTCAATATCTAGAATACTAATTACTAATATAATACTAATAATCAATGATATGTTGCAACTTAGTAGTTTAAAAACTGTTAAATGATATTTTTTCTCCCTTAAGTTTATTTGATAAGGAATTAAAATATGTTTGCTTTGTTTTGAGTCGTTAATACACTTTAGATTAGAGTACTTATTCCCCATTTGTGTGGTTAAATCAATGAGGCTGTTTTTCTACTTCACTATATGCCTACTGTGATATAAATACACCTGACTTCGTGCCAAGAACCAAGTTACAGGACAAAATACTCTCTCATCTCTTTCTCTTCCTTTATAATATAGTTCTGGTCAAACTTTTCAAAGCCTATAATATAACGATTTAGGGATAGTCATAAAATGCCTGAGGCAGTCAGGCCTCCCATTAACTGCTGCTGGTAGCAAAAACCTTAAGTCTTGTTTATCAAGTAGTGCAGTAATTGCATTTCAAAATAAAAGGTTGCCTTTCTGCTGAGTATAATCTCAAAATAAAATGTAGTAACGTAAGCACTGCAAGTCAAATTGTTCTGTGTATATTTATTTAGGGAGGTCCTGAAAAATGGCTGGGGTTCGACCATTTGAGATGAGCTATTGATGAGCCTTATTCCTTTGTGAAGCAGGTTATTCTGAGTTTCAAAATCTTTTTTCTGACTATGAAGTCTTTGATTATAGAAATTTGGCTAATTATAGATAGTAGCAACTTTCCCCCCCTAAATCTACTACCCGATCATTTGACTGGATGTAGCATGTATGAATTCTGCTTTATGTATGACAGGATGAGCCTTTTAAGAGACCTAGCAAGGTCTCTGGTTTGAACTAACTGTAGATTATGGTAGACGTAAATAACATGGATGGTAGTTAATGGATAGAAGAGGCAGCTTTGGAGGGTAAGTGATGCAGGTTAACAAAGATGTTCACACAGCGGAGTGAATTGCTTTGGCAGGTTGTGTGAAGTATAGATGCTTAACCTGTACTGCAGACCTGATGTATCTAATGATAAGTGATAGGACATTTAATGTGTTTCTAAAAGTTATTACACTTCTCTGTATTTCTCTTTATTCAACTGTGGCTATCATTTCAAATACTTACAATTACAAATACATCAAATGTTCGAGGTGTGGGAACATACTAGATTTGTGTACTGGTACAATGATATTTCCTTTTTGTTTAGAAACTGGAGAGGTGTGTTGGGTTAATTTCTACTTAATGTGTTAAATAAACAGGAAAAAACAGGTGGTCTGGTTCAGGATGCAAGCTATTGCCAGTTGTTTGT
>VWZG01010852.1:0-10554 GCA_013396735.1 Grallaria varia
AAAATTTAGTGATTATTGAAACATGATAGATTTCATTAATCACACAGTCCATTACATAATAAATCATGGTTGTCAGCTTGAAATATTACACCAGAGAGCACACAGAAAAATAATACTATGTAGACTAAGAAGTACACCTATAGATGACATCATAACAGCTTCTGATTAAAATCACTTTTTAAATCACTCAACACCAAATTCAGTGTCTCACTGGAAATGAGCTGTAAGAAAGCTCTTTCTCTAATCATGAAAATCAATGTTTAGGACATTTTGTCAAATTCCATTGCCTCTCTCAAAATAAACAGGAAAAAGAAGTAGGATATGGAACCCACATAAATCTGAATAAAACAGAGTATTTTTCACAATCAATATTTCAGCAATAACTCAAACCAGAAACAAAGAATTAGGTGTATGCTAATACAGAAATTTATTTACAATTAGTGAAGGAAACTTAGAAACTAATTATGTATATATATAAAATTGAGCTTACTAAAAAATAGACAGATTTTAGGATGTCCCACTCCAGAGGAGAAGACAAACCAGTCCCATAAGTGGATCTGACACCCCTCCTCTCTCCAAAAGACAAATCAACTTCACTCCAAAAGTGGACACAAAAGGGTAGCAATACAATAACAGTGTCTCACTTCAAAGAAGAACCAAGACAGTGCCTTGAGTCAATCAAACATACCTTGAGACAGATAAGCTACTCTAGAAAGCTTGTGCATGTTTCACTCTGTGTAGGAAAGGAAAAGGATGTGAAGCTTGGGAAGTTCTCAGAGAGAGGTTCCATTTTGTATAAAATTTAAGAGCCTCTACTATAGACACATAAGAGGGTGTAGGACACGACCACATTGAGCAGCCAGATGTTCTTTCAGACCAATTTATTTTTTTTCCCCACTAACCCTTTTTTCCCCTTCTAACCAGGTTGCTTTTCTGGCTAATCATTCGCATTCCAAGGGTTTAATCTCTTAATAAGACAGAATTATTAGAAGTTAGTTTTCTTGTCTTTCTGATGTGCCAGTCTTGTTAGTTTATAACACTTGTCTTCCACTCTTGAACTGTGCCTCTTTGCTGGAGGGCTGAAGGGATGTTTTTTGATCTACATAGGAAAATTTCATGACTAAAGCTCTATCATAATATCTATTCAAATAAACCTGAAAGTGTTCAATTAATATACAAATTAAGAAGATGCATTTCATCTTGATCATGTGTATGGGGTCTGGCAGAGATAGCCCTTATAGCACTGTGCTTTGCATTGGTAGCTAGAAAGGGGTTGATAATAAGCCAGACCTTTCACTGTTGCTAAGCAGTGATGGTACAGTTGTCTTCCTAACATTTCCTCTCCCATCAGCAGGCTGGGGGTGGGCAAGGTCCCGGGAGGAGACACAACTAGCCAAGCCTGCTGACCCAAATTAACCAAAAGGATATTCCATACCATATGATGTCAACTCAGATATAAAAGCTAAGGGAAATAGGAGGAAGGTCTTTATTATTCCTGTTTGCTTCCTAGAGTAACTGCTATGTGTGCTGGAGTCCTGCTTCCAGGGAAGTGGCTGGACAGTGCTTGCTGATAGGAAGTAGAGAATAAAATAATCGTTTTTTTTCTCTTCGCTTGCGTGTGTGCAACCTTTCCCTTTTGCATTAGCAGGCTGTCTTATTTCAACTTAAAAATCATTTTCCATCTTATTTTCTCTCCCCTGTCCATCTGGGAAGCGGAAGTGATAAAGCAGCTTGGTGGCCATCTGGTATCCAGCCAAGGTCAACCCACCACATCATCATATGTTAAAGATCTCTCATAATGACTCAGTTGGTCTCAATTTTCAGCATCCAGTGCTCATACTTTCTATGAGTGATAACTGACACGTCACAAGTAGATGCCTGGCTCAAATGGCTCCATAGAACTTGTCCTGCTTTTTCCCTGAGCATCTTTGAGGAAGAGAGTTTGAAATCAGTTTTAATTTTGCAACCTTGTTTGTCTTGTAACAACAGAATTTATATGGGGTAGGCAACTACAAACCTGGCATGTACTCCTCAAGTATCTTTTGCTCAAGATTCCAGAGCTTATTTTTGCAGCTCAACTCAAAGTTCAATAATTTAAGACAAACTATAGGTATGAATTTTTTTTTGCAAAAAGGCATTCTTTTACTGCACCAGCAACAACTGCTGAAATACATTAATCTGGGCCTACATAACATGGAAGAAGGTGATAATTTATGTTTATTTTAGATTGGCACATTGTACTTCATTTAGCAACTGAGAACTTCAAGCACTGTCAAAGAACCTTATGCTGAAAGGTAAGTTTCAAAAATGACTCATATCTGCCTCAGCCTTCGTAGGAAAGAGCTTTAAGAATATTCATACAGGGATCATCAGACATACCTCATGCAAAGCCTTCATGAATCTTTGAATAAGGAACACTCAAAGGTCATCATGCGTGAAATATTTTATAATGATACATTGTCGTAATATGTATGAAATTATGATTTATGCAAAAGCACTACTTCTAGTGTTGGCAAATGACAAAGGAACAAAGACAAATTTTACAACTGCTTAGATGTATTTTAAAACAGTAATTGCAGGAGAGAGAACAAATCATGCACCAAACAATGTGCAACTTAAGAACTGTTATCTTCCCAATGAACAGGAGGTGGAAGGGTACTGATGTGTGAGGTTAGGCCTGTGCTCTGGGAGGTGTGTGAGCTCTGCATGAGTCACATACTGTTTTCCATTTATAGGGTACACTTGAGCTGAGCACCAAAGGAGCGGACAGAAGTGGCAGGGACAATGAGAGACAGAAGACTGTGAAGTATACCTTGAAGAAAAAGCAAGTCTTAAGGTCAAAAAATATATTTTTGAAGATGTAAAAGGACAGCGCTGAGACAATAAGTAAAACTACTAAGCCAGAAAGATGTACATCAAAGTGAGACTTTGCAGAAAATATGCTATGCAAAACAATCCACAGCTGTTCTGTTTTTCTCTCTGTGCTTGTGCTTGTTATAAAACGGTTCAACTGTCCACTGCTTTCTAAGAAAGTAAAAAAATAGTAGAGTGAGATGCCTGCAAGGCAAAAATTGGCTTCTGGCGCATACATGAGTACATCTTGAACCACTGTTATCTCCCCATATTCTCCTAATACTTAATGTGGCTGGTTAGCAAGAAGATTTAGTAATCTTGTCTTCTTCAAGGAGAAAACATTGCAAAGGAGAAAAATCTGCAAGTGCAGATTTTATAGCTCTCTTCTTTTGCATTGATTGTTGCACTCTCAGTGCTGTGGCTACATGGCTGTATAAGTGGTCCTTGTAAAATGATAGCCTGCTGCCTAAAAAAGGCATAAATTAACTGTTCTTTTACCCAACAGCATCTTGTGGCTGGTACATTAATGCAGGTAGTCAAACAGTGACAGCCCTTGTGCCCTTCCTGTGCTCTGATTTTGCACTGGGTGGGGGTCAAACATAAAACTGAGGACTGTAAAAGCCTGGGGAAATAAGGCAAAATTAGGGTGGGGTTGGTTTGTTACAAACCAGGTTGCTTTGTGAAATTTTTCTGACCAGTTTGAAGATGCTTCTGACTAGGCTCCTGTGAAGGCCGGTTTGGCTGAGGGATATTTCTAAGTATTCTTCCCACCAAGGCAATGCGGCTGGTTAGGAATGTGTTTTTCCAGACAGTGTGAAGGAGCAGGCAGCAGTAATCTGGGTTCAATAAATGAAATTGCTCAAATGCATCAGAGTGACCTCCCAAAATATGAATCTGAGTCAAGCTAGAGTATAGAGGGCATAATCTCTGTGATTTCTGTTAGAGGAATTTCTTAGGGTTTCTGAAAGGTACTTAGATATGTCTCCCTCTGAATGTCTTGCTTCTACAATTCCTTACAGGGGAACAAAATTTAGAAGTTTATTTTAAAAGAGCCGGGAAAAAAAGACTGAACGTATTTTATCTTGTGGAGGTGTATAAATAAGGTTTTTGTAACTTTTATGTGTTGTTTATCTACCTTGCACACACATACAAAAAATTTCCTGGAATTTTTTTCTTTAACATTAGGCAAATTACTAAATTACCTGTGGTAAGTTTCATCCCTACCTACTGGACCAGTATTTGTTAGGAACTTCTAGTCTAAGTAGGAGGATACACTTCAGTGAACACTTGGACAGTGTTAGACTCCAAGTACAAGTCAGGAATACAGGAATAAGCATGGACATAAAGATGACATGGGACGGTCATAATTTGAAGTTCAGCAAAACACACCTGTAGGTTCCATGTACGAATAGATAACCAGGACAGACTAGAAGTGAGACTGTGACCTTTCACTAATTGCTTTTCTAGTAACAGAAGAAAGGCCACAGAAGGCAGTACCTTATTTGGTTGAATGTTATCAGAATAATGATCACCTATGGTGTTTAAGTTACCTGAATTCTATTCCTATGCATTTGCTTTTAATCTCTCTGTCCCATTCGTATTGTGCTCCTTAAAGTAAAAGAAAACATGTAAAATGGCCTTGCTATGCTTTGTTCTGCATATGTGCATTCCTCCTTTTCAACAGTTTGAGGGGTCAGCATCTGTCTATGGTATGGAAAATATGAACTTGGCAGGACTGGGATTCCAGACACTAAACCTGAACATGAAATCTGTCCTGTTCTCATTAGCTGAGAAGAAAAAAATATTCGGTTTTGTCCTGTGTTGTAGAAAAAAACACATTTCACAGCAAACTATTTTCTTTGGTTCTTACTCTTTTAGATATGTTGTGGTTTTTGTTTTTGTTTTGTTTTTTTTTGCTTTTCTCATTTACAGGGTTTTTTTCAGCATTCTTCCACAAGATTCTTATTCGTAAACAAGATTCCCTAGAGAAATTAAAATTCTGCAAATTATTCTTAAAATAACATCAAAATTTTAAAAAGCAGTCTGTAGAGTGGTGATCACAAGCTTTAATTTATTTGGAAAGAAAGGCAATGTTTTAATTTCTACAAGTAAACACTGTTATTAAGCAATTAACCACAGAAGCATCTATGACTAGTAGTTATTATTTCTGTTTAGGTAAAGACAGATTATTTTCCAAGAACAAAGTTTTGCTATTGATTTCATCAATGTTTATCAATGAAATGAAACGTAATATAATGGCAGCTAGAATTAGTACCAGACTGATTTTTCACAGTGATTCTAACTTAGAGGTGATTAAAAAAAAATTTGTCTTATTAACTTTTAACAAAAAATCTGCCCAACAAAAAGATAAGTATTTTCTTCACTGGAATTATTGTTCTTTGGTAATGAGAAGTGTTCTTGTAAAATGAGTATTTAATATGTAACCAATTAGTAAAAAAAATTCAGTAAATTACCAAACACAATTTCTGTGTTAAATGTTAATTAAATTCAGAAGTATCTGTAATAGGATTAATATGGAAAAAAAACAAATGAAGAAAAAAAAGTCAATTTAGCCTCGTTTGATCTATTAATCAAGTACAGTGTATAGTTTTTATACATATATTTATAGTAATATTTACAACAATGGTTAACATACAGAAGTTCAATTAATATCCAAATGCCTTGACAATTCAGCTAAGCCTGTTGTTTTTGTAGTTGAACATAAATGAAAAATATACTTTCACACAAATATTAAAAATAAAGCATCAGCAATACTCCTTTGATCCTAATAAAAGTGCTGAATTAAACCTGACCCTGTACTGATGTATACTATACAGCACCGTTTGAATAAATATTCTCAGTAGCACAGAATTAGAGTTATTCAAGGTAGTAAAAAGAGGAAACAAAAGTGTGGCACCAGGGAATTCAGTCTCCTTTCTTTATCTCCTTAGTAGTCATGGGAGTTTGAAGAAGACGTAACTCAAAAGTTTAATTTTATTTTACAAGTGTATAAAGTTTGATTTTTCATCCAAAATTATGCAACTAATGAAGAAAGATACCTGAAGTTATTATTTAGTTAAATTAGCATCTGATAGACCACAGATGTTAAAAGAAAAGGGATACAAAGGTATTTAGAATATCTAGAGGAAGAACTGTGGGACTATGAAATGTGCTTCAGCAGACAAAAATGTGAATCAATGGAAAAGTTTTCTGGGACTCACCCTAAATATTCCCACAGTACAGGTATGATCTGTCAGATGTAACTTTCATTTGAATCAATATTTAAATGCAAACTTCCATGGTGACAAAGTGAGTCTTGGCAGAAGTGAACAGTGGGAAAGACTATGTAAAATGCTGACAAAACCAAGAAGGGGCTCAGTACTTCTATCATGAATACCCCATTATGAATAAAGGACAAATTCCATGAAAAAGACATTTCTATAATGTTAAGGTAAATTATGGCATCAATAAACTTACTTCTCTTCTTGGTGGGAATAGCATTTTGATTCTCCTGTGGCACCCTTGACTCCCATCTGGATACAATCTCCTTTCAGGGAGTTGTAGAATCTGATAAGGCCATCCCTGAGCCTGATCTTCTTCAGGTTAAACAGCCCCAGCCTCCTCAGCTGCTCCAGACCCTTCACCAGCTTCCTTGCATCTCTCTGGACTCACTCCAGAACCAAAATGTCCTTTGTGAATTGAGGGGCCCAGAACTGGACACAGGACTCGAGGTGTGGCCTCACCAGTGCCAAGTACTGGGGAACAATCACTTCCCTGGTCCTGCTTGACATATTATTTCTGATACAGACGAGGATACCATTGGTCTTCTTAGCCACCTGGTCACACTGGTGGCTCATGCTTAGTCAACCAGCACACCCAGGTCCTTTGCCACTGGGAAAGGCATTCTTGCCTCAGCCTGCAGCACTGTACGGGGTTATTGAGGCTAAAGTGTAGGACTTGGCACCTGGTCTTGTTGAAGCACGTGCCGTTGGCATCAGCCCATCTACCCAGCCTGTCCAGGTCCCTCTGCAGAGCCTGCCTACCCTCCAATGGATTGATGCTCTGACCCACTGTAAAAGGAGATCAGGCTGTTCAGGCAGGACCCACTTTTCCTAAACCCATGCTGACTGGGCCTGATCCCTTGGTTGCCCTGTATGGACTATGTGATCACACTCAAGATGACCTGCTCCATAGCTTGCCCAGGCACTGAGGTCAGGCTGGCAGGCCTGTAGTTTCCCAGATTCTCCTTCCAGCCCTTCTTGTGGGTGGCCAACCTCCAGTCATCCTGGATCTCCTGTTATACAAAACTGACGATAAATGACGAAGGGCAACTTAGCAAGCTATTCTGCCAGCTCCCTCATCACCTCAGGATGAATTCCATCTGGTCCCATAGACTCTTGAGCATTTAAGTGGCACAACAGATCACTTTCTACCTTCTTCTGATCTTCAGGGGGTTTGTGTTTTCCCTGTCCCTGCCTACCAGCTCAAGAGGCCTGTTATCCTGAAGATAACTGGCCTTACTCTTGAAGGCAAAGAAAATGGTAAGTACCTCAGCCTTTTCCTTTTCTTTGGTGACTATAATTTCTCCCTCATCCAATTGAGAATGGAGGTTTTCTTTGGTCCTCCTTTCATTATTAATGTATTTATAAAAGCATTTGTAACTGAACTTTATAAAAATGACTACATTAAGCTGTAACGGAGCTTTTAGCCACTCAGATTTTCTTTCTTCATGGCCTAATGACATCCTTAAACACTTTCTGAGTTCCTCCCTGAAAGGGACACTAGCAGTTATTTTTTCATTCCTCACTGATCATACCTACAGGATTTATAGCATGTGCAGTGTCTGCTGATGTTTATTTAGTGCAGTGGCATCTAGTCATCTAGCTGCATTTCCCTTGAGTATGATCTTCCTATGCTTTCTTAGGCAAAAAAAGTGCCCATCTGCTGCTGTCTGTTCAATGGAATAGAAAGAAGCATATGAGTTCTCTCTCTGGTGGGGCTGAATGAAAAACATCTATCTCTAGGGTTGCTGTTCCAATACCTTTTGTAAACATTAAATTCAAATATAGACATGGTTTAACAAAACTTTCTCAATTCTTTGTAGTTTTGATTGTGTATTACATTAGTGAAGGTATTACATTAAATATTTTCCCCCCTATTCTTTACTTTGGTAGTTTATCCATGTCAAAACCACACATGATGCATGCAGAGAAGATTACAGCATTCCCCAAAGAGTTCTCCTTTCCATAGCATGCATATCTCAACAAAGCACATGCAGTCGGGGGTGTTTTGATATGAGTGGGGAAAATATGGCTACAAATATCTGGACAAATGTAAAAATAGTAAGATGCATATGCCACTTTTTTTGCTTTAACTTCCTTTTCAATTTAGGGAGCTGCCTTAGAGTTAAATACTACAGTAATATGGTCTAGCCTGGTGGATAGAGGCAGCTATCAACCCCTGGATACGCCTACAAGGTCTACTTTTTATGGAAGAGAAATTAGTCCCATCAGAGGTGCTGGCTTCTCAAGAGAGGCTATGTACTTGCACTCAAGAATAATGCATGAGGAACAGTCTAGTTATGCCTTAAATTCTAAGGATCTCACTACAAGCACTTGGGTTTATTTTTTTCACTCTATTTTGTTGCATTCAAATGCAACATATAGGTCAAATCTTAAGAAAGATGTGTTTATTAGGCATTTTTAAAGGTCTTTTTTTTATGTGATGAGATTTAACAATGTGTACTTC
Organism: Grallaria varia; assembly: GCA_013396735.1. NCBI lineage: Eukaryota > Metazoa > Chordata > Aves > Passeriformes > Formicariidae > Grallaria > Grallaria varia. The sequence continues at coordinate 8,602 of VWZG01010852.1, forward strand.
AACAGTGTATGTTTACTGCTTGACTTCCTTGACTTCCAAAATTTTGGAATTGCTCCTCCTGTGCTCTTAAGAGATGATTTCTCAAAAAGTGACCAGAATTCATGGACAAAAGTACCTTCAAAAGCAGATTCTCAGGGAACCTTACTAAGTAGCTCTTTCATCAGCCTAAAATCTGTTCTCCCCATATCCAGGGCTGAAGTTTGGCTCTTATCATCAGCAACTTGAAATTCAACTATTTGACGGTCACTGTGACCAAGACAGCCACGAACCACTCTTTTGCCCACAAGATCCTTCTCTGCTTACAAACAGCAAATCCAGGAGGGCACCATTCTTACTTGCGTCCCTCAGTACCTGCAGTGTTACACCTGTATGATACTTCCTGCTGTTGACTGGGAGGTTAAAAACACTCAGAAGGACAACAGCAGTTGATCTAGAGATATCTTAATTCCTTGTGGAATAACTCATCAGTGACATCATCCTGGCTGGGTAGTAGATATTATACTCCCATGATCACATTCACTGTACTTATTTTCCTCTCTGTCCTTACCTAGAGGTTCTTAACAGTGTCACCACACAATCCAGCCCCTCCTTTATATACAGTGACACCCTCTAACCTCTCCTGCTCTGCCTGTCCTTCCTGAAAAGCCTGTAACTGTCCATCACGGCACACCAGTCACAAGACTCCTCCCATCAGGTTTTTCACATGTCAGTGATGTTGTAGCTCTGGGACTGGGCCAAAGCTTCTGTTTTCTTTTGTTTATTCCTTTTGCTGTATACATTAGTTTAAAAACATTTCAAATGTGCTCCAGTGTACTCTGCATCTCCTGGAGCAGATGGAAGAACCTAGCTAACACACCATCCCCGAAACACTGGTGTGCTATCTCCAGACTTATATCTAGTTATCCTGGTTTTATCCCTTCAAATCTAGTTTAAAGATACTTACTTCTATGAACCCTGAAAGCTCTTTCACGAAGGTCCTTTGCCCTATTTGAGAAAGGGAGGTTAACAGGTCTGGTGTCTTATAGGTCTTTAGAGGTCCTGCCCAACCCAAACAATTTCTTATGATTCTATAATTGATTTTCGTACAATTTGAAAGATTAAACATAATTTAAGGTTTCCAAAAGAAAAATTATGGCTCAATTTGAAACTGCCAACTGCAACTGTACAGCATAGCTTTCTCTGCTCCTCCTTTTGCTTCTACCAGTTCATTAGTCTTTTTGTTATGTCTGTCAACACACATGGTGGGAAAGAGATAGATTTTGATAGATCTGTTGAACAATTTTTGATAACACATGGGGCAAATGTTCTACTTCTCTTTTGGTTTCTGCATTAGATGTTGACACCATGGCTTCAGCTTTAAATGAGCTACTTAGCAATACCAGGCTCAAGAGGTAACTACCAATCTCTGTAATAAGAATTCCGTATGCAATGTTAGGTTTGTGTCCTCTTCGCACGTGCATCACATTTTTTAAAAAGAGCAGTATAAGCATCTGCGGATTTTTAGTGTTCACAAGAAACTGGAGTGGCAGAAGCTTGTAATTCAGTCATTATAGTAGGTTTGAGCTGACTACCGAGCGTTTGCTTCTAGTACAGAGAATGCTTTAACAGTATCTGAAAGGCTAATTTAGGATGGCATTTATAAGGATGCAAAGGGCAGCTAGCCCTGCCTGGTGGGATGAATAATTTATGAAAATAGGAATCTACTTAGACATAAAAGGCTTCCCGCTGGATGTGGAACGAGACAATAAGACTGGAAACTGCTTTAAAGTGGAAGAGTGTCTACCCCTGGGAAGGCCTGATTTGAAGGAGGCTAAAGGTGTTTTCTTTTGTTGCTGTTTTAAAAATGTAACAAAAGCATAGAAAATTCCTTTGTTTAATAAAAAATACAAAGATGACATCAAATTTCACTCCAGATTTTCTATGGCCTTTCAGGTCCTCACAAGAGGGAGATGC
>VWZG01010854.1:11222-33823 GCA_013396735.1 Grallaria varia
GAGCCCATCCTGCCCATGGACACACTTTGTCTGACCCTTCAGCTGAGACCTGACTAGCATGGGAGACCCAACTGGAGGCACAACCACTGCCAGCATAGCTCACAACCTCATAAGGGCACACAAGCTTCTCCCCCACGACAAGGGGGTGTCCATGGAGAAGATATTAAAACATTATCTTTCGAAGTATGATTAAATACTTTACATTCCAGTTACTACTTATGAGTATGTTAAATAGCAGATTCTAAGGCTAGATACTTTGAAATCAACAGCAGGAAGTTGCACTGAAAAGTTCAAAAATAACATTCTGTATCAATTGTGACTTCCATTAAGTCATAAAAATTAATGTTAACTCTAGAGAACTCGATAAAAGATAAAATTATTCCAACATTTTATTAAAAAAAAAAAAAAGAAAGAAAAAACCACCAAGCAAGTTATAAGACTTGGATATGATGGTATCAGGTCAGCTGAACTTGAGTCCTATTGCAGTGCTGTGCCTTTTCTTGAATGTGTAGATACCAAGATGGAGAAAAAAGAAAAAAGAACAGCTGAATTTGTCAATGTAGAAAGCAAATTCTACCTGCCAAAATAGTTGCTATCAGGATTACTAAGCAATGATTAACATTGAGTGATGATATTAAATAGGTTGTAAAATAAGAATGAGAAGTACAGTTATCAGTTTGGACTCATGTAAGGTGTAGCACAGTAATTCCTCTCACTGGGCTTTGGGACACGTTTTCTGCATTCTGTATATTGGTTAACCTGGGAATGAGTTTTTTATGAGTCCTCAAAATTTCATTATTGGAATAAGGGAGAGCAGACCTTACATGTGGATTTCAGAGAATTTGCCGTTTCTTTTCAAAGTATAACAGTTCTTTATAGTATAACTAATATTTATAGCATGAATTATGTTTAGTTGCTAATTTCTGTTAATACTACAACTAAAGCTGTCATATACCAACTTTCTTCATGTCCTGATGCTAAAACTATCACAAGAAAACCCAACACAAACCACAACTAAAAAAAAAAAATACAGTATAATTAAACCAAACTCAAAATCACAGGATATTTAAGAAACTCCTGATCTTTGAATATCTCAGTAATATGTCATGTAGCGCAAGACAACTTAGATGACGGTCAACTGATTCTAATTTAAGTTTCTTAAATATTTGTGTTTTTTTCAAAAACAGCTAAAATAAATTCAAGACCAAACAAGACCTGACAAGTTGTGAAGTCTGTTGTGAGTATTTTGGGCTATAAAGCCTGAGGTGTATCACTAACATTTGACAGCACAAAACTGACTGTGCTACAGGTTTATTCTGTTATATCTGTTTTCTTACTGACTTCAATGGTGAGTCTACAGTCTATGAAATGAATTACTTTGAAATATGTGTTAATGAGGAGCAGTTTTAGTGAGTCGCAAATCTATTCTGCTGGCACTTATCCTTTTAATCCCGCTCCCAAATAGCCTTCAAAGGCAATGCTCTAATGAGTTCATTCTTTATAATTAATTTATATGTCTTGAAGGCATTATTCTTCCAGCTCATTTTTCTGGTATGGTAAATAATTCAGGGATTTTACAGTATTTCTGGCACTGTGCACTACTTTGTAATTAGGAATAGCTACACTGAATTTGCCACCTATACGTGTTTCTCTGATGTATTTTAAACAGAGATGTTATTAATGTAATACTAAGACTTCACAACTTGTTGGCCCACTACTAATACTGGAATTTTAATTTATCAGATTATCTTTGCATTAAGTACTATGCGTGTTTCAAAAGGTAATGCTCAGAATTTAGACCATGCATTTTCTCATTTAGCAGTTTCTGTAGAACATTCATCTGTGTGAAGAAAGGGTAAACTTAAGAAAATGCAGTTGTTTTAGAACAACACTGTTTCATAGAAATTTATTTCAAATTAATTTTCTAAGGTACCTGTAGTAGAAGGATACTGCCAAAGCTACTAAGGATGAGAATTGCAGGGCTGGTTTAAAATCCAATCTAAATTTTGGTTCATTCTGTGCAATATTTCCATTAAATCCAATTAATGTTCAGGAATAAAAAACAATATTTCTTTTTTGTTCTCTTTGTGAGTTGTTCTAGTAAACAAGACGTGTATACTTTTCTGCTAAATCCAATAGTCCACTGGACTGATTGGTAAACTGGGACATCTTTATAATTTAAAACTACCCATGGCTCTCAGGAACAGAAAGGTTAAAGAAACTGAAGAGATCATACATGTATATATATGTAGTGATATAAAGTACGAGGTGAATAAATGTAGTACATAAAAAAAGTTCTCATCTACATTTTTTTCCTAGCCTTATGTTTCTTCTTAGCAAAATCAGGAAGAGAAGTAGTACTGTTCTTTCAAAAAATTAATGGGTTAAGATATTGACAACCCTGATTTTTGACCAAGGAGTGTACAAATATTAGTTTTAATTGTAGCCAAATAGAAATAAAATTGACATGTCATCTATGGTAAATGCTAGACAGTATTAACTGTAGTACTGCTGGAAGAGCTGTAGAATATTCTATAGTGGTTAATCTGAATGTCTCATAAAGGATGGAGGTAAGAGGTACTGAGCCTGCAGATTAAAAAAATCATTTAATAACAATAAAAAGAGCTTCTCTAACTCATCTTGGTTATATTTAAAATGTATTTTATGTGTATTAGATTTATACTGATTGAAAAATCAACACTTCTTTTATGTGGCTGAATAATTAAGACTGATTATGTTTGTCTGAGCCCATAGATTTAAAAGACAAAGAAACGCATTGCTACATCTATGATACACTTGCAGTATTGAACCAGCATAACTTGATTTGTCACTGAGGTATCTGAATGTGTTATAAATGACATAGATTGGCATCATAAGGTATTAATAGGTGTTGTTCAATATTGAAAATAAACATAGGTCTGCTTTACTGTCTGTCAGACTGTCTGAGAGCTAAAACAAATCTCTGGAATAGCCTTGGTGGTTATAAAGTAGAAAATGTGACAGTAAAATAAACCTGATTAACAAATTTTTTAAGAAATCCTGAAATGACAGTTGAATTTCATGATGCAGTATCATAAACATGTGTCCAGTATAATAATATCCTGTTCAGAAAAGCACAAATAGTCAACAGATTATGCAGTTATCATTGTAACCCTCATCTGGGGGTTGCAGAGGCACTCACAATGTAGTTCAATATTGAAAATTTGTTATTGTTTATACCATGTTGTAAAATCTATTGATTATTCATGTGCAGCATGATTTATTCTTTCGACTACTATTTGTGCTCTTGGTAATAGAATACGGCAGCCATGGATTGTGACAGACATTTTAGATCACATACTTTACGGGTTTTATCTCAGAAAAGTAATAATAAAAAAATCAAAAGAGTCATTAAAACCTTATTCGTGTAATTCTATAAGGATTATTGTAACGTCACTATTTTACTAATACTACCTAACAATTTTCATCTCAAAAATTGGCAATATTTGGATAAAGGACTGAATTTAGTTACAAAAATAGCTATTTTCATAGAAACCTTTAATATTATTCACATTATATTATTTTAAGCCATCTAATCCAAGAATATATTTGACTTGAATTTTTGTCCTTGCTATTTCGGGCTGCTCTAAGACTTTGTATGAAGGGTTCTTGAGTCTTTGGTAACTAGATATCTAGAATTTATTTCTGTGGTTTCAGCACAACCATCTACTGCTGTTTTAAGTACAAAATGTCCATACAGAGCCTACAGATACAACACAGGACCTGTAGAAAACTTATGCCCTTTTGGAAAGGCAACCAAATGGCATCTACCATTGAAAATGGTATCAGTCACTCTTAGGCAACTAAATAAAATTTCTATAGTAGCACTGCCTGTTCTTTGCATTCCTCCTCTCCAATAAAAACAAGATGCTTTGTAGTTAGATGTTTAGGGCTGTAATTTAGTTGCCTATGTATATGTACCTCCCTGTGAGCAAGGTGTCCAAACTGCCTCTGTTGTTGGTGGAGATCTCATCTTTGGTTAAGGTGCTTTAAAGTGGCATCTTGATCAATCTGATATGACCTGTCTGATAAGTTGTGCCTCATTTGCTGCTCCAGAAGGACATGGGTCTCCCAGATATGTGTGCACATGTATAAACTTGGAGTGAAGTCAGGTGTCTCAGGTAAAAGGTGCTGAGGTTGAAGGCACACTCATCTTGGTTATACATATCATTTATGTGTCACCTTGCTCAGGTATGAGGCATGAGGTGCTGGTGGGGATCCGGGAAGCTGCAGAGCTACTCAACTGGCACTTCTGCATGTTAACTTAACCCAAGAGGCCTTTTTTTGTGTTGAGTAGGTCCCTGTAGGTGGGCAGCCTAGCTCCAGGCAGGGTCCTGGCTTTAGGAGTCTGACATTTAGAACAAATTAAACCCTTTGGTGAATCACTGTGATATTTGGCATATATGAATGATTATAGTGAAATTTGCGTAAGGAGAAATTCACATATGTATGTGACATAGTAATGAAAAAACCCAGGCAAGTGGGGTTTGCTTTCGGACTCTTTACTGTCAACACAGATCAGTTTAATGTGTTTTCTTTGTGATCTTTACACAAAGCATTCAATTTCAAATCCACTGAAGTCAGTAACAATCCTTTCACTGGCCTAACAAACTTTTTATCATAATACAAAGCACTTATTCTTACTCATAGGTATTTGTTAAAGATGTGATAGCCAGTCTTGGTTTTCACATTAAAATTCTTCTGAGTTTTCTATTATTCCTTCCAGTCAGTGACTTACCATCAGACTTCAAATTGCTTCAGAAATTGCTTGACATAGTTTGACGCTTTGATTCTGCCTGTACTTAACATCACTGTTTGGACAGTATTAGCTGTCTTTAACTTCTTGCTTTTCCTCATTTTATTTTAATAGAGTCCTGCTTAAAAAAAAAAAAAAAAAAATAGTGAAAAAACAAATGCATGAAAACTTATAAAGTTTAAATGAATGAAAGTTACTGAATCATAGCCATTCAGTGGATAAAATGGATTAATAGTTGGAATATGTGTTTCTGTGTTTCTATTCTTAACTGTAAGCCAAGTTCCCTTTTGATCTATATATTGCTTCTTTGCATTCCCTCAAGTGCAACCTTCTCAGGCAGATCTAGGAAATTCCTCAATGCAAACACTCATTTTCTGTTTTGAAAATCAGCAGTTTTTGTCATCTGCAAATCACAGATCAAGTCAGGAGAGAATATTTTTTCCAGTGTACTTCAACTGTTTTATTAAAAAGTACTCAGTGTGGTTATGGATTACCGCCTAACCCAAGAAATGCAAGTTTGTCCATTCAGACTTTATTCATTATGCAGATCTTGAGGCTTAGAGAGGGAGTATCCATCAGTGCCTGAGGAAAGCAGTTCTTGACCACACGATTTGCCAGACCAAACAACACTTTTTAAAAGCACATTCACATGTGTGTTAGGCACATTTGTTTCCTCTGCAAGACAAGAAATGAAAACTGATTTTTTAAAAGTTAAGCTTCAATAGAATAGAAGAGTTGTTTATGTTGCTTAATGTTACTTTTGCCCATCCATTTAGGATGGTAAGAGGAATGAGCTGGAGTGACTGAGAGTACTGAACTTGTTATTACAACTTGCAGAATGAGTCATACAATTAGAGAGCTAATATATTTATATACGTAGACAGATACAGTAAGGCTTCATTGTATTTTGTAACTTAATTCAGCTTACAGTTGATTTCCTTTTATATTTTTTTAGGCTCCGTGTAATATAATGTGTAAAGAAAACATGGAGTTTATTAACTGTGTTGTAACATTATTTGTCAAGTATTTTCTTATGTGCAAAGGACAGTTGTCATAGTTTGTGAGAAGTTTGTCTCTTCAAAAATCCTAATGCAAAAATTCATTTGGGATAAATGTAAGTTTTCCTAAAGTAACTGTTTTAAGTTCTTACTCTAATTTCTTATTTTTAAAACCTTAAAAATAATGATTGATTGATTGATTGATTGATTGATTGATTGATTACAGAGACCTTTGAAATGCTTATCAGACTGGCTGAGAATTACACAAGCACACTTTTCTGCACTGCGTATAGAAACATGGCTGCTGAGGCTACTGTGCGTGTTGAGGAGTTTTTCACTGATGTCGGACTCTTCATATTTGGTACAGACCTTAGCACAGAGGAATTTGTCAATAGATTTTTTGACACCCTGTTTCCAGTAGTCTACAGCCACGTGATTAACCCTGGCCTGACTGACATTTCACTGGAATATGCAGAGTGCCTACGAATGGCTAGAAGAGACATCAGGCCCTTTGGCAACATTCCCAAAAAGGCCATAGGACAAATGGGAAGATCACTCTTATCCAGCCGGACCTTCTTGCAGGCTCTGAATTTGGGGATTGAAGTGATCAATACAACAGATCACATGCGTTTCTCCAAAGACTGCAGCAGAGCTTTACTGAGAATGCAGTACTGCCCCCACTGCCAGGGACTGCTGCTAAGCAAGCCCTGCATGGACTTCTGCCTCAACGTCATCCAAGGCTGCTTAGCTGACACAGCAGAAGTTGATCTTCACTGGCGGCGATATGTTCAGTCCCTGGAGGAGCTCTCAAGTGCCATGAGTGGATCATACGACATTGAGCACGTGCTTCTAAACTTTCATTTGCTTGTTAATGATGCTCTGGTACAGGCTCGTATCCACGGGCCAGAGCTATCTGAGCAGGTAAGAAGCTGGCTTATCCACACTTAGTGCAAGCATGACAGTAGGGAAAATATGACTGATAAGCTATCACTTGCTTAGCTATTTTTGTGGTAAGGTACACATTTGTATTTTAGTTCACCTTTATTTGACCATGCAATTTTTAGGAGCACAAAAATAATGATAAATTTATACAATCCTTATTTTAGATATCAATGACCTGCCTTAAAGAACCTATGACTTTGCATATATTATTTCCATAATATTTGTGTTTCAGAGAAAGTAGCACAGTTCATTTGTAACACAAACTGAGTCCTTCTTACAAATACTTAAGAGAAAAAGCAAGTTATGTGACAGCTCTGTTAGCTGTGAATGTATGAAGTAAAGAATTTTAAAATACTGTACACTATTTAGCTACACATTAGGATAAAAAGCTAATATATCTGCTAGTTTGTGAAGGTTAAGTAAGTACCAAAATTTGAATTTTTCCTCTATTATATTTAATCTACATTGTGTTTTGTAATTGTATTTTTCTATATATTCTTACATTCAGACAGTGACATATTCTGTGTTAAATGCTGGATTGGGTAACTTGGTTGGGGGAGATGCCTTGAGTTTTGCAGTACACACAGGCCTAAAGAGAGTGTCTATGTGTCCCTGTGATGTGGCATCAGATGAAGTGCAGTAATACTTCCAGGACTGCCATAGCCTGCCTTATTAAATGACCCACTGAGGTTGAAGCTGTGTCTTCTGCTAAGCAGCTTGATATGACCTCTGGCAAAAAACAACTTGACCTAATGTAATAAGTAGAGGATTCTTCATTTCTTACTAAGACTCAGAGTCTGTTAAAATGGGTTCTTCACCCTGCTGTGTCACTGAGTAACCAGGAAATTGATCATTCTGTGAATTTCCCATTGTATCTGCTTTATACCAGCCAGCTACAAGAACCATAATATCCTGCTGCTGAAACTCCTTGAGAAAAACTCATTTTCTGGGGGAAAGGTTTTTCACTAAGAGTTTGGCTCAAAAGTGGCTCACTGATGTCTGTTTAATTCCAAAGTTATTTCAGAGCTACAGTTCCCTTTTAGGGATATATCCTGTTGCTCCTTCAATTTCTATGGGATCTTTTTTGTCTCCAGTTTTCAGGAACAAGCTAGAACAAGCAAGTAAAGGCTCCAGGAAAGGACTTGTGTTTCCTATGTCATGCTGGGTAATTTAATTTGAAAAGTTTTAGACTTGGATTTTCGAAAGTGAACTGTCTTTGACCCAGAATGAAAAATCTCTCAGTACACTCATATTTTCAAAATGAAAGTATTTACACTCCAAAATAACATATTTCACTCATTTTTAGTAAAAAATTAAATGAGTGAAGTCCTCCACCCAATGTTAAATTCTATGCCTTTCTCTCTCGTTCCTTCATACAAAATAAAGAATACTAAAATTTCTTATGTAACGATATTTGTTGCGAATGTGTTTGTTCAGAGATCATATGTTCACTTCTGTTATATCATCTGATATAGAATCACTTCCAAAATTTAAAACCTGTTATACTTAATTTTTCATTCAAGTTGCATCACACCTAGACCTCTCTTTCACTTAATTTCTCTGTTATAATTGACCAGTCCTTTTTCTCTTTGATCTTTATTTGATCAAATAAGACTATGATGCAATGATCCCTTGAAACATGGTGCTCTAGTTGTCAGTATATTTCATATTTCTCCATTTACTAGGTATCAAGACTTAATTCTGACATGTATTTAATACAGTTTTTCAGCTTTAAGAGGCAGAGGACATGAATTCCATTGAAATTGACTCATTAATATTTATTTATTTTATCTTCAGGGTGACTCACAAACTATTTTAAGTTTTGATAAGCAATTAATGCATCAGTGATTCTAACAGACAGAAAAGATGAGCGAGCAAATAATGGCTTGCTTAGGTACACAGCAGTCTCTGCAGTTTTAGAAGTGGATTTCATTATGTTTTGTGGAGTAAGCAGAGAAAAAAAATCTTTAGATGTTTGGAAGTATCATATATACATATGCAAGTGATAATATGAGAATCTACAGAGTATCCTGCTTTGTTATACATGTAGTTGCACAGTTTTTTTATCTAGTCATAATATGTTTGAGTAAATAATCATATGTAAAGGATTTTTTCTAACTTGTTAAATGAATATTTAAATCTGATGTATATTCATCCTTTAAGCTCTGTGTGGTGTGCAAAGACAATATAACATGGCTTCCTTTTACAAAACTCTTTTTTTTCTGGTAATTTACAATTTGTTCTCTTTTCTGCTTAGTCAGCAGAGCAATGCCATGCCACCTCCAACTGGAATTTGCCTTTCCTTTTGTTCTTCCTGTTTCAAACTCCCCTTTAATTCCTACCTCCTGCAACTCTGCTGACTGAAAAATAAGTGCAACACATGCCCATCATCTAGATACCTGAGCATTATTTTATACTATTCTTCAGAATCTAGTGAAGATGTGTGGGTTGTGCAACTATTCACATATTTATGTATTTTTGCACATTCCTATTGATGTATATTTAATGAGACTTCTGCTCCTGAAGTCTATGTATGTCCATTTATCTACTGGTATTGCTCAGTGCAGTGCGGACTCTATGCTTTTTAGCTGGTAGGAATTGTAACAGAAATTTTTTAGCAAACGTCTGTGTGCACGCTCATGCAGAGAAAATGCAATATAAGTTTAAGAGAGCTATATCATACAAAACAAGAACAGTAAGCATTACTGAGATAGTCTGAAGAAGATGATATGTAATTCTTAAACTAAATGTGCCTGTGGTTACAGAGCACCTTGCAGATCTCTGTGAAGGGCACTGTAGAGCTGGATTAACACATAAGAACTTTATAACACATTTAATCCTTATATAAATGTAAAAACAAAAAGAACAAAGAAAAAAAAAGCTCCCAAAACAAAAAAAAGGGGAAAAAAGGGAATTTGTTTACAAGTTGTAATAAATTGTTTCATGTTACCCCCTGTCACTCAATGTTAAGACAGAAGGATGAAGAGATTTTAACAAAATTTCCAAAGTTTTGGTATGGATGGATCTTACTATTTCCATCATAAGAGTGTATTTCTGTTCTCTTTATGCATGGATTAATGGCACGGTCCCAGGCCATGGAAGGGCAAGTTCCTGTGTCACTCACACTGTGGTTCAACAGCAGTTTAAGCCACTCTCACCCTAGATTGCCCAAGTCCTGCTCTGGCACCGTCCTCTGCTCTATGTTCTCATCCCTTTCCCTGTGCACATGCTACTCCAGCAGCTAAAAGTCAAGCTGGTTGGAGGGAGTTGTCTGTGCTCTTTTGTTTCAGTGTTTGAAGATTTATGCTGGCACACGTTGGGTAGTGCAGCAGCTGAGATGTTCATTGGAATGATGTTCAGAGGACCTGAGAGGAGGTGAAATGGGTCTGGCATCAGGCAAGAGCTGAAGGAAAAGGTGAAAGGAAAAAGAGAGAAGAGAAAATTCACAAGGCTTTATAATTAAGTCTTTCCTCCAAACTTTACATTAAGCTATTCTTCTTGATTTCCAAAAGATCGATTGTGTCTGAATTTAATATGGAATAAAAGAGATTAAAAGGAATATTGATTAGTTCTTAATTGGTTATTCTGGGCACTGATGGTTTTGAGATCTGAAGGGAAATGAAGTATGTGACTATGATTTTAAAAGCTATAAGTTATATATGCATACAAAAATGTTGGAATCAGAAACACAACAACAACAAAAACAACCCAACAAAATCACACAAATTCTGACATTTCCTCATTTGAAAGGGAAGAATTTGTGCTACAAGTTTGTTAAAATTCTTGTGTGTACTTTTGTCTGTAATGTAATCCTACAAAAATTCAGAATGGGATTTTCAAAAGCACTATGTCTTCACTGTGTTCTGTTTTCCAAACAGTTAGAGACAACAAAAATATCAAACTTCTGAAAGTTCCCTAGTCCTTGAAGGCAATACAAAACTGTGAAGAGTAGCTGATATGCCAAATGGTTATGCCGTTCAGAGGGACCTTGTCAGGCTAAAGAAATTGGTCTGAGGGGAATCTGACAAAGTTCAGCAAAGGGAAATGAAAAGTCTTGCTCATGGGGAGGAATAGGTCCATGCACCAATACCTGCTGAAGGCTGGCTGACTGGAAAGCAGCTTTGGAAGAAAGGACTTGAGGAACCTGGAGGACACCAAGCTGAGCATGAGAAATGCACCTGCCAAGTAAAGAAGGCCAACAGCCTCTTGGGCTGCATTAGGTAAAGTGTTACCAGCAGTTTGAGGGATGTGATCCATTTTCCTCAGCACTGGTGAGATCATGTCTGAAGTGCTGTGTCCAGTTCTGGGCTCCCCAGTATGAGAAAGATATGGTGTGGTGGGTCTGCCTGAACCAGAATTTGTTTCCCCGTAGGAGCCCTCACAGTGCTCTGCATTGGTGTCGATAACACACCCATATTTTGTCTCACTCACTGCTCAGTCAAGGGCAAGATCCTGGGAGGGGACACAAATAGGCCAGCTGACCCGCACTGACCAAGGGGATATTCCATACCATATGACGTCAACCCAGATATAAAAGCTGGGGCAAGAAGCAGGAAGGGGGGCACTCATTGTCTCCGATGGCTGCCTGCTAACACACGTAGGGACCCTGCTTCCCAGAGACGTGGCTGACCATTGCTGCACATGGGAAGTAGAGATTAGTTGCTGCTTCTGCTTCGCGCATGAGCACCCTGCTTTTGCTTTTGTTATTTGTGTAAATATAAGCTGCCTTATTGCAACCCACGATTTGTGCTGGTTTTTTTTTTGTTTCCACCCTTACTCTCTCCCCTGTCCAGCTGGGAAGGGGAGTGATAGAGCGACTGGGTGGGCACCTGGCATTCAGCCACGGTGAAGCCACCACATATACAGTGACTGAAATAAGTCCAGTCACAAAGATGATCATGGGATGGGAGCATCTTTCATATATGGAGAGGCTGAGAGAGATGGGACTGTTGAGCCTGGAGAAGAAGAGGCTCAGTGGGAGTCTTATCTGTGTATAAACACATGATATGAGCCAGTGAAGAGGAAAAAGCCAAGCTCTTTTCAGCCTTACTCACTGGCAGGACAAAAGACAATGGGCCGGAATCAAAAAACATGAAATTCCATGAACAAGTAGTCCAGATAGGTTGTGGAGTTTTCATCCTTGAAAATATTCAAATCCCAACTAGACAACAACCTGGACAACTTACTGTAGCTGACCTTGGCTGGATAGACTGTATGACCTCAAGAAGTTCCTCCAATCCTAAATAGGTCTGTGATTCTGTGAAATGATTTAGAAGGTGGATGCATCAGGGAAATATTCTTATTGAAGAACCTGTCATCTTTGAGTCAGCTGTGGTGGCATAGGACCCACATAGGGGCATCATGGGCAAGGCAGTAACATATCATGTTCATGGTGTTCTTCTAGTGTAGGATGTGGGCACTGGCTTTGTCTCATGGCTGATGAACATTACCATGAGAGCGTGTTGTTAAAACTGAATCTTCATGTCAGTATGCACTATTTATTTCACAGATCTTTGGTCAAAGCCAAAGAATTGCTCCTTATATAATCTCTAAGCCTGAATAAAATTCCCCACAACAGAATGATAAAAATTAACCCAACTGAGTGATAGCCCAGAGGTTTTCAAAGAACAGTTTTTCAAAAGAGTTGGTAATTAAGCTATATATCAACAGTAGGTACTTTTGTTCCCAAGAGAAGCGGAGGTATTGATGATGAACTGTGGAGGGAAAATGAGCTTTAGTTTAGAGAATGCACAGATACTACCAATATAACTACTAGTTATATTGTTCCTGTCACCAAACTACTTATCTGTGCTCAGCCTGGTACTCCTTTAGCTTTCAGCAAGTGTGTGTTCCCATTACCAATCTGCAAAAGGCAACCCCCAAGTGAGCCACATGCCGTATAGTTTTCATACTTTAAAAAAACAAACAAAAAAACCAAACAAACCCCACATAATTTTCAACAAGGTCATTTTTGGAATAAAATTGTGGAATAAAATTTTGCCATATGACTGTGCCATCATTACTTTGTTGAATTGAAATTCATTGATACATTGATGAATTTAAATTACTTCACAAGATTGATATAAATTGATTTGTGAAAACTGCTGAACAGTAATTGGATTTAAAGTCTAATATAATTGTGTTCTAAAAGAAGGTTTGATATGTAACTTTTGTAACTCTATGTAACTTTTGTTGACCTCACCAAAGATTTCGACACTGCGAGCAGAAAAGGCCTGTGGCAGATCTTGGAACGTTTAGGATGTCTCCCCAAGTTCCTCAAAATGGTCATCCTGCTGCATGAATATCAGCACAGCCAAGTCAGATATGGCAATGCACTCTCCGAGCCCTTTCCAATAACCAATGGCATGAAGCAAGGTTGCGTTCTCGCACCAGCTCTGTTCACAATATTCTTCAGTATGCTGCTCCAAAGGGCCACGGCAGACCTTGATGAAGAAAATGGCATCTACATCTGATACCGTACTGATGGAAGCCTGTTCAACCTCAGGAGACTGAAGGCCCACACCAAGACCCTCAATCACCTTGTCCGGGAGCTTCTTTTTGCTGACGATGCCGCCCTTGTTGCTCACACAGAAGCAGCTCTGCAGCGCTTAACATCCTGCTTTGCAGAGGCTGCTGAGCTTTTTGGGCTGGAAGTCAGCTTGAAGAAGACAGAAGTTCTCTTCCAACCTGCACCTCAGGAAGCCTGTCATCACCCCCGCATCACCATAGGTGAATCAGAACTCAAGTCAGTCCAGCAGTTCACCTATCTGGGAAGCATCATTTCCTCAGATGGTAAGATTGACCAAGAGATAGACAACAGGTTAGCAAAGGCCTACAGTGCCTTTGGAAGACTCTATAAAAGAGTCTGGCACAATAAACACTTGAAGAAAAGTACCAAGATTAGTGTCTATAAAGCCATTGTGCTGTCCACTCTTTTATATGGGTCTGAATCGTGGGTCATCTACCGCCGCCATCTGCGTCTCCTCGAACGCTTCCATCAGCGCTGCCTCCGCACTATCCTGAACATCCACTGGTCTGATTACGTGACCAATGTGTCTGTCCTTGAACAGGCAGCAGTCACCAGTATTGAGGCCATGCTGCTGAGAACGCAGCTGCGCTGGGCAGGGCACGTCTCCAGGATGGAGCATCACCGCCTCCCTAAGATCATGCTCTATGGTGAAATTGCCACTGGCTGCCACAAGAGAGGAGCCCTGAAGAGGAGATACAAGGACTCTCTAAAACAGTACCTCAGCCTTGGCCATATTGACTACCATCAATGGTTCACTCTGGCCTCCAATCGGGAGGCGTGGAGACACACCATCCATAACGCTGCTGATTCCTTTGAGAACGCACGCAGAATCAGTCTGGAGGAGAAAAGACAATGCAGAAAGAACCGTGCCTCACCAACACCGCCTATGGAGACTTTCTGCTGTGCCTTTTGCAACCAGACTTGTCTATCTCGCATCGGCTTTTTTAGCCATCAGCGCGCTTGCAGCAAGCGTGGGTAGAGCCCTTCCCAAATCTTCGTTCATGAAACCTAGCCATGATGATCAAAGGCTATCACCTTCTCTTTCTCTCCATTCATGGATATGCATCCAGCTGTAGCTGTGAAAAACTGTACTGCTTGTGTGATAAAGTATGGCACATTTTTATACATCACTCTTTTTTTTAATGTAGTGTGAAGTAAGTCTACTGCAGTCATGACATCCATCTAATTCAGATTCTTATAGTGTTATATTTCACTTCCCCATTGTTTCATCATAGAAAACCTTGATGCTATCAAAAAGTTTTCTTCTGAAGCTAAACTGGGTTTTGTTCATCAGAAAACAGAATGGAGATCTCTGAAAAGCAAGCAAAAATCACCAAATCAAGTGTTTATAGCTTATTTGTAACTAATGAAAAATCTTTTCATTAAATAGTTGGCCTTATTCTTACCTAAACATAGCTCAACATTTCTTGACAGCTCTTCCAATCTTTTCTGGTTTGATCCATTCTTGCTATACATTTCAGTAGCTTGTGCTTACTGAGATTTGAAGTATTACCCTTATTTCTAGTGTCTGTACCACACATTCTATTGTACTATAAGTGGCCATGTTGGATTTTTGCAACTGACATCGCTGTTTATCTAATAACAAGATATCTGCTACAATATTTAACATAAAAGTTAGTGGTAATTGCATCTCAGAGCATTTCTTGTATGTTGGAATAGCAATTGTATGTGTTGTGTTGCAGGATTATGCTCAAAATTTACAGTACAACCAATCTACTCTCTTCTAATGTGTAGAAACAGGGCTTCAAATCATGCATAGGATATTAGCAGAGGCAGAAATACATGCAGTTATGCACATGTTGTGGAAAAGTGTATGTTAGCATGCAATTTGCTCCTTTCATTTATCAGGGCCTTATTTCTTATGTGCAAATTGGAAAGAAAAAATAAAATGAATACACATTGCTGGACATAAAGCTACTAATATCCTCTTGGTGTCTTTTATTTTAAGGTTTATGATGCACTGGCAGATGTGTGGCAAGTACTGAAGCATTTGTTTCTGTCAAGTACTTCTTTAATAGCAGAACATCAAGCCATGAAACTGTGACTGTCTAATTCAAGTCAGTTGCAATGTTCCTCAGCTTCTCAGCACTTGAATATATGGTAGCACAGCCTTTGGTACCAGTTTCAAGATACATTGTTTCCAAGTCCTCTTCTTCTTTTCCCAATCTTCCTTTCATTTATGGAAATGGGAGAGGACATATTTCCTACTTCTGGTGAGGAGAGGTTAAAATCCATTGTCAAGTTCATATCTTACACTTTTCTGAAACAGATTTTTTTTTTAAATTCTTTGCCAAACTGCCCGGGTTTCTCCCTTGCATCTCCTACAGCGGATATACTTATGGTATGGCACGCAGTTGCCCCAGCAAAGTGTAATGGGCTGACCACAATCCCCAGTTCCTGACCCCCCTGCAGCATCTGAAGGACTTAAGGGCCACAGAAGGGTTGGGAATGAAGGAATTAAACTAAGCCTAGGATGCAGGAGTGGGCAACTAGCAAGAAGGTGTTTTTAATCTGAACTTTGTTTCTCACCATTCTATTCTATTTTTAATTGGCAGTATATTAATTTGTCTTTCCCAAGCTGAGGCTGTTTCACCCATGACAGTAATTTGTGAGTGATCTACTTGTCTTTATCTTGCCTCATAAGATTTTTCATCTTACTTGTCTCCCCTTGTTCTGTAGAGGAGGGGAGTGAGAGAGCAGCTGGGTGGGCATCTAGCTGTTAGCCAAGTCTAACCACAGTCACCACAGTTACCAACACACATCATTTTGGCAAGCAATGCTGAGTAGTGCAGGTTTACATAAGGTATGTTCAATACAGACTGCCAAGTAAATAATGTAGGAATATATTAGGGCTGCATTATGCATTCCTATTTAATGTTTTTTGAGCAAATCCACTTCACAGTTTGCAATTCCTCAAATCTTTCATTAAATACTTCATTTTTGCTGCACATTGTTTTTAAGATTGAGATCTATTGTGTCAGGAAAGCATAGGATCTTTAATGTACCTCAATTTTTTTCCTCTTTTTTTTTATTTTTATTTTTATCAGAAGATTAGGCAAAAGATCTGAAAGGGATTTCCTCTTTCCATTGACTGCATAGGGACTCAGAGGTCTGAAAAATATAGAGTAAGCAGTCTGGACTGCCATCATGTTCTGGATTTACGTGACATGATAGATATCTAACTCTGCCTTGGCACTTGGCAGGCTTGTCTCAATGTGTCCACTGGGCACCTGAGCTGAAGGGAAGAAAGATGCTTTAAGAGGCAGAAAATGCTGCAGTCTGATTCTTCTTATTTGCAAAAAGAGAAGAAAAGAGACTTTTCATTCCTTCCCCAAAGCCAAGTAGAAGGTGTGAACAAGTGCCAAAGAAGGACACTAAGAATCCTTTCTGTAAACTATGTGTGTTTTCTTTTTTCTTTTTTCATCCTTTTTCATTGTGAAACAGAGTAACTGTTGACAAAGTGATCTATTGAGCTGAAAAGACTTTGCTATCTTAGTTGGCCCTTAAATCACTGCCAAGCCTTTGTACTGGAAGGGAAATATGAAGGGTAAATCCAGAGATTTTGAAGCAAATGAGTTTTTTTGACTATTCTGATCCCTGAAATGACACAAATATATGAATAAGTGACTGTCTTGTATGTCACTAAAGGTTTTCAAAGAAAACTGGTTTTGCCAGGTTCAAAGAAGAGAGTGAGAGGATAGTGGAACACTTAATATGTGCATACAGGAAGCAAAAGCACTAGTCTCGTAAGGTGCAGTTTGGAATGGGGGAGAAACAGCTAGGTTCTCTGAAATGCTGACAAACTAGATAATAGGCTTTTCCCAACTCTTTTTGTTCTGATGTTTTTTGATTCTTATGATCATTAGAAGGTGGCTATCCAATTATCCAAAGAGTTATTGACAATGTCTTATGCTAAACACAATAATGTATTATGACTGTTACTGTAAGTGGGCATGATTTTATTAACTTGCATACTCTTGTTGCAGAATCTTACAAAACTCCTCTGTTCTTCACAATTCTGGAACATAAATTGCAGCCTGCCACAAAGTGTAAACACATTGTACAAATATGCTGATGCAGCCAAATTGTTTTGCTTCCACCAATTCTTTATGTATTGTAAGTTGTAATACGTTTTTGTGCATTAAGTGAGTAACATACCTGATAAAGGTTATAGAGCCCTGTTTCTACTTTCACTGTGTTACAGCATCCCCCCTCCCTCCACCCAGAAGGGGAGGGTAACCCAAGTTCTTGTTAATAAATCCCTTGGGGTGGATTAGAGTGAAATGACACTGAATGGTCAGTGTTTGTAAATATGTATAGGTAGGGTTTATTTTAGAACAATTTTGTTTCAAAGGTAAACAGGTATGTTGCTGTTTTGGGTGTTATCATCTATAGTAATACAGTAATACTAAAGCATAAAAATAACACTTAAGGAAATATATAAGAGAGGAAAAGGGAAAGAAAAGATAAGGGCCCTAAGATGTATATATGGCCACCACCCACTGGATCCAGCAATGAAATTTGGCCCTTCATGTCTGTTGATTGAAGAGATGGTTTTGGTCCACTGTGGATGGGGCAAGTCTGCCAAACTCAGACTTCATGAGTTATTACACATTTCAAGCTCAGTTGGGAACACCTTGTACCTCCCCTGGGGCAGGGAGTTTTACAATGGATGGTGTCATGGGACATGTCACAAGTCTCTGAGACCTCCTAAGACGTTTCAGCTGCCTATTATGTCAGCATCAGTCATGGTCTAACATTTGAGATGAGTAGCCCAGGCCAGGTACAAAATGTCTTCCAGATTCCCCAGAGGGATTTTTACAGCAGAGTCGTCATGTAAGGGAAGACATTGGTATGATAAGAAGGATTATCCCACCTCACAGGATTTGTCTCTTATTAACTTCTTCCTTTATCTGGAAATTCAGTTGGTAGGTTCAGGTGTGCACACCCCTCTGCACTTGTGACAGTTGGACAATGGCACCCGCTTACCTGATCTGAAGGTCCTTTCCCAGAAGGCATATTCAGAGAAGGGTGAGCTTTGCTGGGTGAGCAGCTGTTTTTTTCAGTCTGCTACAGTGGACAAAAGTCTTTTGGTGATCTTAACAATGTTAAAGCCATCAACTATTTCAGTCTCTGACATGTTGCCAATCACATTCCTGATGAATTTCTTTTGGTTTACCCAGGTGACCCCAAATAGATTTATACCTATATTTAATCAACAATTCTGCCTGTATCCAGCAAGAAAGCACAATGTTAGCCCTCTGTGTTAGAACTGTACTTGCAGGGCACATGGAAGTAATGAGCAATAAAGTATATTTGAACCACAGGAGAACATAAATAAATCGTCAAACTACACACAAACCGCTGATCTTTGGAAAGGGCTACTGCCGGTTTTATATAATTTCTTTTCAGAGGATAACCACAGAATGTTTTCACTGAACATAAATGAAACACCTTGGCATCGACTAAAGCAGACTTGGATAGGGAGAGCTGGCAGCCTCTCATAAGAAGCAGTTTTTGTTGAACTGTCTTTGAAGAGTTTGAACTGGCAGTGCTGTGTTCTGGCTACAGGGTAACTTGGCTGAAAACATTAGGATTTTCCCCGACATTAAATCATTTAAAGAAAAAAACCCAAAAAACATTTCCTTCCCTCCCAGCCCCATTCAGGAGGAGAAACTATTTTTACTGCCAGACTTGCTGAGTGTTAGTCCTTCATGAATGGTGTAGCAGAATTAAAACCATTTACAGTTTTAGTAATTAAAGGCCAGAAGACACAAATTAAAAGTATATTAAGTAGCTCATATTTAATGGTCTATTAAATTTTATTTTACAATCAGAACATGCAAAATTATGAAGAAAAGCAGAGATAATTAAATACTAATATGATATGAGAACAGTCTCAAGAAAAAGGACTGAAGCAATAGTTTGAGAGATGTAGTGGCAGGAGGAGGGTACGAGTCTCAGGCACATGAAATTGGGGATTGTGGCTCCTAGAATCCAGCAACTTGGACATCAGTCTTTTACAAAACCATATAACCAATTCTGATTAAAAAAAGCTGATTTGCAAACTCTTTGCGTTTTTGCCTCTTCCTTGGTCCTCCACCTTGACTGAAGATTTCATAGAATCATAGAATCACAGAATGGTTTGCATTGCAAGGCGCCCTAAAGGTCATCTAGTTCCTTTCCTCTGCCATGGGCCATGACAACTTTTACCAGACCAGGTGCTTAAGGCCCCATCCAACCTGGCCTTGAACACTTCCAGTGATGGGGCATTTCCCCAAAAAGTTGTACAGCAATTGCACTGATACTGTGAAACTGAGTAGAATAATTAGTTCAGTGTCTTCAAGTTGTACTTCAATTTATATATCACAGAAGATTGTTTTACTTTTATTTGCAACATGTAATCCTTTCCATTTTTCCTGATGAGGGAATCCCTGCTTTGCTGGTGGGTGTGCACTTTGTGTATCTGCAGTTTGCCTTTATCTTTTCTCAACAACATCTGGTGGGGTGTGGAGCAAGCTCTTACATTTCATGGGTTTACTTTGAAAGAGATTTGCCCTTTCTTGAGCTTGAAACCACTCCCAACTCTATCTCACTTGAAAACTTATAAACGCAACTTTTTATTTATCACCTGAGATTTTGATTTCAATTGCAAAGAAAATTGCTTTGAAATTATTATCATTATCTGGCAAACCTATTTAAGAGTTGTACTGCAGTTGATTATAAATTGTTTAGTAATCTCAGCAGGCATTATTCTGAGTATCAGCTTTGTTCTCTAATTCTTTAGGCTTTTATTCACAATGCTTGCCTCTTCACTTGTCTTGGACTTCTCACACAAGCTCTGTAAAATGTTTAAGCCTTGGTATGAAATTTATAATTTGCCGCTCTAACTACAGAGCTTGCGTAGTTCTGTATGCCCAAGATGCATTGCTAGAATCAACAGTCACAGATGAAGAACACAAAATTTGCAAAGAAATCAAAGGAAATAATACACAATTTTGGCATAGTTTTCCTGGGTTGCAAACACTGGTGGTACTCCACCACTCTCTCCTGAAACAATCTCACATTAACATATTTTTTCATGTTCTGAGAGAAAAATGGGTGTTTGCACCTCATGATTGCTCTCCTTGTTTTCAAAAACTTGAATTTTGTCTCGATGGGGAATACTTTAATCTTTCATGCACATATGTACTCTCTCACGTATCAAAATGCATTTTTCCTTGAAATGGGACTTTGGTATTAAATGAGCAACTGTTCCAAGCAAGAAAACAGATAGAAGGCTGCTGAAGTGCTTGGGAATACTGAAATGCTGATGCTCCCTCTTGTGGCTTAACTGGAATAAGACAAACCAAGGATGCTTCATACGTTTACTGCATATCTTGGGTAGTTTGATTAGTAGTCTGGTGCTGGAAATGATTGTGACTCATCAAGAGTCTCTTTCTCAAAGAAAGTATTCATTGTTGTATTTCTAGAAAAGAAAAGAAATTAACTCCAATTTTATTTGTAACACATTTTCAACCAGCCTGCTATCTCATTCTAGCTTATATTTAGAGTTACTAGATTTCAACCATCCATTTGCTCGTGAGTGATTGAGGGGATTTAACTGTAAGGGTTGTGGCAAACTTGTGTCCTGAAAGCTAACACTGAAAGCCACCAGACTAATCACTAACTACAACATGCATTGAATAAAATCTGTTTTAAATGCCTGCATGGACTATGGCTGCACTGATGCCTTGCAGGTTTGAGAGACTGGATCAATCTAATGAATACTTGCCACATGCCTCATTTACACTAAGTTGTGGATATTTATATGTTTCCAAAACTTACAGTACTTGCAAAACAAGCATGAAACAGCTAAAGAAAAGGGCAATTTCCAGACTTCTGGTACTGGTTCCCAGCTAGCGCTGAGTTGAACCTGAGACATTTTATGTACAGAGAAGTTTTTTCTTCTCTGTCCCTTCATGCACAACAGTATGAACTAGTGAAAAAGACTACAAACACACTGTAAGAGGAGAAGATGCTCATCTTTTCTATGTATTTCACAACAGCCTATGACCCAAACTGGAGCAGAGGTTCTCAGGATTCCTGAGTCTTAATTCTGACACAGTAGCAGCATCTAAAGATTGTAGCATACCTAAACACTGACACTCAGTAAATCTGGTTTGAAGTGCACCACAGGACTGTGCATTCAGTTTGCCTCAGTCATTTGATGTAAAATAATTTCAATAGAAATGTTGAGGTCAGAAAGAACAGTTTCTCTGGTGGGGAAAAAAAATCCTAACTACCAAAACCAAAACAAAGCATGTGTCAGATTTCTCATATTGAGCATGTGAACTTAGTGGACAGCATCTGACCATTATTGATATGATGTTCCCATCATTGTCCAGTCTTGTGTAAGTATAAAGGTTTATGATGTTTCAGTTTTCCAAACTGTAAGTAACCATAAGTCGACAGTCTAAGGAATTGCACCAAGCAAAACCAAACTGCTCAAGTTCATGTGCAGCGCTAATTGTAATTTAACTGCGTGGTTATTACAAGAGCTTTTAATTAACCCAGTCATCATACTGTGGCATACAAATTGTGCATAATAGCAGCATGCTGAGTATAATGACAATAGGTTTGTCTGAACTGTGAAAATCAGGAGTTTTATCATTTTCTGAGGTTTCTTCTTATGTCCTTAATTATTGTGAGGTATTTAAGAACATTTCACCAATGCAAAAAAAAACAATAAAAAAATGAATTCCTAGTAAGCTGCTGAGGCTTGTCTGTTTTAAAATTGTTTAGCAGTCTTCAATCCTTCCTGAAATTCAGTGAGATGTGTAATTGTCTCCTGAATAATATTTCTGGTGATTTTTCAGTCTCGCTTTTCTCAGGGTATTTTTGGTCCCCTTTGAGGATCATTTTACACACTCTTCAAGGATTTTGTTTCAGAAACAAACAAACAAACAAAAAATGCTCCATTTGTGAAAACATTCAGAGGGAATACCATTCTAGTGAAACTAGAAGATACAAAAATGCATTCTGATCAGATATTGCTGCAAAATGGTAATTTAATAGTTGATTGGTGTAGTGAGAGCATTCCCTTCTCTCAAACTTATGATTTCAATCAGCGCCTCTCAAGACTAGTGATAATAACACTGAACTATGTTTTACTTGGCTGGTTGATTTTGCAGCCCAAAGACTAAAAATTAAGAAACAATGTAGCTAATGGATATAGTTGTAGTCCTTCAGAAAACAGAAAATACCATTAGATGGTGTTACACTTACAACATGTATTCATTCCTTGAGATACAAAGAATGCATTAAAAAAAAAAAA
>VWZG01010855.1:0-242943 GCA_013396735.1 Grallaria varia
CCCGCCCAGGCTCCTCCTCCTCCTTTCTCTCAGCGTACCCTCCCTCCTTCACGCCGTCCCGCCGTCCCTCCCTGCCTGCCGCCGCCGGCGCCCGCAGCCGCTCGCCGGACTTTGCTTTGGCCCCTGCATCTCTCCGGGGCGCTGCTCGTCCCCCCTCCCTCTTGCCCGCCGCGTCTGGCCGTGCCGGGGCAGCCCTGGGGAGGGGCGGGCCGGGGCGATGAGCGGGGCGGGGGGGGCGCGGAGGCGGGCNCTGCATCTCTCCGGGGCGCTGCTCGTCCCCCCTCCCTCTTGCCCGCCGCGTCTGGCCGTGCCGGGGCAGCCCTGGGGAGGGGCGGGCCGGGGCGATGAGCGGGGCGGGGGCGGCGCGGAGCCGAGCGGCAGCAGCGGCCGCGGCGTAGGGCTCCTCTCCCGGGTGGGACCGGCGCTGTCCCGCGGCGCTCGGCGGCTTCGCGGGGCACGGAGCAGCCCCGCAGCCGGAGCGGAGTTGTCTCCCCCGCGGTCAGGGCAGCGGGGGTGGCCGCTGGCGAGCGCGGGCGCGTCGCCCCCCGATGTGTGACATGATCGACTCGCAGTCCGCCGAAAAGATCAGCAGGATGAAAAAGTTGCGGAGAACTTTATCGGAGAGCTTCGGCCGAATAGGTGAGTCCCGCGGCCGGGGGTCCCGGCGGTGGGCGGGCGGTGGGCTCGGCGCTGCGGGGCTGGGAACGCGGGCGCCAGCGCCCGAAGACGGTTCTTGGGAAGAAAGGTCGGTAAAAGAACTCTTGCATTCCCAGCGGTGCTGCATGCGTCTGCGGTGGAGTTAGCCCAAAATCCGCTGGGAAGAACAAACTAAATGAGAGTTGGCTCACGTGCCCCCACTGCCAAAGAGAAAAACCTCGACCAAAAGCAATCGGTTATTTTCGTTTTATTGAGGGTCTGCTAATTGATTTTTCGTGCGGGCTGCAGGTTGTTTTTAGTTGAGGCGCGCGATGCTGAAGCAGGTATCGGCGGCCCAGTGATGTAGGAGGCCAGACAAAAGAAGTCTGTCTGTCATCTGCTGCGAAGTGTTGTCGTTCTGTCAGTGACATAAACCATCCTGAGGCAGCGTCATCTGAACGCCGCTGCCGAGCGTGTCACCTCCCGGTGTCACCATATCGTGTTTGAACACCAGTTTATTTTGCAGCTGACTTTGTTACCGAGAACAATACCAAAGAGTTCCGGTCTGCTCGGATTGGTGTTTCTCTTAGTCTGTGGCACACTATGTTGGTTAATTCACTGTTCAAAGTGTTAATTCCCACTGACAGCGTCCACATGCAGCTGAGCGGGGAGAGAAGGTACCTCAGAGGAGCTGTGGAGTTCCCCCCGAGCTGGTGGGGCAGAGCCGCTGCAGATAGTGCTGTAACACCCGGGGGCAGATGCAGCAGTCCCTGGCCTTGCAGACCTTCTGTGAGTGCCCCTCCACAGCCCTCACCCACTGGTCGTCCCGCTGGAATGTTTCTCCTCACAATCAGTCTGGCTGGCAGACGTGAGTCAACTTGCAGAGCTGCTTTGTCCCAGTGAGGGGATGTGAAGTGCCTGTGCCACGGCCAAGAGCTGTGACATTTGGTTCTTCCTCAGTAACCCTACCCAAGGAGGTGCCCTGGAGTACTTGGGCATTATGATTTTTCACATAATGTGTATGCATTCAATGCACCAGCTTTAGCTTTTAAGGACTGCAAGCTTTTAAGTATATGATCAAAATCAGGTGTTTTTGATTGTCCTACTGCAATACGAAAAATACAGAAAAGCTCATTCATATTTGTAAACCAAAGAGTTTCAAGGGTAAACGCAAAGTTACAATTGTGAAATGAAAGTCAGGTCACTGTTATAAATCTCTCAGTTCCCTTATGAAAATAGCTTTCACCCATCACCGGTCTTAGACTTGCAAAGTATGTTTAACTTTCTTTGTTTATAAAAAAAAATGAAGCAGTCAGGTGTTTGGTCTGTTATGTTTCTCTGTGGGTGTAGAGACACCGAGAGATACTCTTCCCCAGAATTGTAGCACCGTTTTACTAATGGTGGAAGTCATTAACAAAGAGAATGTTTTGAATGAGGATGGCTGCTTTGTTGTAACAGTGACAGTCCCGTTAATGCCTTTTAGGGGAGCAAGGCCCCTCTGGCTGGTAATGTCTACGTGTTTTAGTTGGCTCGGTTGGGTGATCATCTCTTTTTATCATTTTGCACAAATTAAACAACCTTTTAGTTTCCTTGGGAACTCTGGCCTGGTTTTAGGTACACAGATTTTTATGTCTTACATCTCCTCTAGTTCTCTGTGCGTATGTGCCGAAGTGTAGGACTGTGATTGGGTGAGGGGTTTGTTTGTTTGTTTGTTTGCTGGTGGTTGTTTTGTGTTCAAAACTCAGCTGCTACCAGCAAGATTGTTCAGTGTTCAGGTGTTCTAATATTTTGACCATCATTCTCGTAACTGCACTTTGAGCAAAAAAACTTCTAATTTATCTGTATGAGGTTTGAACATAGTTCACTCCCTGATACCAGAGCCATTGATAAGCCCAAGCAAAGAAACTCTAAACTTGCATACCAGGAAATTCTTGGTTAAACCGTGCTGTACTTAACTCATATATTGAAGTGGAGGAGAGAAAACCAACGCCTCATTTGAAAACGTTCTGGGTATTTGTCACTTGGGTTTTAAAGTTAGTTTTGTAAGAGCTGGTTGCTTGGTGAGATTAGCAAGTTGCAAAATTTATATGTATCTAATCTGTAATTTTATTGGTCATCTGTTCATTTGTGGTTTATTATAAATAATAAATTCCTGACGGTGTACAAGGCCAGGTTGGATGGGGCTTTGAGAAACCTGGTCTTGCGTGTTGTCCCTGCCCATGGCAGGGCAGTTGATATGATCTTTAAGGTCCCTTCCAACCCAACCATTTTGTGATTCTACAGAATAACCATGATCTATTAACTTCTGCTGTTTTGCTGCATTTTCTGTGTTTTTATAGTTTTAAGTACATGGCATAGCATCATGAGCATAGTCATGTAAATGATGAGAGTAATATGGTATTTGAATCAAATAATTAGTGAGTCAAACCTTCATATGCTACAGTAGGGAAGATCTAATGATCATTTTTGAAATGGTAAGGCACTGCTAGGCCTCCCCCCTGTGTTGGCAGTCTTCCGTCTCCCAAATTCAGTTCTCTCAATTCTGTAAGACTCTGAACTTTGATACTGGATTTTGATACCAAAGTTTGTATTAGCCTCTTGGATAAGAGTGGTGGAAATGTATCCAAATTGTTATTGGCAGTGGTTAATGCTCAATAAACTGCCTTTCAGACCACCTTCTCCCCAGCAAGTAATCATCTCTGAGAGATCATATCTGCAATTAATTTATAAGATTAATTTTTTTTAGTGTGCTAAAGTATGTTGTCATATTTGAAGCTATTTCCCCGGCATCTCCAGATAAAGCCAGTGTAGTTATTCCTGGGGCACAGCAGAGCCCAAAGAGTACCAATGATAGCCTCAAGTAGATTTGGCCCACAATCTTATCTGTGAACTGATGCTTTGGAGCCACGGGCTTTCCAGTGACTGGCAGAGGGTGGTGAAAATCTGGCTCATTATGCAAAACTGTAATCAGTCCGGTAACTGTTAGAGTACCTAGTACTGAAAATGTTTATTTTGCTGAGCTGAAAAATGTGGTGTATTCAATTGCCCATCACTGAGTCTTTTCCTGAGCGTTCACTTTGTGCCATCATGTGCAAATCTGGCAAATGATGATACAGCACTGTGGTGTGTTGGAGGAAATGTGTGTGGCCTGTGGTGCTAAACTAAAGTTTATATTCTAAAAGAGGCAGGATGGCTTTTTGCTGCAGAAATTACATGTGCCCATTTCTAGAGAAAGGAACTGTCTTTACAGCTAAGGTACCCTCTTCTTCTGGCAGAAATTTTCTGGTGTTTCAAGGAAAGTCCCTCTTAAAAAATTTATCTCATTATAAAGAACTTACATTGCTAAACATATGAAAATTTTACATAATTCTTTTCATTGTTAGGTTTCTGCCAGCCTATCCATTTTCATATGAACATCCATATTAGTTTAAAAAAATCTAGTTTCCGTACATACTGTGTTGCCCATATAAATGAACATCATAACAGTATATTAACCAGCTTTCAGATATAAAGTTGACTCACTATTTAATTTAGCACTTAAAACTTTATTAGATTTGGTTCTTAGTTTTTCAGTTTGATAATTATGTAATTAAAATGAATAATGAGTAATTTTATAAAATTAATAATAGTCTTTTAGTTATGTAGAGAGTTCTTAGCTATGCATTTGTCGAAGTTCATATAGGATCAAAATGATATTTGAGATCTCTTCAGATCACACCATTTAATTTCTGTTTTCTTATGCAATTTCTTTAGTAAAAAAGTAACGCCCAGTTGTGAAGAGAGAAAGAAAGAAAGAGAAAACATTGCTGAGATTAATCAGTGTGCTGAAAGCTGTCTGTGGCCCTTCTGAGCATCCCTGGGCTTTGTTACTAGCTTCTCACTAATACAAACGTTATCTCCATTAATCTCCTCTGATGTACATCCACATAGCTCACATACCTGAGATAATGAGAGGTTCATTTGTAAACAGTGCAATTTTTTTAAGTTTAGCAGAGTTTTTCTTTTAACAGTTTAAAAAGGAAAGGATTGCACTGAGGAGAAAAATATTTCTAATATGGTGCATTGTATAAAATATACTGCTTTTTTTTCTTCTGGAGGTGCTATATAGTGAATTGGTTGAGACCTTTATTATTATTAAACAGAATCTAATTAAATGGGTGGCCATATTCTTTTGGTGATTCTTAAAAGACCTCTTTTAGTCAAAGGTAAAAGTTAAAGGCAGGTGAAATATATGCAGTGATCACAGATTCCCATTTCATCTTGTCTTGTTACTTGGTGAATTTTATTTAGCTATCTCCTGTTTGGCTGTTCCTGGAATGTTTTGGTCATGTGTAAACCTTGTGTTTTGGTGAGGGAGAAAAGCATGACCTAGGTGTGTCATACACTAATTTATAGCTTGTAAGTCATTGTGACCTGAAAGGTAATTGAGAAGGTTGAAAGTGTGCTCTTAAAAAATGTTCCACAAGTTGGAGGTTTCTTTTTTTCTTTTTCTTTTTCTTTTTCTTTTTCTTTTTCTTTTTCTTTTTCTTTTTCTTTTTCTTTTCCTTTTCCTTTTCCTTTTCCTTTTCCTTTTCCTTTTTCTTTTCTCCCTCTCCCTCTCCTCTCTCATAGTTCTGAGCACTTGGGATTGGCAGCCTGAAAATGTTTTGTTCGCCCTTCAAAACTATAAAAATACATTTCATCATGAAAATGTATAATGCATGCCTCTCCTCAGCAAAATACCAGGGTTTGTTTTATTGTTTGTTTTTTTTTTACTGAATGTGAAATCCTGGAGAGTAACTGTAAAATAGGGATCTCCAAAGATCTGATGGAAGATACATTTAAAGGAAGGCTGGACCTTCCCTACTTTTCTGTACAAGGATAACTGAGATTTGTGCCTTGCTGCCCATGATGGAGGTTCTGGAGCTGCAGCACTGTTTGCACAAGTGTCCTGCCTCTGGTGTGCCTCTGACACAGCTTCTACAGTGTTTTGGTTTGTTTTTTAAGTGCATAGCACAGTTGCTCCTGGAGCCTGGGTTTGGAAGAGGTGTTGGTTTTGAAACTAGTAGTGATTTGGAGCCAGAAGGGGCATCTGAAAAAGCAAAGAAACTACTCGAGCCCAGATCCTCAGCCATACTAGGTGCTTCAGTATTTATCTCCTGCAGAAATGAATGCATTTGAAGTGTAAGAAATATTATGCTGCTTAAATGATGAAGAGGGACCCTTCTGGGGCAGCACTGCACAAACTGTATGATTGTACAGATGAACTCCCTCAAATTGTAAAACTTCGTGATTTAAACTGAAAAGAAATAGTGCAATCATCAATGCAATGGTTTATCTAATTTTCAGTCTTCAAGAGAAGGAAACAAAGAGCACTTTTAGGTCATGATGTGCAGTACACAGACCCTGGTGGGTCTGGTTGTGATGCACAGAGAAGAGGAACCAGTCTCATACCTTTAGAATGTCACAGTTCAATGGAGATTTGGAGACATTAATTTTCTTTACATTTCAATAAAGATGTCCAGCATGCTAAAGGAAAATTTTTCATCTTTGTTTTTGCTACAACTTCAGAACTATTCATGTTTTCATTTCCTTACTTTTCCAGTTCACATGTTTTCTGCACTGTTTTCCCCTTCCTTGTTTGTTGATTAATTGCTTGTTAACAGTATAAGAAAGAAATCTCATCTTCTTTAGTGTAATCCATATTAAAAAAGTATAAAAGGAAAAAAAGCATGCTACATTGCGTACTACTTCATAAAGATTTAGTACTTGAGAAACTGAATGCATGGTTAGGTGTTTATTATACTTTTCCTATTTGAAGTTCAGTCAAGCTCTCCACAAAGGGTTTTCACACTCATTAGGAATTAAAATAAAAAACCAAAAAGCACCCTTATGAACTCTTATTTTCTTTAACCTGAGAGGATAATATTTTTCATAAATATGCAAATTTGCTTTCTTGGAAACACTCTGTGCAGTCCTATATTCCATTTACAAGTTCAGATTTTGAATATAAAATTGTTATTCATGCCAGCCTGTTCTTTCCTATAATAACAGGAAAATGATGCTCTGTTTTTTCTTTTCTGGTGTTAGTTACTTTGAGCTCATTGAAATGCAGTACAGATAACAATTTCTTTTCTCTTTTTCTTTTAAAGCCTTAAAGAAAGAAGATAGCAGCTTTGAAGAGGTAGGTTAAATGTCTTTGTACCGTCCATAGTCCATCTATGCCATAGTATTTCTCACTAGCTCTGAAAGAAACCCATAGATAGTAATGTTATGATGTGCATGTGTGTTAATAGATGCATATTGCTCAAAGGTATTTTCCAAATAACTGCCAAAAGAATTTAATAGTCAAAAGCACTGAATGGAATGCTTGGATTTTTTTGGAATATAATAAAACTGAATGTTGTATGAAAAGTGGTCTTTGAAAACCATTTAATGCAGAGAAATGTTGCATGCAGAGAAAATGCTTTATAGAACTTTGCTGATGGTGATTCTCATAATTGTAAGCCTGTACTATAACAGAGGGGGAAAAAAACATCACTCTTGAGAGAAGCCCTTATGTAAAGTGCTGCTGCATTGCCTTCTTGCCAAACATGTCAACTGCAGAGATGCTTCTTACGAAATTAAAAAATAGACTCCAACCCAACAGCACAAAAGCAGCAGCTAGCTGTAGTGGTAAAACTGATACTTGATTATTCAATGCAATCAGTTTGGGGTCTTGACCTCTCTGTGATGTGATATGCATGTTCATTTGTAAAACATCCTGCTCACAATTTTTGCTTGAGAGGTCCAGGTCAGTGCAAGTTGTCCTGCAGAGCAATTGTATACAGGAAGAGGCATACATCTTGGTGTGATTTGTCATATTGTAGTCAATTCTTGCCTTGTACTTCCCTCTGCCACCATAGCTGGAAGCAAATGGAAGTATTTTCATGTGTTGATGTTACACTTCTGGCATTTCTGTGTTTTCTTCTTCATCGCATGCTGTAAGCTTAAATTCTTGGCTGATTACAGGGAGATAGCTGTTGTGTAATGCCAGATTCTAGAATAAATAAATAATGATGTAATGTCCTGGATTCTGGATCACATCAGACTTCATCTCTTTCTAAACAGATAGCACTGATGCTCAAGTACAGTAATAGCAATATAAATGTTTTGTGCTTTTCTGACATGCCAGGAAGATGTAACTCAGCTCAACCCCTCCGAGGTCTGGAGTGAAGGTTATAGAGTCAGGCTCTATTTTCAGGAATTCTAGCTGCATCATGCAGCAATTCCGACTATTTTGTTTCTCTTGTAACACCGAAAGAACTTGATTTTTCCTAAAAGTTAAACCTGTGTGGATATGTATTTGGTAAACTCTGAATCCTTGTTTTACAACCCTTGGTCTGTTTTTGTCCAGTACTTTCTTCTGAAGGCTGCAGTGCTCTATTTATGCTGTAACTTACCCAGTGAGTACCTTGTATTGAATTTGATACAGAATTTGAAAGGATATATTAAAAAGCACTGTCTTATGAAGATGTAATTTTTTCAGTCCCCTCCTCTTCTTCAGGATTGTTTATCTGCAGGTTGCATTTATTTTCTTTAAACCTGGTTTTCTGTTTGAAGAGGAGACAACTTGAACAAATTTTATTTAAATTTTGAGGATTGGGGGGTGGAAAAAGTCTTTCAAGTATGTTTTCCATGGAATCTGACAGATTGTTGATATGAGCTACTGTGGAGGCAGTAAGAGACGGCTAGTAGGAAGGGTACACAAAAGAATTTTCTTCTGTCTCCTGTAAATAGTCAACAGCTTGATGTGACATAAGCATCAATCAGTTCCATAGTTTTAGGTGTCATTTCTTAGAAGAAAGTTAACCATACTGAGATTTTATGTTGTCCTCTTCAAATTCAACATGACAGTTCTTGGCTATTTTCTAGCCTAAAGTGTGAATCAGAGAATGGGCTGTACCACATATCACTTAATTCCTTTCCTTTCAAGCACACTTCAAATCAGAAGATGAAACAGACTTTGTTAACAATAGTATACCCGATTGTAATGACACCTACTTCTAAGGGAGGTAGTATCTGTGAGCAGAGGAGTGACCACATTTATTGGTCTCAGAAGGCCATCCTGAAAAACACTACTGAGACCAAAACATGATATGAAAGGAAAGCAGTCTAGACTTCTGGCTAGTATATGTAGTATTGATATGACGGGAATGCAGTTATGAAGAAAGGTAGGATGACAGTAAGTGGTGTGGTAGTTTAAATTTTAGGCCTTGGTGAGGTTTGTTGTTCTTTAGGCCTTCCCTAGCAACTGGGGTCAAAAACTAAGGAAGTATTCCATCCTATTCCCGTATGTAATCAGGTGTATATAAGTAAGTGAGAGGGAGGTCCTTGCTCTCTTGAGCTCTTGGGCTCCAGCTCTTCTCCCTCCCTGTGGGATCAGCTCAGGGACAGCAGCTCCCACTGTTTGGGCCTCGCTTATCCCCGTGGGCTGAGGCCGGTCTGGGAGCTCTGTGCGGGCCCGTGCCAGAGGGGAAGGAATCCGCTGTTCTTAAGGGAAGCTGGTGAGATTTAATTGTACTAGTTATTTTGTGAAGCTAATTCCTGAGTTCCTATTGTGTGTATCTGTTGTGTTTTTACTCCTTGTTGTCCTTTCTCCCCTTCCCTTTTTCCCCTTTTTCCTGTTGGGATTGGTTGGGATTGTTTGGGGTTCCTATTCATATGTACATAGTGTTTAATTGTATATAATTATATATATGTAGAAATATATTCTTTACTGCAATTTTCTTTTGCTACCAGTTGTTTTTTTTCCCCTCTCCCTTTCGGGACAGGGGAAGCTGTTGGGTTGGTGTTTGGGTCTGGCTGGGAGCCAACCTAAACAACTGCAAGTGGGAATATCAGATGAGAAGAAGAGAGCAGAGGTAGTTGTCCAGTGTATGCCAGCTTTGTTGGTTTCCTCTACAAAAAAATGACATAGTTTTCTATTGAAAGAGAAATTGCATTTAACAAGATATAAGATTTTTCCTTTCATGGTGCTGAAAGATGCTGTGTGTCTCTTCTCAACCTGTGTTTCCCTTTTCCTGCAGGGAGATTGACCTGTGAACCAGGGCTTGAACAAATAGCAATGAACTTGCAGAGGGGCTTTATGCTCTTGATAGGTAGAGGAGGAGGGCTCATGTTTTAGCCTTTCCAGTTGTGACCAGAGCACCAGCAGCAGAAGCTGGCCAGCAAGGACTTGAAATCTCTGAGGGGTGAGGGAAAGTGGGATGAAGAGGAAGATTATGATCCTTCTACAGCTGCAGGGTTTGGATTTGCAACTGTCAGTTGTCAGTGTATTCGGCGCATTGTAGGTGTTGCATGAAGTGCTCACTTATTTGTCTCTCAGGAATCGAGGGGGGGAAAAAATCGAGCTGTTCAGTGGCTCTTATTTTACCTCCTTTAATTGACACAGTAGCTGAGAAATGTACAGCACTGCAGGAAGTCATCTTTCTTTTCAAGAGAAACTACTAACAATTAAGATGTCAAACATGACAGGCAAGTGTACCACATAATTGCTTTCTGTGGGTTATGAAATTAATCTCTCCAGTAAATTAGGACCAAAAGAATCATGAGCAGTGAATCCTGTGAATGACTTGCATGTCAGAAAATACTTTTATTTGTAGAATTGTTTCAGGGATCTTAGTGGTGTAGTTAGTTCCACCTGTAATGTTAGAGCACAACAATAGTGTGAAGGAGTAGTGTAGGACTTCTCACTTTTTTCTACCTGCTGTTGTGTTGCTTTGATTAAATTTTAAATGAAAAAAACTGATTTCTGTAGATGCTGCTGGACTTTACTTTGGTCCGTGAGATCACTTGAATTAATCCATTTAATGGATTTAGCAGTAGCCTGCTTACCTTCCTAAGATGTTATGACATCTTCCAGAGACTCATGTGAATAAAGGAGTGGATACAGACCGCTCTCTCTGTAGTCTTTCATTCAAAGCTGCAAAGTAATCATGTGGTTTTGTTTTTTCTTTTTTAACTTTTAGCCTGTTCCTTTTTGTCTTAGTGGTCACATTGTGGAAACTGAAACTGGTATGTACTGAAATCAGTGGGAAGATTCTCAGTGTTTTCAGTGGTTTGGGGATTGGTTTCTTCTGTCATGGAGTCTGACAGGTGGTGGGGAAGGGGCAAGCTATTTTTGCCTGTTTTCAAAGTTACTCTGTTTGAGTGAGGGTGAGAAAGGCATCTTCTCCTTGTGTCCTGAATTACACCTTGCCCATTCTCTGAAGCAACCTAAGTTTCACTCTCTTAGTGTAGATTTTGGCACAGTTAGCATCTGTTTTGCTGTTGTAGGCAATGCACTGATTATCTACTCTGGATATCAAGAAAAAATTATCACCTCTGAGGAGCAGCATTACATGAAAAGAGCAGTCTGTAAACAAACACATGTCCCTTGAGTGAACATTTTCTTTGTGCTCCGGTAGGTTGTCAAAGTTTAGATTAATAACTTCCAGCTATCCAGGATTGCTTTGAAGTCTGTAGACCATTGGTGTAAAAAGTGTCCACTGTCTTGTAATCGTGGAATCATTTTATTTTTCACCTGAATGTGATCAAGGCTGATAACACGTGGCTGAATTATAGCATATTTGCTGGAATGACAGCTGATGTTGATGTTGTGACTAAACACAAGGCTGGTAACCTGTTCCTTTGGTTAGCTGCTTGCTGTTATGGTTTATTTCTAAATTATTGTCAGTCAGTCTTGAGCTCTTGGTTCTTGTCCTTCTGTTGTTAATTTCCCTAAGCCCTTTTATCATGGTCAGTCGTATGTGTTCACTAGATAAATGAATATCAATGTCACAATGAAATCAAAAGAAAATAATCTTCAGACTCAAACACAAATTATTGTGATTATTGCTTCCTACATACTGAGTTGTATTGCTGTTGTTTATCTGTATTTCAGTGTTAATTTTGCCCAATATCAAGAGCACCTTTTATTTTTTTAAGGCCACCTTTCTTAGGAAATTAGGATACTGTGATTGTTCTTGTTACGTGTATAATACTGTCTGACTTCACCCAGTAACTTTGAAGTCGGCTGACGCTAAACTCTTAAGTGCTTGGTGGGAAAGCATGTGAGCAGGCTGAGGGATAGAGATAAAAATCTCCTCTGATGGAAAAGCTGGAATGCAAGTTTTTGTGAGTGAGTATATGAGAATTTGTTTGGAAGAATTATGAAGACTCTGACCTCAGCAAAATCCTTGATACTCATCTATTCCTTACTACATTTAGAACCTTCAGCTCTGAGCAAGCCAAATTTTTTTAATTTCACTGATGGAACAACTTCTGTTTGTTTGAAGTGTAAGTGTGTGAAAGCAGAGGGAGTTTTGCCAAGTTACTTCTTCATTCTGTAATGTGCTTGCTCTCACAGTCTCTCACTCCAAAGCAAAAAGGTTACTCCGTCTGTGGGATGTTGTCACGAAAAGTGTCTTGGTTTAAAGGACACTCATCTCTGAACCAGAACTTTTGGGTAGAGATTATTTTGAATTTGAAGGGTTAAAAGAAAGGGTGTAGTTGGAAAAAAGCAGAGCTCTGTAAAGCATGAAGAAGAGGCATTTGAATGCCATGAGGCAGGATGCACGTAATACACTAAATAATTTTTCTGCCTTTTTAAAAGTTTTATTTATAGTAAGTAGCTTGAGAGAGAAGTGCAGGTAGAAAGTATAGATACAGAACTATACCTTTTCCTCCTGAGAGAATTCTGGGAGATGGAGGAGAGAAAAAATCCTGCCCTCTTGACACTTGGTGTTACTTTTTGTAAGATCTTGAAGTAAAGATTGGTTATTTTATGCCTAGGAGTCTTAAAAGGTGGGGTTGGTGTGTGACTGCCTGTGATACAAGGGATTTTGAAAAACTGCCAGTTATTCCCTCTTCTTGGATGCTGTAATTCTTTATTGGTCTAAATACAGTAAAGTCATTACAAGTCATGGCTGAGCTGTCAGCTTCCTGATGACTCGATTTATATTTAGGAAGCAGGACTCTGGTGACTGCTGAACTGCTTTGTGTTGTGATATGTGGTGTGGTGTGGTGGAGAATTTCCAGAGGGTGGGTAAGGGTAATGCTTATAAATGCCAGGGGTGTTACCAGTGCTGAGAGCTTGTGTATAGCTTAGGTCACATGATGACTCTGATGCAGTTCTTGTCTGCTTAATGCTGGGGCAAGCAGCTAGTGTGTAGTTAGCAGCTGTGACTGAAGGCTGATGGGGAACAGCTGTAGGAGGGAATGACAGAAAGATAAAAAATCCTATAACTGAATTTGGGTAAACCCCCCAGAAGTACAGGCATCATAGCAGTTTCTAAACAATACCAGGGGACTGGATCAGGAAAACTTCATCTGGTGGTTTAAGTTACTTTACCAAATGTGTGCAAAGGTGGTTCAAGTGTCTGGAAAAATGCGTTCATTCAGATATATTGTCACAAAGCAAATGAGAGGAAACATAATTCCAGGCAGAATATAACAACTCAGTATTGGAAGTTGTTGCTTTTGAAGTGTTACTCAAGATATGAGACCAGCACTTTTTTTTTTTTTTTTTTTGTGGGGGAAAAGGGGTTAAAAGCTCAATAATGTAATCTGATGCCTCCTGCAGGAGGACTATTCTCATTTTTGCTGTTCTTGGGTTCACAGGGTCTTCGTGTGTCCAATAGAGATTTTTCCAGACTGCCACCTTTGGGAGGGAAGATGGGTGGGGATGTTGTTGTGCTGTGCGCCTGTTCATTACACAGGAGATTTCCCAGGAAATGGCTTGTGTTCTTACCTTTTCCAGTTCCTCTTCTTCTCTCTGCCAGTGCTGTTCACTTACACTACCGAGAATCTGGTGTTGGTCCAGTGGTTCCCTGGCAGCAGATGGCTTAGATATCAGCTTGCCCAACAGATTTATTGGTCTCTGCTGCTGTGTGTCTTTTGAGGCCATTCCAACGAAATATGAATCTTAATTTTGTCGCTAGTTCTTAGGGCTGGTGTGTGATGCTAGTGTGTGTGCATTTGCAGCAGAATTGTGCTGGCAGGTCTTATAGAAACATTCCCAGCTGCTTAAAGGGAATAGTTGTTTCCTCTAGATGAAGAATTATAATATTATTAGCAATTGTGCTTCAGGTAAGTTTGAGAGCGAGCAGCAGGAATGGAAGAGAGCAAATACTGCCATTCTTCTAGAGCTCCTTATTGAATCAGCTGTGGGACAGATGTGCCTTCTGTGGGACAGATGTGCCATTGTTCTGTAAAAATGCTGGTTTGTGAAACTTCCGGTGCCTTAAAAAAGCCCAACCCTTGGTCAGTCTTGCATAATTTCTCAGAGAATTACCAATATTTATATGGTGACCAGTGATTCCTGTCACTTCCCTGAGCTGTGTTGTATGAGGAAGAAAGTCAGGTTCTGGAAGACATAAGACACCTCAGAACCAGGTCCAGGTGACCACAATGCCAGCTGGTAAGTAATTGAGAAATGACAGGAAAGCCACCAAGAAAAATCGGAGTATGAAATAACTGTTTGATTGTGTCCTTTTTCAAGGCTTTGAAGAAAAATCTGAGACCGCATGAAGATTTTGAGATTTACTGGACAGTGACTCTGTACCCATTCAGTGCAGGAATTGTTCTTAATGTAGAGGGAGGGACCTGGCCTTTGGGAGATGAAAGTCTGAGAACCCTCTGTTGTGGCCAAGGAAAAGTTTTAATCTTGAAGCATTCCTTAAATCTGTTGAGTGGTACCAGAAGTCCCAAACCCCGAAGATTGTATATGCTCAGGTTCAGGTGGGAATGCCCAGTACCTCCCCCATGGCGGGCAGTTTCACAGTGGGTGATTTACTCTGTGAGTCATGGCATATCTTTGGAATCTTTGATGGCTTATTAGCAGACATGACCCCCCCAGGCTGGGTGTGAAGGTGCTGATGCCTCCCCAGAGGGGAGTTATCATAGCTGAGTCACTGATGTGAAGACAGAAATATTCCTGTGCCTCACAGGGTTCCTTAACACCCAGCTTGTAGCCTGAGGTGTCAGGTGTGCCCTGGGCAGCTGCTGCAAATGATCCATTATTAACAGTTCATCAGAAATGGCATAGAGGGTGTAGAATACACAGTTTTGGTTACACCTGCATAGTAATAAACTGGTCCTGCCCCCTCTAACTAGGACACAGTGCGTCCATTTACCTTTCAGGAAGTGTGTATTATTTTCTTGAAGCAAAAAAAGTGTTTAAATCAAGTATGAACCTGACTACTTTCCCCCTTCTCTGCCTTCTTTTCTCCTGTCGACACTGGAGGAAGATGGATTCATGTTACTAGTTAATATGCATGTGTTCTTTGCTTAATTTTTCTCTGAAAAGGGATGGAGCAGAGGAGCAGAATTTAGTCTGAATCCATGCCCACAGCAGCGACTTGTGAGGATCTGGCCAAAATGTTGACATATAAAGCTCTGTTCTGATTTGTAGGCAAGTGTTTTAGCTATCAGAGAAACATTGCAAAATGAAGATAAATTTCCAGGCTTAGTTCTCTCACTTGTGCTTATGTGTTTTGGGATGTTTCTGCTGAACAGACGAGAGGATATATGCATTCCAAAAATATGCAGTCTGAATGTAGGCTATTATTATTTTGATGAAATATGCTTAAATGTAAATCCTGATCTTTATTTTCTTGGGAAATATGGGATATAGTAATTTATTGATACGTTAAATACAGTAACACAGTACGTTATGTATGGGATCTGTAACTTCTTGGCCTTGCTGGGCAATCTCCTGGTTGCAAGGCAAGAAATAATCATGTCACTTCCTTGATAGGTCTGTCTCTTCCATCTACTTTGTACCTTATTGCTTTTTCTTTTTCTTTCTTCTGAGCTACAGTACCAACAGACATATGACTAAAAGTCTTCTCCTCATGAAGGGATCTAAATGAAAATGATCTCTGTCTACGTTTTAGCTTCCCTAAGAAATTCCGCATGTATGATGTCTCATCTGTGTGTCACAATATCACTGACAACCATATATTTGCATGATCCCATCCACAGTAATCAAGGCTTTGAGTCAATTGACATATCTCGTTATTTATTTGGAAGAGATAAGAGAAGGAGATTACAGGCTCCGACTAGCTTATTTAAACAAAATGGATTTTATGTGCACAAAACAATGTCATTTTGATGATATTAA
Source organism: Grallaria varia (assembly GCA_013396735.1). Taxonomy (NCBI): domain Eukaryota; kingdom Metazoa; phylum Chordata; class Aves; order Passeriformes; family Formicariidae; genus Grallaria; species Grallaria varia. The sequence goes on from VWZG01010855.1 coordinate 15,761, forward strand.
GGCTTAAAGAAATTGTCATTGCCTTACACCTCTTTTTGTATATATTCTGGAATTTATCCATTTCCTCTTCCAGCAAATCTTTCTACTTCAAAGCCAGTTGAGTCAGAGTCCTGCTAGTACTTTTTGTGTTCTTTTCAGATATAGCAATTCTCCTCATCAGGTTTGAAAATTCGAGCCTGAGTGTTACCGGTTATTTAGATATGAAATATTGGCAGTGATTTAATAACTAAAAATAAGTGTGGATGCTGCAGAGAACTTAATGATAAATGATGGAGGCAGGGCTGCTGAGGGAGCACAAAATGCATTATCACCAATTCTAAGTAACAACTGGAATTGATTGTATTTGGGATTTCCTGAGATAGTTGCATAAATTGAATAAAGTTTCTCAGTAGAATCCACGTGTTCACCTTTTTCAGTGTTAAGAAAAGGCATATTAGCAGCTTTGGAAGCTGTTCACTGCTGTGCCAACCCAGAAAATCCAGTGGCTTACAGTGTTTTTCCTGCTGCCATGTACTCAGTAGGGCTTTTCTTCATATGGGAACTTCTTTGATAGCTCACATGTACAGAAAAGATGGTCCTCCATATATGTGTATTTGAGAAGTCTTCCTATTTCTTTTAGTGACAGTAAACTGAACTTCTTGGTGCCAGCTGATTATTACTGTATGCAATCACACTCAGCACCATTTTGTGTTAAGGGACCTTTACCTTCCTTTTCCTCCACTGAGACTCCACATTGAGGCTTGGGCATGATGGTCCTGAAACTGTACCTGACGCTGGCTTCATGCTGTTTTGGGCTTGTTTTCTGTCTTCTATCTTGAAAACTCAGCACTGAAGGAATTTGTTGGAGGTCACTTGCTGTGATTAGTTAGGTCAGATATGCCCTTCAGCTTTGAGATCTGGAATACTTTTTGTTACCCAAGTATGTTGTAAGAAGTAGTGCAGAGGCTAGTATGCATATTTTGGCTTGTATTATTTTTCTTGGCTTATTACCCTCTCAGATGAAGTATTTTTCCTCACTGTATTATTAATTAGAAGGAGAATCCATATAGAACTTGGTCAGTGTCCCCTTATTTTTGTCTCCGTCTCTCTATTAAGAGATATTGTTGCTTTCTGACAGGAGAAACAAGATCTTGAGATGTCATTTTTTGGAAGTCCTTCTATTACATTTGGTTGTTTTCCTGTTTTTTTTCTTTTTTGAAAACTAGCTACACACACATCCATCCCATCTCCCCATACGTCCAGCCTCTTTATTTTTTGTAATTAGTTGTCCTTTTATTATAACAACTTCTGGTTTCATTTTAGTTATTTCCTTCTATCCAGCATGGTGACAAAAGCTGTATCATAGTTCAAATACAGCGCCTGTGGCTGTCAATTGGCTCTTAGGCACAGATATAGTTCTTTGATTTCTTCTTTTTCTTGCCTGTTTGCGCCTGTTTTCATTTGTAGCTTAATTACCTATATTCACTGTATGTCTTTATTTTAAATAATTTGTTGTGTTCTTAAGCTGGTGTTGTTACTTTTTGTGTGGTGACAAGGATGCCATGGAAGTCCTTGCCAGTTGCTGAGGCAGCTGCTGGGGCCATGGGAGCGTGACTGGGGTGGGAGCCCATGTTCTGACTGGAGTGGCAGAGACAGAGGGGAGCACCTGCAGGCAGCTGGAGGCTGCTGTCACTGTCAGACCCTGGCAGAAGTGATACAAAGTGTGGTTTGGTGGCTTTCATTTATTTATTGGCCTTCTAAGCGGCCAGACTTATTAAATGGTCTCCAACTTGCTCTCCTTTGTTGATGCCAATTACTGATGCAATTTTACAGGTAAAACAGCAACTTGCTCAGAAAAAAGTTAGTTTTTTAGCTTATCCATGCGAAGAATGACACCTGTTCTGTTTGTCACATTCATTATCATTCTTACTATGTCATGCCTTGTTTAGATGTTGGAAGTCTTTCATGACTGCAGGTTTGCCCAGTTTGGAGGGGGAAAATGTTTTTTGTTTAAAAAAAAAGGAAGAAAAAAGCAGTGATGATTTATTTTGGCTTCTCATGCACAGAGAGGAATCAAATACAAACAGGATGTTTGTTAGAGGCATCTCCTGCTGACCTTGGAGATGCACAGAATTCCAGAAACTGGAGGACGGCATCTGGAGAAATAATTGAGATTTTATTTATTTAGTTATTACTGTGGTATGGCCCTGTTGAATGTGATTTGTCTGGCCATCATCAAATCAGGACAGAAGCTCAGAGAAGATGAAGGGAGGTATGCCTAATTTGCTTGCCCTTCAAAAAGGCATGTTGTAGCACTTAAAGACTTTTTCTGTTCAAATCTGTAAGAAAATGGTATTTTTATGTTTGAACGTAAGTTTGCAGCAACTAAGCAGTTATAAGTTGAACTATGTATATTTTTCACATCTTAAGGACAGGTCTTTTCAGTGGTGTGTAGAGAATGCTTAGTAATACGTTTTATATGGTCAGACAATGGGCTCAAATTATGAGATTTGCGATGATATTCAGCAATAAAAAAGTTATGATATTCAACAAAATGCTCTTTCAGAGGTACAAAAAAATAGTTACTATTATGAAACTGTTGGGAAACATGAGACTCTTTTTCTTAAAATTTGTCTTATGCATTAATTTCAATGATTTTCTAACTGAAATGCTTGAAGGTTTATTCCTAGCACTAATTATTTCATTCATCCACAAGTAGGGCAGAATCATGTAGACTTTTACAGTCAAAGTGGTGTTTCATTTTGGGGTTGGCATTTAAGCTTCAGAGAGGACACTGGTGTGAATCTATGCCCACAGGACCTAGCAGAGCTCGTGAGTATGTTTAATACTCACTGATGAGGAGTTGAGCCCAAGAGGCTGCTGGGGTTCAGTGGTGATGCAAGACTTTGGAGCAGATGTTCTACTGCGAGTGGATGGTGATCTTGGAAACCTACGTGAATTTGATTTATTTTATTGTTAAAATTTGGAAGAATGCCACGGCTATCCTCCTTGCTCAGTTTCTATCTCTTGTGAAAAAATGTAGAGAGAAGGCCTTTTGGAAGGGAAGGCAAAAAGCGGAAAATGTAATTCTTTTTTCTTCTGCCAAAGAACATAGATGGAATTGGAGATACTTAGTGGGAATGTATTAATTATACTCTGAGTTTGCTTCTTAACCTTCTTCAAAATTTCAAATGTAGGTATTAGATCAGGAAGAAGCTAGACTGAACTGTCACGATTAACAACCTCGCTGTTTTACCACAGGACTACATAACTTGCACTTGCAGTGTGTCAGTAACAGTCTGAGTTACTCCGAGAGGCAACAACATCCAGAATAAACCTGGTGTCATCTGCCACAGCCTGTAACTGAGTGCAAGATGAAATTTTGCCTGGAGTAAATAAAGAGACTCAATTTCCAAGTTCAGACAACGCTGTTTCCTAAAACTTATTATGCTGGTGTCTGACCAGCTTTGCAGAAAAGAACCTGGAGATTCTGGTGGACGTGAGGCTGAATGAAGCTAGCGATGTATCCTTGCTCCAAGGTTGGAAAAGTGTATCCTGGGGTGTCTTAGAGGAGAAGTGTTGCCAACAGGTGAAGGGAGGTGATTGCTCCTTTCCACTCAGCACTGATGAAGCCACACCTGCAGTACAGTTCAGTTCTGGGTTCCTCAGTACAAAAAAGACACAGACGAGACCCACTAAGGTGATTAGGGACTGCAGCATTTCTCCTGTGAGGAAAGATAGAGAACTGGAACTGTTCAGCCTGAAGAAGAGAAAGCTCAGCAGGTGATCTTACCAATGTCTATAAATGCCTGAAGGGAGGCTGTGCAGAAGACAAAGGCTCTTAGTGGTGCCCTGTGACACGACCAGAGGCAGTGGGCACAAACTGAAGCACAGGGAACTGAAAACCTCTGAATATCAGGAAAAACCTTTTTATTGCACTAACAGAAGTTGCTCATTAAGATTGTAGAGTCACCGTCTTTGGAGAAGTCATCTGGACAACCTGCCCATCCTGTGCAAGGTGGCCCTGCTTGCACAGATAGGTTAGACTAGATGACCTGCAGAGGAGCCTTCCAACCTCCACCATTCTGTGATTCATGAATTTACTACAGGCTGTTTTCTTTCTGCGAAGCTTTTTTACATCACTTGTGTCACAAACAATTGACTTATTCAAAAGTCATATGAGATCATCTGTAATATTCTGAGTGTTTCTGTAAGGAGAGGTGATTCCATATGGTACATTGAAAATAATTGTGGTCCAGGTTCTGTGAAGACTATAAGATGTACTGTTTCAAACCACTTGCTTACAAAAGCTTAGAAGAAATCTCAATGTGAAGGTTCTCTAGAAACATCTGTAATAAAGTTTACCTTTAGAAGCTCATTCCTACCCACTGTTTATCTGCTGGAGACACCTCTGGAAAAGTCCATCTGTTTCTTTCCCTCTCCAGGTCACACCGCTTTGTATTCCAAGGCAAGAAACACAGAGCTTATTGCTGCCATTTGAATTTTTTTCCTCTTACAGGAATCCATAACTTTGCCTCTTATCTTCTGTTTCCATGAGGAATTAAAAACCAAAAAGGGGCTCTTATGCTGTTTGGTTTTATTTGTATGCATAGTATGTGTATTTGAGCTTCTCCTTTCCCTGCTCTTTCATTAGGTTAGTTTCAAAAACAGGATGCTCTGAGGCAGTAACCTGTAGATGGAAACCACCTGTATTTATGAACCTTTAAAAGATCTACATGCTTCCAACAGAAATAAAGCATCTTTTACCTGGAATGATTCCGTCGTAGCAAATGTGCAGTCATTTTGGGGCTCCAGATAGATTTATCTGGAAAGAGGAAGCATTTGCTGCCAGAAGCATGAGAGCAAAAATAAGCTTGGTCAAATAAAGGGGACTCTGTATCATGTCTTGAGTTTTCCCTTTGTAAAGGACACTAGTAAAGCTGGGGAGGGACAGCATTAGTGAAAAATGAAGAACTTTCTTCTTTTTTGTGTCTGATTAGTAGTGTGTTTAGGCAGTAGAGTGGGGGGAGAGATACTTTTTTTAACATGTAGTTCTTCCTCCATAAACCCAGGGGGAATGGGAGTATCCTTCATACTTACTATTGCTGTGTGCAATTTCACATTTACTTATTTTTCAGATATGTTTCAAACTCTTCTTAAATACACATTATATGTAGTTGTGTGGTGTAATTCCAGGTTAATTGAAACTTCTCAATTCTTAATCTGAAGTATGGCCTTTAAGTGCTTCTTACGGTGAATTGCTCTGCTTATGGACTTGTTCCTGAAATGTTCCTAATTCTGGAATTGGCATTAACATTAAGAAATATCCTGTGGAAAAAAACAGGTGGGGAACCAGAGTCTAACCAAAATTCTCATTTCATTTTACCAGCTGTCTACAGGACTCCTGGCTGTAATTCTGGCTTTAGCACTTTGGAGTCCAATGCTTGATTTCTAGGACAGGGTCTGTGAGTTGATGATGATAATAGGGCTGTATTCTTAACTTGCCAAGGCTGTGTTGTACCTATAACTTGTTTGCTGTGCACAAAGCTGCTGTCAACATCAGTGAAGCACAGATGAATGACCTCCATTTTTGAAAGTGTGGCATACCTTTATTTCATTTTTCTGCCTAAGATTGGAGCATGATTACATATTTTACTCCTTTTTTTTACACAACGTTTACCCTTTAAGAAGTAAACTGCCTTATATTAGCTTGCATTTCTTTGGAATTGCTGTCATTTCATGATAGCAGGATGATGTGCATCTTGCAAACTCATTCATGAAGCTCTGTACTGATCACCAAACTTCTTCAGTAGAATAGTTCAAAAGATTGTGCTCATTATGCTAATAAATGGTACCCTTAGGCTCCTGGTTGATCAAGGTAGGGGATGCTTTAAAACTGGGCCATAATTAATTGTGCAGTAAAACAGAATTATAACTAATTTTTAAGAGAAGGGTCTAAATTATGTTCACTCTCGCTGCACAGTTTTGGAATAGAAAAATATGCATTAATAAACAACATGTCTGTAATTAATTAATGGTCCCCTGGAGAGGGTTTGCTCCTGAACTAGCTAATTAGTGTGTAAAATACTAAAAAATTAATCCCAAAACACATCATGAAAAATCAGCTATGGGTTAGTGAATTGTGGTCATTAAAACAGATTTTTTTTTTTTTTAACAGCTAAAGTTAACAACCAAGAAAAATGCAAAACAAAACACCAATATTGAGGTGCATTTTGACATTTCTAATTAATGTGCTCTGCCACTAAAAATATCATAAAGCTCTCACTGGAATTAATGTAAGCTATAAAACTATTGTTTACTCTGGACTGATTTGAAAATGAGTATCAATTACTGTTTTGTTTTTTATTACTTAGGAAGGTCTGGCCAGGGCCTAAACATTAGGGTCCTCAAACTGATCATTCCCTATGTTTTCTGCGTCTGTTATTTTTCTCCCTTTTCAGATAGACTGATAGATCTCTTGAATCTGATCAGAAAAATACATTTCAAAAACCTACTGTCTGGTAACCTGGATGGGCTCAGCAGTTTAAGTACCTTTTAATAAACATGTTACCTTGTATTTCTCCTTTGGATTCATATTATTGGTAACTGAAGTAGATTTCAGTATTTGGTTCCTAAATTCTTGGTAAAGTTCTTACAGTGCATGAAGTGCCCTGTGCTTTCTGTGCTAAGAGTCTCACTGGCTTCCAGGGAAATACATGAACATGCCAAAAATGTGTGTACTCGTAGAATCAAAGCCCTAATTTGTAAAATGATACTTAATGAGAAAAATGGGCACAAGGTAGTAATTTTTCTTGTTGAAAACAAGGGTTATTGCTCAGGTTAATGTCAGCAGCATTGATTGATTGCTGACAAAAGATGTAGAAGTGATTAACATGACTGTACAAATCATGTCATAATCTTTTTTCCCTTGCAGCCTCAGCAGGCATATAAACTAGACTTTCAGGTTTCTAGATTTTTTTGGAAGAAAAAAGTGCGTTACAGAAAATTTGGGAGAGAAAATTAAATTTCTTCTGTACTCAGGTTTTCCTTATGAGGTCTCTGTGTAATGCTGCTTCAGCCTGATGACTATTTCTTTTATACTGTTTAAGTGAAGCTTTCATGCGTGCATAGGTACCTTCCACATCGCTTTCCTTCCCCACTCCTAAACCCTATTAGGTTTTGCTTTACTATGACAAGATGAACTCTTCTTTTAGGCTTCTTCTCTGAAAATTAGTTTTCTAACTCACTCTGCATTTGTGCTTGCGTATATATATAACATTAAAAAATTGGCTGGTTTTAAGGACGTGTATGTTTAAGAAGTAGCAAAGGATATTAGAAATACTAATAATGACTTTCAATCTTCGAAGATAATAAAAGAAACAGAGATATGCTTTAAATATAAGGAAAAATTTGATATTGATTATCATGTGTTTGGTATTGAATATCATTGTCATGTTAACCAGTTGTATCTAAACATGAACACAAATATAGAATAAATTACTTTCCCTATCACAATCTATTCAAACTACTGATATGCACGTTAGGCAGGTTGGGTCTTTACTTTCTCATTTCATGCTGTTATATCTATTGCATATAAACTTTACCATCTTTACTTGATAGAAATTATTTCCCTCATGTTAACCAGAGAGATTTGGAAGAGGAAGCTTTCACCCATGTTGGTAATGTGCTCTCAGCTTTTCTAGATGACAGACGTGCTGCCCTGCTCCTTCTCTGGTTTTAATTTGATGCTTTGGATGGATTGGGGAGGTGACAGCAGAGTAAAGGATGTTTCTTCCTTTGTATGCCTTTAGAGAAGGGGTTACCTTTTTCTTCGTTCTCTCTTTGGTAATCTGTCAAGGTGCCCTCTGGAGTCCTTCTTGGAAAGGCTTTGCTAGAACTGGAGAACCCAATTAGGGCAGTTATGGGGATACAGAACAACTGTGTAGTGAAGTGAAAGCAAATAGAGTAGGATTGTTAAGCCTAGGAAGGACCACCAAGGGGAAATATGACAGATAGATAAAACTATGAATGATGCAGATGAGGTTAGTAAAGAAAAAATGAAGCAGATGGAGGGAAGTTTTCTGTGGAGAGCTCATTTGGATTGGTCTCATTGCCTCGTGTTGCTGTCTCTGCCTTCCTGCAGTAAAGGTGCTCCAGGGCTGGTTCTGAAGGTAAAAGCCTTCTCACATCTTAGAGGGGTGGAGATTTTTTTCCCCAAGATTTGGGAGAGCGAAGCGTGTCTGGGCAACAGAGCAGCTGTTGGAGCAGGGGACAAATGAAAAACATCTGGACGTTGCTCTCACTGGAAGGGTATGTGCACTCCCTCATCAGAAACCACAGAGATTGTCTACTGAGTGACAGAGAAAGCATGTTGGCTGAGTGGTTTCATCCAGTATTGGCATTTTTCTGTTGGGAGCTAGGGGCACAAAAAAAGCACAGTGACATGATAGTGTTTCTTAGGTATAATTTTATTAAACAATACTACTGGTCGTCTTGGCTTTGTTCATCTTTTACAGTTCCTGATTTATCTTACTCAGATGTCTGGCATAAATAAAGACAAGAAAATAATTCTTTTTTGAAATGAATTGTCTCTTAGAAGTTCAGCTAATCACTAGAGCTGTGGACAATTCCATCATAGAATAGTCTGGAGAGAACAAAGAGAAGAACAGTGAAGAAAAACTGGCCCATACTGAAAGCATCTGGGTCTTTCCCAGGGAGGGGAAAATGTTGTTTCTTACATAGTATTCAAAATGTGACTTCATTCTCTAGAGAATGTACAAACTTCACAAAAATGCTAATGAAAAGCAAGTGTTTTATTATGAAGTTGTCTTCTTTCTGCCTTCTTGAAAATTCTTAAATATTTTAAAATATCTTACAACTAAACTGTTTTCCTCTGGATCCTGTTAGCATCTAGTTTCTATTTGCATTCCTAGTCAGAATAGTTTCACCTCAAAACTTGGATTTCCTGTGCAGTATTTCCAAATAGGACCACAGGGATTTGTTGATTTAATTTGTTTGTATTCTGTTTCCTTCTAGCTTGGATATCTCTGTGGGCATTTTTCTTGTGTATATGTGCATGTGCTCTTTCGTTTAACACGATGAAGAAGTTGTGAGTAAAGGCTCCTTTGCTGTAGGAGTGTAGCATGCCTTATTCATTGAGTTGGAAAGTAAACATTTTATCTGTCCTTCAAAGTACTGAGATTTCATATCCCATTTTTGTCTGTAACAGGATGAGAAACCTCCTTTATCCTCTTCTTAAAGAATATCCAGCCCACTGTGGCAAAGCTGATAGTGTTCCAGCATGTGTACCTTACAGCTCAGCTGAGTTTTGTGATCATGGGATAACATTCTGTTTTACAGAGTTGAGACAGATCTAGGCCCAACTTTGGTTCTGAAAAATCCGTTCTTAATGGCAGCTTTACTGAAACAATTATGCTCCTGCAAAAAATTGAAAATTTTCGCCCAGCCTGATTTTTATGTGTTTTTCCATTTCTTGACTTAATACATGATAATGGGTTATATTTAATAAAGATTATATATAACTTCTGACATATTTCTTAAAGTTGTGCTTATCATCATCTGTATTTCAAAGTCTTTTGTGTGCAAGAGTTCGGTTATCTTGCTTGTAGCTCTCATATGCCACCGGCTATTGTGTATGCCAACTTACTTTTTGTGCTTTGTATGTCTAATTTTGTGGAATCATTTTAATTTCCTGTTCTCTTTACATTTAGTTCTTATCCTTCAGAATACTGCTTGTCTCAAATTAGCTTTTTTTTTTTTTTTTTCCAAATGAGAATATTAGTTTTTATCTTCACCCTGTAGATTTTTTGCAGTGTTGGTGCAGTTTGCACTTCCATTGTTTGGGGTCTGATAACCCTGCCATTAATTTCAGCATTACCATGAGTTCATAAGTATGCAATCAAATACTTCTGTGTAGAAAAGTGGCATATAAAAATTTCATCTGAAAGTAAATAATAATAATGCGAGAAACCTCAGTAGGTCATTTTGTCTAGTCTCCCACTTGAATATTTTAGAAAGTAATTCTGTAGAAAATACTTAGAAAACAAGGGAGACTGGAGCGGTTTTAGTTCTGCTCTGAATCTAAAGAAATACACCAGCCCAAATACTGGCAGATATTCACTTTATGAGCACATTTTTTTTCTTCCTAAAAATAAAGGTAAAAGAAATAGAGAATAGAATGCACAATTCTGTTGGCATGCAGCCTCTTTCCACAAAAATATTATTTACGGTAGTAGCCCATATTTATATAACACTGGAACAGAAAGTGTAGTTTCAGTATTACTGGGAAGAAATACTAGACTTGCTCTGTTTCATCTCTGGTTGTTTAATCATTAAAATTTATTTAAAGTATTTGCAGCACTTTCTAAAGGTGCTCTGCACAATTCCTTCCATTCACAGAGATGTTTCTTGGTAATTCAGGGTTCTGAACCCCACAGGATTCTGAAAGTACTTTACAATACGGAATCTCTTCTTATTTTTCAGAATGACCACATTATCGTGCAGTTTTGTTAAATACTTTATTTTCGTATATGAAGTTTGAGAATATGGTGCTTCTGCTATTTCATTTCAGCAAATTAGGAGTGTTAAAGTCTGTTACAGTCATATTTTTTAAGTAGCATGGTAATTTCACACTGCACATGTATTTACATTAGAGCGTTTTAGTGCAGACCTTATGTGGTGGGTTTACAACCAAACACCTACCATCCATTTACTTCCTCCCTCCCTCCCCCTTACAGCGTGATGGGAAGAGAATTGGAAGAGCAAAAGCAAGTAAAACTTGTGGGTTGAGATAAAGACAGTCTAATAAGTGAAAGGAAGAAAAAAACCCCACGTGATGCAAAGGCAAATCACTCACCACCTCCCACAGGTAGAGTGATGCCCAACCAGTTCTGAGCAGCAGTTACCTTGGAACATTCAAACACCCACTTCTTATTGCTGAACATCATGTTATGTGTCCCAGAATATCCCTCTGGTCAGTTTGGGTCAGCTGTCCTAGCTGTGTCCCCTCCAAAGCTCTTGACCACCGCCAGCCTGATCATCATAGGGGCAGTGTGAGAAGCAGAAAAGGTCTTGAGTCTGTGCAAGCACCACTTGGCAGCAGCAGAAACATTGCTGTGTTACCTACACTGTTTTGGTCATAAATGCAAACAGCACCAGATGGGCTGCTGTGAAGAACATTAACTCCAGCCAGCCAGGGGCAGCATGCCTTACCTTGTTTTTCAGTTTACGTTGCTACAAACAGCAGTGCTTAAATGCTTTGGAAGGACATTAACCTTGACCACGAGTACTCTGGAGGCTGGAGTTCCTCCTCTGACAGCTCTAAGGGCATCACATTTCCCAGAACAGCTGGGTTTTATGAAAGAAATGCTTTCTGCTGTTACTGTCAAGTAAATAATGATGCCAAATGGTGTTAACTATCTGGTGGCACCTGAAAACTGCTGACTGCTGCTTCTTAATACATTTTATATTGAAGGTGTATAACTTTAGTAATGTTATGACAGATGGGTGTATGAATTTTTATATCCTGATCACACTTCTATGGGCAGTTTCATGGTGTGACTTGGAAGTTTATTGGACATTATCTTTGTGTGCCTTTCTTTGTTGGCATGAGTGGTATGTGGTATCTTACTGTAAATCTTTGAGGGATTTCCTTGCTGGGAGAAAGCAGTTATAGAAAGGTCCCAGGATACTGAAATCATGAGGATCCTGGTTCCCTTTCATTTGTCTAGCAAAGTCACATTGTCCAGGACCTCTCTAGTTGTTGACAGATAAGAGAAACAGTTGACCCATTCGTTGACCCTTCTGGCGTAATGGCATCTCATGTCTGTACATGTGGATCTGCCTGTTTTCCCAGTGGATTCTAGTGTGCTGAATGACTTGCACCCAAGAGAGATTGGTTAGAGAACATGGATTTTTTCATACAGACATTGATATGGAGACTGTTGTGAAGGGGAAATGAAAGTATATTGTTTAGAAACATCTGAGAGAAAGAAAGAGGGAAAGGAAAGGAAGAAGGAAGGAATACCCCATCTTCAGTCAGTGTTGGGGGGAGAATGGTGAAGGCCACAGATGGCTTCAGATACCTGTTGAAGGATCAGAATACTTACAAGTTGAGTTAAATGAGTCAATTAGATGGTCCAACTGGCAAACAGAAACTTGGAGAGTCATTTGGAAAACAGACTGCCTCCACTTCAGAATATTTGCTGAAATACAAGGAGATGAAGTAATTCAAACAGAACCCAGATTTGATGTAGTCCACTGAAATACCATGTTTCTTGAAAATAAGGCTTTCAGATCAAGTGAACCAGAATTTTATCTGGTAAAAGTGGGGAAAAGAGAGGAAGTTAGGAAGGGTTCTGTGAGAGCACATTGGAAAAAATTATATTGAAAAGTGGTTAAAAAATGTCATTTGATCTAGGAATTGGGTTTTTGACATGAAGTTCTGAATGTGGCATAACAACATCAACATTCCATCTACTAGGGTGTTTTACTCCTTCAGTTATTTTAACTTTGGGAGCTTTCTCGTTTGGGAGCTGCAGTTGACAAGAGGCAAATTTCTATTCAGTGCACTAGGAAGAAGAGCAGGAATTCCTGTGTCTTTGTAAAGTGTCTCATTTCATATGCTTTTCAATATTTACTATTCAAATAATGTTGAAATAAATAATAGCTCCCATTAATTAATGAGAAAGAAATATTGACTGTATTTGAAGGACCTCTGCCCAGAGGGGAATTTAAACAAATTGTAAAATATGCATGGAGAATCAGAAGTCCATGTGTTAAAGCTGCACATAAGCCATTGTAGCAGGGCTGTTTCTGTAGGTTTGTTGGCGTATTTATTCATGAGTGTCTAAATAGTACAGGTGTGAGTAGGTGTCTAAATGGATTAATGTTAGGGTGCACAAAGATACTGAGGGGAAAAAAAGCATCTTGACTCTTAGAAATTGAATCTGAACCCATGTGGAGCTTACTAATAGGGCAGGAAAAGCTGATCCCTTTCAAAATCAAAACAAGTGTTGGGAGGGGCCTATGTGTTAGTGGCTTCCAGGCAGTTTCAGTGTCCAGTATTAGAGAAAAATGTCTTCTTCACAGGCAAAAAGCTGGAAAAGCTTATTAGTTTTCAAAATGTGATATAAGGAAGTAGTTTAGTAACTTATTGTGGTTAAATTAGTATATGAACATAAGCTATAAATTACATCAGCAGTTTGGTCATCAGTACTGTGTTTTTTTAGATCATTTTGGCAATATAATTTGAAGGTACTTTTATTATATTTTGGGGAGTGAGATTCAGTCAAAAGAGAGTGAGAATATGTCACTTCACCAGTGTAATTTCCTACTAGTTGTGGTCCTGAGCGAATGTCTCTGGTAGATGTGATGAGGGAAGATAGTTAATTCGGGTTTCTAAAGTCTTTTTAGCTCAAAGTGCTCCATGCAGAGGGATATAATTTGCGGTTTGACCTCCACCAATAGCATTTGTGTGTAGAAAGCAAGCAGCGGGAAGGAAAGGAACTAAATAGTTACAAAAAGAAGATTTCAAGAGTAATACTTTAATTTTTAAATATTTCTGCTTGCTCTCCTTCCTCTTTTTTTAAACTGGATAAGCAGATTGGAGCGCTTTTCTCTCATTGGAAAGTACACAGGATATAGTGGCTACATAGTTTTGAGGGCAGTAAGGTTTGGGACAGAGCCTTGCTGAGAGGAAGTTGGAGTCCCAAGATGTTTCTTTTTCTTTCTTCCCTGGCACTTCTGGGGAATGTCAACCATTTAAAGTGAACTCTGCATGCTCAATAAGTAAAACATTTGCCAAAGTAGTTCTTCAGACTGTACAAATAAACTATGTGGCAGAAGGATGCCAGAAAATAAGAGTAAGGATATTTACTGTCACTTCCTTCGGTTTTGTAGCATTACCAAAACCCCTCCAAGATAAAGGAATGCTTTATTTTTCAGTGTAAAGAATCTGTTTTGCGTTGCTAAGGAATAACACGTGAGAAAGAGAAGGAGCAAGACACTGTCATTTATTTTGCCCATCAGTGAGCAATACTTGGAGGCAATAAGCAGATTCCCCTATAGATGTGCTCAGCATGTTAGAAAGCAAATAGGACAAAGCCTCCTTTCCAGCACAGAAGGCAGAAAGTAGAGTGAGAGGAATTAAAAAAAAAAAAAAGGTGTCTAGCCTGGCAGTATTACCAGATAAGAGCATTGTGAGGGGAATGATGGAGAACACAGGGAAAGACTTGGAAGCTGAGTTACTACTTGGGAATGTGTAGAGAGGCTTTTAATAGCATCTCTTTGGGTTTTTGCTTTCTGAATTGTGTTGTATCATTCATGGAGGAGTCTGTGAGGAAAAATATCCTCCAACCTTTTGTGGTTTACATGTGAATGGAAGCAGCTGGTGGGAGTCATGCCAGAGGTTGCTGTTCTGCTGTCCAAAGCAATTGCCTCTGAAATGCTTGCAAGGACTGAGCGAAATGGAGCTGGTATTGCTTTATGAAAAGAAGTTACTCTGAAAAAGATGTTCTTGTGATTCTGTTGTCTTTCAAGCGAATATATCAAATCAGTGCCTTCTTTTGAAGACCAATGAAATATTGATACTATGTTATTAAAGGAAGTAGAATCAAAACAGCTATCTTTCCTAAAAAGACCAATTTTTGATGGCTGTCCAAGTCTGTGGTGTGGGTTGCAGATTGCGGGGTTGCATGCAGTGTTCCCCCCTCCAGATCAAGCTAATCAAATGATCGGCTTCTCTTTCTTATTTGGAGCATAATGTATTCAAGTAGCATTGAGATACACACTGTCTTTTGGCAAGGCCATTTATTGTCTCTACCAGTGACTGCGAAAAAGTAGTGTATGTTGATGGTAGATTTCCAATCCCATGCTCCCTGAGCTGTCTCCAATTGATAAGCTAATTAATTGGTGGAGAAAAATGGTGCTGAGACCCTTGCTGGATAGCACCGTGAGCATCTTTAGACGTGAAGGTGAATCGAGTACATAATCCTAAACAAACTGCTCATTGCTGGATCTGTGTCAACCCACAGCAGCTGCTGGTTTTGAACTTGGGAACATTTAGATTTGATTGATTAACTACTAAAATGGTGTTAGCAGTAGGATTCGGATATATATTAAGCACCTGATAGGAACACATTACAAATGTACGCAGCTGCGAACTGGTGTCTGATCTAGGCAGGGCTGAGATGAACGGGATATACTCCAAAAGAGATTAAGTGAAGTATCCCTTTTCTCACAACTACACAGATGAGTCACATTCATAGGCATTTGATAAGCTTGTGACTGGAGCTGCAAGATGTAAGATCCTTTAAGATACCTGTTTGGCAGAGTCTAAATGTCAGTGTGGAAACGTGGAGGTTTACAGTCTGTGCATGTGCATACCTTTGCAACCTTAGTTCATGTGCATCTCTGCAGTGTTGGCTGTTGCCACAGGTTCAGAAGCATCTGACTAGCAGTTAAGTCCAGGTAATTCTTTGTTCTTGTACTTCACTGCCACAGTATTTGTACAGTGTTAGAAATTACTTTCTCCCACTGAAAGGCAGCATTGAGAACAGCAGCCAGCTGAATAAATTATTTCTTTGGCTGAAGAGGTAAAGGCTTTTGAACAGAAGTCCTGCCTTCAAACCTGGGCAACAAATGTTCCGTATATGCCAAGTGCGTGTTGTTTGTGCTTTCTCTCTCAGATGTGGTAATTAAAAATTTAATCATGTGAAGGATTGTATTTATTTTACTCATGTGTTACTAATCTCTGTAATTTAACAGCAAGTAGGGACATAAACTTCATTAAGATCCAGATGATTAAAAAAAAAAAAAATTTGGCTGAGATCCCTCCTCTCATTCGAATACTGTAAGCAAAAAGTGGCACTGGGAAGCACAAAACTGTGATTGCAAAAGCTATTATTTTTTGCTG
Organism: Grallaria varia; assembly: GCA_013396735.1. Lineage (NCBI taxonomy): Eukaryota > Metazoa > Chordata > Aves > Passeriformes > Formicariidae > Grallaria > Grallaria varia. The sequence goes on from VWZG01010855.1 coordinate 31,674, forward strand.
ATTCCTGTATTATAACCTGGGGTGATGGTGCAGCACTGTTAGAAAGGGTCTTCGATTTCTGCAGTTTGTTTCCCTCTGTGCTTGTCTGCTGTGTATTTAGTTAGATTTATTTCATTGCTTTGTTTGCACTGGCACTTAGGATAAAAAGTAGTCCTTAGGATGACCAAGTGCCTTCTGCCTGCTGCTGGGAGCGGAGCAGCACTGGTGAGTGCCTCTTCTGCAGCTGGGGCAGGAGTCAAAGAAGCCAGTTGTGTACAATCTTAGTTTCTTTTTGGCACCAGGTGTCGTCTATTCAGAGAATTCTTCAAAACTATGGTGTTTGGTTTTGGCAGTATTTATTTGAACTTCTTTTTATACTCATTAAAATATTTCTGTTGTAGTGTTGGTTTGAAGAAATAGATAAAACTTCATTACAGCTGTTCTTATGAGATGATTGGGAAAGCGGAGTGAAAGAAACTAATGTTACCTGCCTGTTTCAACACTTAAATATTTTTAAGCTGACTCTTTAAGTTCCGTATGCTTTTTGACAAAATAATTTGATTACCTTAGAGCATCTCTGCAAGCAGTACCTCAGTGTACAGTATTTCTTACTGCAGAGTCTATCCTGTCATGGTGTGGAAGTTCAAAACGTATTTACAGCTGATGTGTATATCTTTCATATGTATCTTTTGACTATTTAGATGGGAGATCTAGATGAGAATAAATAAACAAACATATATACCCATATATAGTAAAGCTTATTATGGTATAGGTGTACAATAGTTGTAAATACCTAGGCTACCACCACTGGCACAGAGAACTGGTTTTTAAAAAAATTGGCATACATTAGTGTCAATATCACATTCTCCTGGTTTAAGTCCCAGTCACAGAAATGTGTAGCTACCTGTGTTCTATACAAATTAATGTTTTCATTTTGGAGAGCAGGCTACACAGCTTCTAAGGAGAAAATGCGCAAATCTACTTTGAAAGAATTTACTCTTACATTTAATAAGCAGAGCCTGATGCATAAAAATGCATTGCATATTGATTTTCATAATGAAACACTTTATTTTTTATTTAAATAGGGGTAATGGGTATGTGAGAATGCAAATAAAAGAAGTGGAAGTCGATCTGAAAATGAGGACACTTTAATTTACTTTGTAAGTGGGGGAAACTACCTCATCATCAGGAAAAGAATAAACAAATAAAGGAATGGAGAAGCATGAAAAGTTTTTGACATTAGGGCAATTTATGGAAATAATAAGCCTAATTTTGTATAATTTTATGCCTTCTAATACTTGTTTTGAAATCAGAATTGAAAATAACTATACCACCACAGGCCAACGCTCCCACCACCCCAGGGCGCAAAGTTCACGTCAAAGTGTGCAGCTGGTGAAGTCTGGGGGCTGAATTGTAAGATTAAACACTATGTCTAATGGTTCTTATGTGTCACATATTCTTTGAGGAAATTTTTTATCCCAACAAATTAAAGATTTCTTGCTCTGGAAGTCAGGTGTGAACTATTGCATTTAACTTCCATAACTAAATATATTTTTCTTTGTGTGGGCAAGAATGTTTGATTTGCTTTCTGGTTTACTAGAGCAACTTTTTAACTATATAAATACCTTTAAAATTTTTCTAGCAGTTACGTTTTTGGGAACAGTGAATGAATTTTAAAAATGTATCAAGCCCACAGTTTAATGTATCAGTATATTAGAAAAGTTTCAGTATGGAAAACAGATATTAAGTTGTCTGTATTTGTTTTAAGTAAAGGCTATTCAAAAGAACTGGTATGGTATTTGTTGTATCCCAGCTATTGCCAGGAGTCAGTTATTTATCATTCAATGCGTTACTACAGGGTGGTAAGACAGATTTTGCATTAGAGTGACATTTTCTTTATTACAACATTATTTTTCTTACTGACATAGTAGAGCTCTGCAAATAGGTATCATGCATGTATTTGATTGACTGGGTGTGAGTTCAATGTGAAATAAAACTTACACTGTGACTGAGAAAGCTGGAAAATTCTTATTTGTGTCCAGCATCCAGTGATTTAATTACGTAAGTATGGCCTTTTGATGTTAGAAAGTCTGACATGCACTGGGGTCTGTTTTACTGTGGGAACTGCCTTTAAAAACAGAAGAATTAGCCATAGAAATCTCTTGTTTAAAATGAATGCTTTTGTTTCTGCCTTATAAAATAGTTGTAGCCTCTAGAGCAGTTCTTTCTTCCTGCTTATATCCCCTTTTTATTTAAAGTGTTGTCATGGCAGTAACTTGTAGGCAAAAGGGCCATTTTTTTTCTGTAGAGTATTTTTTGGTACGTTCTTGATTGTGCAAGTTTCTTCAATAAAAAAAAAATAAGACGACTAATCCTTGACGAATATGAGGTGCAGCATGAGTTACAGCATTTGTCAACCTATTTGATTAAGCTTGCTTTGGCAGGATTAGTCATATGGCATTTGATGACCAGACTTTTGATTAGTCATGGTGTTTCAGCAAAGCCTGTTTGAGAAGGACATCAACATTCTACAGTGTAGTGGGTTGACCTTGGCTGGATTCCAGTTGCTCACCATCCGCTCTATCACTTCTCTCCTCAGCAGGATGGAGGAGAGGAAAAATAAGATGGAAAAAAACTTGTGGATCAAGGTAAAGGCAATTTAATAGAGCAAAGGCCACACACATGAAAGCAAAGGAAAACAAAAGAGTTTGGTCTCTACTTCCTATCAGGAGGCCACTTCCTGGGAAGCAGGGCTTCAGTACGCCTAGCGGCTTCTCTGCAAGACAAATGTTGTAATGAAAAGTGTCCCCCCTTCCTCCTCCTTTCTCTTGGCTTTCTTTGCTGAGCAGATACGGTATGTTATGGAATATCCCTTTGGTCGGCTGGGGTCAGCTGTTCCTGCTCTGTCCCCTCCCAAGATCTTGCCTACCTCCAGCCTACTGGTAGAGGGGATGAGAGTGTTGAAGAGACAGCTCTGATGTTGTGCAAGCGCTGCGCAGCAATTGCCAAAATACCAGCATGTTATCAACACCTCTCTAGCTACTGTTAAAAAGCACGGCACCAAGATGACTGCTGTGGAGAAAACGAGTTCCATCTCAGCCAGATCCAATGCATATGGCTTTGGACTCTGCAAGCTTCCTGGTCAGGATGTCTGGATTTATGGCATTGTTTCCCAAAGCATGATCCTAGAGACACTGCTTACTTGGGTGGCATACTCTTTGATGCATTAAAAACTGGCTGGGAGGCCAGGCCCAGAGAGCGGTGGTGAATGGTGCTACCTCCAGTTGGTGGCCAGTCACTAGTGGTGTTCCCCACGGCTCATTATTGGGACCAGTCCTGTTTAATATCTTTATTGATGATCTGGAAGAGGGGATCAGGTGAACCCTCAGTCACTTTGCCGACGACACCAAGTTGGGTGGGAGCTGTGTCTGGTGGAGGGTAGGAAGGCTCTTCAAAGGGATCTGGAAAGGCTGGATCGGTGGGCTGAGGCCAACAGTATGAGGTTCAGCAAGGTGAAGTGTGGGGTTCTACCCTTGGATTACAACAAGCCCATGCAGCGCCATAGGTTGGGAGAGGAGTGGCTGGAAATCTGCCTGGTGGAAAAGAACTTGGGCATGCTGGTCAGCAGATGACTGAACATGAGCCAGCCACATGCCTAGGCGGCCAAGGAGGCCAATGGCCTATATCAGGAGTACCGTGGCTAGCAAGACCAGGACAGTGATTGTCCCTCTGTACTTGGCATTGGTGAGACTGCACCTCAAATACTGGGTTCAGTTTGGGCCCCTCACTACAAGAAATACATTTTGGTGCCAGAGTGAGTCCAGAGGAGGGCAACAGAGCTGATGAAGGGTCTGGAGCACAAGTTGGATGAGGAGCAGCTGATGGAACTGAGTTTGTTTAGCCTGGAGAAAAGAAGGCTGAGGGGGATGCCTTACCACTCTCTACAGCTGCCTGAAAGGAGACTGTAGTGAGGTGGAGGTTGGTCTCTTCTCCCATGTAACAAGTGACAGGACAAGAGGAAATGACCTCAAGTTGCACCAGGGGAGGTTTGGCTTGGACATTAGGAAAAATGTCTTAATGTGAAAGGGTTGTCAAGCATTGGAACAGGCTGCCCAGGGAAGTGGTTGAGTTACCATTCCTGGAGGTACTTAAGAGGTGTAAAAAAGGACAGAAAAAGACTTAAAAGTCTAGAGGTGGTACTTGGGCATATGGTTTAATGGTGAACCTGGCAGTCTTAAGTTATTGGTTGGAGTCGATGACCTTAAAGTTCTTTTCCAACCAAACGATTCTATGATTTGATGATTCTATATCCTGATTTTTGCAGTGAAGATTTAGCCAAGCTTACTCAGTTTTCTGTAGTGGGAACTTAAATGTTGAGTATCCCCTTTTTTGAAAGACTTCCTTTGCATTACATTTGATTTTCACAACCTCCATTCATGTTCTCTTACATTAGATGTTTTAATGCATTAAAATTCACAAAGACAGCTAGGTAATAAAAATAGAGCAAATAAGTCAGAAGAGAATTTAAAAGGCTGTATAATTCTGAATCTGATTTAAGACAAGGTGAAACAGTTCTTTGGATGGACCAACATTCACTTGTACTGGGCTTCTTTAGGGCAGTGGAATAATCTGTTGTGGGAGAAGTTAAGTGACTTTGAGTTGAAAGATATTATATTAAAATGTGGGCCAGCAAATTACTTCTGTTTGAGTTTTGTCTTTTATATTGAAGGCTCCTGCTATGAATTACAGAGGCCTTCATTGCTTTACTTCAAAGCAGATCACTGCTTAGAAGTCAATGCTTCTGTTAACTCTGTTGTCCAAAGAGAACATGAGCTTCTGTGTTACAAATTGCCTTGAAGTCTTCAATTTCGTTTATAAAGCTGTTCCTTCTGTGTTTAGTACCAGCAAGAGGCTAAAGGAAAATGGTCCTCTCTCTGTCTGCATTCAATACTGGAGACTCAAGTTCAGCAAATATTTGAAAATCATTGTATATGAGTGCGTGAAACCAGAGGAGATAGATCAATACTGAGCAAGCTGTTTCCTACAAAATATTTTTACAAATAGAATTGAAGTGGATGTGGAATAACTTATTCTCCATACAGGAACAGGGAGAACTTGCTGCCTACACAGTAATTCTGCTAACCAATTATCTCATGATCATCAGCATCACATTAGTTTTATATATAGATATAGATGTAGATATGGCTAGCTTATCTATGAGATCACTCAAAATCTTAATGTTAGTGCAGCAGAATAAAGGATTTTCAAAATTTTAAGGGCAATTTTTTTCTCCATGATTTTTTGGGAAGTATAAAGGTGTCCTACCCCAAACTGTTATGTTACCATCTGAGAGTGAGCAAGTGACACGGTAACTCATGATCAACAAATCTCCCCTTGCCTCCAGAATCCCTTGGCACTATTGGGAGGCAACAGCTGTATTCTAAATGTTTTTGTACAAATTGGAACACTAGAAAATCTTAATTTCCTCTAATGGTTGCTCTGTGCACAAAGGTAGTGTTGTAAAATTGTGATTAGTGGGGACCAGAGGGGCTCTGCTAGTCCTTTCCTACTGTAGTGGAAAAAGTCTCTCAATTTTTTTTTCTTTAATTTTGCTACAAAACATTTTTGCCATGGCAAAATATAATATACTTGCTACTGTTGGTAATTATTTTTTCAAGAATGTTTTAAGAGTACAGTGAGCCTGAATGCTTTTGGAAAGACTTAGTTTCCAATAGTTGTGTCCCACCCAAAACTGCTTCCAGAACTATGCTCTGGGAGTCCCTTGTCCGTGTTGTACCACAATGTGCACAACATTCAAGGTGTAAGAGAAGCTTAAACAGCTACAGTTTCATTGCTTAACTACCTTCTCTTGACCTTCTGTGCAAAATAAATTTTAGCAGCACACTTGATAAAGAGGGAAAGTTAAATAAAATGGATGTGTGAAAAACTGTCTTGCTTACTGGGACTGAATTAAATATTGGTGCAGCAGATTGTTGCAATATCTTTTAGTCTAAATTGTTTCACTCAAGTAAAATATACCTTCCAACACAAGATTTGCAAATATATTTTCTGCTACTTTGTTTTTTCCCCAGTTTTTAAAAAAAAATGCAGCATTTTTTTTCTGCCTGCAGGAAGTGTGTGTCTGTTGCTTCATGCAATGGAAGCAGGTTGAGATCTCATAATAAACAGCTCCAACTACTTATTAAGTCATTTTACATAACTGAAAATGTATTATTTAATACAACCTATACTTTTTAACATATGACTTAAAGTGACTGAACCAATATGTCTTATGTGCATCTTCTTGTTCTGTTTCTGTCTCCCCATCCTTCCATCCCCACACAAACCCCAGTTCTCTCACTCCCTTTTCAAAATGCCCTTTGTTTCCTTCTTTCTCTCTGCACATCTGGTTGTCCTGCTCTTCCCCTTCCCCCCTCCAGCTTGATAGTCTCATTTTTAAAGCTTTGTTCTGCAAAGTACATAATTAAGCAGTAAGACATGACAGGGCATGAATATTGTTGTATTAATTGAGGGGGGGAGAGATGGAAACTAAAGGAAAACTACAGAGAAACAATACCAGCTGGCACTCCATGGGTATATCATTTGCAATTCATTTAGAAGAAAGCTTGTCCGTGGGGTGGAATTTTCATTGGAAAGTGATGGCCAAGCCCATGCACCAAATGGATGCTTCTCAGACAGAAGCTTTGCTTTGCACGTGTGGCAGCGTGACTGCTGGAGCTCTTGCTTGTTAGACCTGCTCTGATCTCTGCTGCTGGCCTGCCATGACCAGAGGGGGTCTGCAGCCAAAAACTTATTAACTGCTCCACAGACATAGATGATTCCTTTTGAAGGAAGGGCTGTTGCAGTGCAAGTGACATTTTTCTGCTGAGAGCTAGGTGTTAATTATATCATTCTGTACTTAGCCGAAGTGACTGTAACATCTGTCCGTGTGCTGGTAATCGTAGCAGCCAAAGAAAAGCGCAAAGAAAATACTAATGAGTGGTTGGCATTGGCATGGGCCGGCAAGTGTGAAGTCTCTACCGCCTAACTCTATGCCCGAGTGGCGTACAGCAAAACTGAGTCCTCAGCAGGAAGAAAGAGGGGAAATAAAAAACTTGCTCTCTTAGGAAAAGAGTGGGTTGGTAGCAGTCACAGAGGTGAGAGCTGGGACAAGTAATCGCATGCACAGAGCAACCAGCTCCACTGCTCTAAAACTGGAATTGCTCTATTTTTTCTGTAAATTTATTGGTATTTTAGTAATTTATGCACTAAAAAATGGGAAAATAAAAGCTGTAGTGACTTGAGCAATTGGGCTGTGTCAGACTGAAAGCTTTTAAAAGAAAAGTTCTAAATGAATTCCAATCCCATCTCTGGTTTCATGGACTTGTTCTGTTTGCAATCCTGAATTGAAGTGAAACTATAGAACATGCCTATAGATATTTGAAACAATACTTCTGCATGTAGATGTCACTGAGAATTAAACATGTAGTTTAAATTTTCTGTCTGTGTGTGTGTGAGCAAAATGATACATTGCTTCCAAAAAGCGCAGCATTGGTCCTGAGTGGAAATACAGAGAAGTTATTTAAGAAATCACTGATACATGGCATGAAAAATTGCAACCTCTTCTGTACATTTGTAAGTCTGATGTAAGACATGAAAATATTTAGGTGATTTTGGCTGTTTTCTTTCCATTTATAAATGAATTGACAGGCTAATGTGTAGTACTGAATGTAGTTAGATTACAGGGATGCTGTGCAGCATGTCTGTATGTATATGACTGCATCATATATGACTTTATTGTATTTGTGCATGATCAGCAATGCTCTGGCCACTGGTTTTAATGCTGAACAGCTTTTTCATTTGACAAAGTAATTTTTAATGTGTGGGGTTTTTTAAAACAAGTTATGATACTGGAGCATCAGAATCATAGTAGGACCAAAATTCTTGTGGCCAGTTATGCTGTTCTGAAGAAATTCCAAATAAAATATTCCAGCTTCTTCTTAGTAATTATCCCGTGCCAGAGCAGGAACTGGAACCCACTATGCTTTCATGCCTTTCTTTTTTTCCTGGCCACTGGAAAAGACAGCTTTGTTCTAATTTTGTATTTAAAACAAATGTAATTCTATTAGCTTCATATGCATCCTATAGACCACCTTGCTTCATGTAGTGATTTTGACCTTCTGAAATTCCCTGCATTATAGTGATTTATTTTAATTTTGCTTTCTCTCTTGGACGCAATACTTTGCATCACCCATACCAATGTCTGGTGGCTTCAGCCTGTGTGCTCTAAGGTATGTGTGCTTGCACTTGATGTACTTGCTTTTTTTCCTGAGCTGGACTTCATTCACTTTTCAGATTTGTAGAGTCTAGTGATTGGCATCTGTAATCAGTGCCTGCTGAAGGTTCTGAGTACTGAATATGAATATACGTGGGCAGAATGTGGATCTGCTTTGAAAACTGTTGAAGTGATTTTGTTAATTTATTCATCCTGTATTATACTAGAGCAGCTTTGAGGGGGTTGTCTTGGTCCCTTGGGAGGAATTCTCTCATAAAGATAAATGAATAAATAATGAAAACTCATTGAGTGATCCTATAGCAAAAAGAAGAACTTAGAGTATTTCTTGTATCCTATTCTGAAGCTGTTGAAATGTAGTAAACAAGGGGAAGGAAAAAACATTTTTCACTTCAGTTTTGGTGTTTCTGCTGTCTAAATTCTGTCACTGCTGCTTTATGAAGTATCTCGCGTTCACACTTGCATCCAAATTGAGCTAGACCTTACTGAATCAGGGTAATTAAAAAAAAAATTAATACTTATTTTTTCCCCCTGAGATTTAACTATGCCCACAGCACCATCAAGGGAATGGATATTATGGATTTTGACTGAAATTTTCATAGAAGTAGAGTGGGAACAAAATGTATTAAGCTGACTTTGTGACTTGATGCACAGTAAAGTTGCAGAGCCCTGTGTATCAATTCATCTTCCAGTTAGGTGTACTTAAACCTTATGAAGTTCTTGCTGCAGCTCTTGTGTTTTTGTTTTTTTTGGGATTTTTTTCGGTCACAATAGTTTCAGTTTCCCCCTTAGTACTTTGTTTTTCACCATACTTAAGTGAGGATATTGTATTATCCTCACCCATATAGAAGGAGCATTGCAGATGTCTTAGGAGGCTGCATGACTCTAAGAACTGAAAATCCAATTGTTAGATACTTGTCCTTCAATTTCTAGTGGCTGTCATTCTTTTGTCCTTCTTTCCTTCTAGTGTTCTCCTGCATGGTAAGAGATGTCTGTCATATGTTCCCATGTTTTGACTTACCTGTTCTGAATTTATGTAAGAATTCAAAAATTCTGCTTGATTTTCCCTTTACATTTTTAAGTGCTATGTCCCAGGCTTCAGGCTTTGCAGCCTCTTCTTTATGGTGGAATATTAAAATATCTCGTCACTCTGATACAGTCTTGGTTTTCATCAGGAAGGTTGTTGTCCAGATTTTCCTGCTGAGAATGATGGATAGTTTGCCTGTGTCTCTGACTGCGTGAGCAAAACACATTCTTCCTCTGCTTTTGTGCATCTATTTCTTGGGCTGCCACGTGTGCCTGTAACTCCAACATGATACCTTGCAATAGGAGAATACCTTGCGGGAATATGTGTGCCATATATAGTTGTGGCAGAAAGAGTCATTTGTATAAGAAATACAGTCCATGGAAGTATGAGTTGGAGAGACAAAAAAAAGTGGGTGGAACACAAAAGTTTTCTCTGTAAATTGAGATGTTTTTGGAGTGAAAAATAGAAAGACTTTAATGTTCTTGACAATTTTCTTCTAAAATCAGCCTCTTTTTCATAAGAAGAGGAAAAGGGAGAAAAACTCTCTGTAACCAGTTTTCCTTAAAAGTTTTGACTGAAATAGTTTTATTTTCTCTGTGTATGTGTGTCTCTGTGTGTATTTGGGGATGGAGGGATGTTGGCTGAGGTTGTGGTGTGGCATCTTTTCCCAATCACCAAGTAAGAGGAGTGAAGTTTCAGAGCCAGTTTTCTAATGATATTGTGGAACATTCATCATATTAAAAAAAAAGTTTAAAAATTGGTTGAGATCAACACATGTCAAAAAGTGTTTCAATTTAAGCAGTTCTTTTCTGGGGATGTCTTGCTTTCCAAGCAGTTTAAGGACCAATGTGGGTGCACTCCAGCCAACGGAAGAAACCGAAGGTCTTTCAGCTCTCCAGAACTGTAAACTCTTCCCAGGGAACGTACCTGCCTGTAATGTAGTGGGCAAAAATTTATGCCTGGTCTCAGCTGGTTATAAGTCTGTGCCCTGGAGCATGAAGACTGAGGTTCTTGCGATTTTTACTCTCATTACAGAGGCTATTAATCATTATGTTCAGGCCCTTCTTGAATATTGCTAAGCTCTTTGTTCAATATGTTCTGAGCTATTGAACCTCACAGGTCAATTACACAGTGTTTATAAAACTAATTCTAGGTTTTGACCAACAGTGAAAACATAACCCTCAGTGGGACCAGCTATTGCTTTTAAGTCAGCTGTGGTTTCCTACATTACATAGGTGAGGGGTAAAAACCAGTGAACTGATAAAGTATTCAGATTTCACAGAAGGGAAATGCAGCTAAGTGCAGATGAACTTTTGAAATTTCTGTAACCTTGCCTTTGTTTCTGATCAGATTTCTCAATGGTAATTTGGGGTTAGTGTTAACTCTTACCAGGCTATTGACCTCCCATGTCCAGTGGGTGGTTTACTCCAGCGGATGGATGTTTGCTTCTGCTGTGGTGCTGGGATATGATTCCCTTCATCTGGAGTAGAGTGGTGATCAGCATGTTTAGGTAATGTGAAATTTCATTTCTCCCCAAAAGTGGGAGTGGTGCACCCAGATAGAGACCTGGAACATGATTCCTCTGTTGATTTTTCACCTTGCTTTCTTTTTCTTCAAATCAGAAAAAAAAACCCCAAAACCCGAAGCAAACAGTGAAAAGACGCAATCCAAAATGAAATGGCACAATACACAATGAAAACAACAGAACCCAGTATTTTGTTATATATTCTGAAAACATCAGGAAATCGTGGTTACTGTTAGGACAGCTGTCAATTTATAAAAGGATATCAGCTTCCCAGACAATTTTGTGGACTTGGGAGAAGACCATCTGGAGGAGAAACAGAGCATATCCAATGATTGTAGAAGAGAATCATCACCAGTATCACACTCAATTAATGCAAATGTTCAGCTGCCAAATTGCTGCATAAAAAGCTGACACAACATCACCTTGATTTTTCCTTGGGGAAAATTTTAAGAAAACATCACCTTATTCAGGGATGAACGTTGCCTAGCTTTAGGAGCATAGGCCAAAAGTTATGTTTCTTTCTCTTCTAGGAAGGGTAGCAGCTGCCTAATTTGTTTGCTACAAAATGAAAACTTTCTCATGAGCCTGCCAGTTGTGTGATGTGCATTTCATCATGGTGAGTTGAATAGGCTAGGAAGTTTCCTTATAAAATTAAAGGTACTTCTTTTAGAAGGTATTTTTCCAACTTGAACAGGCAAATATTACATTTCTTCTTTTGAGATGCTGAGTGTTGAGCATCTCTGAATACATACTTCCACACATGGGAAGGGGCTTTCCCTTTCTCCTGCATTTGTTTCCCCTGATTGGCCTCTGCAGTGAGGCTGTTTGGGAATGACCAGTTTCTGTTCATCATGTAGGAAAGATATCAGACTCACAAATACTTTCCATTTGCAAAGTGAAAAAGAAATTTTGCATCATATTTTAACTCAACAGGGATTACTTTAAGTTGCTTTGTGATTTTCTAAACAATACAAATGTATTCATTCAAGTGACTAAGAAATAATCTGTGTTTTTTTCCTGCTAGATTCCAAATCTTATTTGGAAGTCTTGCAAGTATGAGTAGACAAGCTGGACAGAGTAGTCCAGCTAGCATTACCATCTTACTCAGTACTGTGCCCTTTCAGCTTCTCAATCAGCCAGTTACCACTTCACTGCAGAGATTTTTTTCAGCAGTAGAAAGAAAGAATTCTGTGGAACTGTAGGATAATTCAGGTCAGAAGGGACCTGAGGAAGTCTTATGTCCATCCCTCTCATGTTGTCCCAAAATCCAGTCATTGTATCATAGAAGGAATTTGATTGGTCAGGCAAGTACAGCCCCTGATACTCCATAGTTTACAGTTATTATGGTGGTTTCAAGTACAGTGAAGGCATTTCCACAGTTGTAACATGATTGATAGCCTGCTTCGGCATCTGGCCATTTTATTACCAAGAAACTTCAGAAACTGTTCCGCAGCACACCTCAGTCTTTTCTGTAGCCAGAGCTTGTCAGAGGCGCTGTGGTTGCCATGACCTGTTTAGATGAGAATGCCAAGTGCTAATGCAGGATCGCGATGCCAAGGAAAATTGTGGTGTTTGATGTTTGACAGCACTCCCTGTTCTCATCCTTGGAGGGAAGGTTGGCTAAGGTTCTGGGAAAAATGGTGGTGTCTGTATTTTTGGTGGAGAGAAGCTGTTACATAAGTACTTAATATCAAAGGTGCACATACCTTTGCAAATAGTTGGGTATGCTGGATTCTTTCATCGCTGTCGGATCTCTCTCTGGGATCACCTCGATCTTCAACACCAGTAGCTAATGTTCTGACAGAGCTTATTGCAAAGTATGAATCAGAGCCCTTAGTGTTTTGTTTGTCTAAAAGAGCAACCTAGATATCATCTACTTCTGCCCAGCTGTTTTCTTGACTCTAAGCATTACTCATTTGGCTGAACACTTGCTTCACTGACCCTTTTGCTCTTAGTAGACTCTGGGCAGGATTCTGGAATGCCTGAGCAAATATTTTGGAGATCTTAATCTCTGTTTTGACTAACATGAGCAGTGGCCTTCAGGTATTTCACAAAAGGCTCTTTGAGTATTGTACAAAAACTGAATCATTGGCATTTTAGGTAAGGAGTAAGCAAGACACATGGATTTGTCATTACAGAAATCATTCACATCTCTGGTTTGCCTTGGAGGAGTGTCTCTGTCACCATTTGCCTGGGACTGGTCTGGTCTGATCCATCTGATGGTCAGCTGCACTGATGGTGCAGGTGAGCCTCGTGGTGGTGGTATGGAGAAGCAGAGCTGCTCAAGGAGGTCTGGGTTGCCTCTGTGCATGCCTGCTCTCCCCAAGCCACCCTTGGGTGCTTCATGCTCAGAACCACCTTTTTGTACCTCTGATATGTAGTGCTAATAGTTAGGTATGTGTGGGATAAAATAAAAGTATGAAACCTAGAATGTCGTGTTTGTTATAAACGGTTGGGAATACACTGTCCTGTTTCAGATTTATTAGCTCGTAAAGTGGTGTTGTGGCACTTCAACAATAATGTCACTATTCTGAGAAGCAGACATTAACCATAAGGGATACTTGCATGTGCTGGCTATTAAATATGTAGCCTTATCTTTATGTAGCCCTGTTTTGTGGTGTGCATACATACCGTGTCCTTCCATCTACCAACTAGTATTGTATTGCAACCAATAAAATCATGTATTTAATGTGCAATACGGACAGAAACACTGACACTCAGGGGTGTGTATATAGGGCCTTACATGCAGATATTAAGCTACTAGTATATTAGATTCATAACTTGTTTTCCTGTGCTTACTTAGAGTGTAAGTAAGTTATTATAAATTTTTCAGTGATACTGATTTACACTGGGATAAATGATGTATTTTAGGAGTGCAATTGGAAATTAGGTGATTAGGTAAGTTTTATATTGGACAGCCTTAAAATACTGCCTGTAGTGTGGTTAATACAAAAAGTAAAGTTGTTTCATAATAATGTATTTTACAAAAACTGTATCAAGAAAGGTCTGTGGAGAAAATTAGAGAAATTTAGAAGAAAGGCTGCGTGTCATGAAAAATCATATTTTGCTTCTTCAGTTCTCAGTTACATGATGGAAACTATGAAAGTGTTGAGAATGCCTTTTGCCGAAGCGTTTGTGGTTTGTCATACTCAGCTTTTAACTACCAGGGAATGGTTTAATGTGTTCATTTTGATAGATTAATTTGGAAAATCTCTGGGGCTTTTGTATGATCAGTTTCTTTTCTGCTTGTATTTTGTGGCCGTAGAAACTTCCTGTCTTGTTTTCATGCAGTTCTTGGGGTTAAAATCATTTTGGCCTCCACAGCAAGGTTCTCGTGCTTGCTGAGTCCACTTAAAACAAATTCTGTGAAGCTACAGAATGTAGTATATCAAATTGTTCATTGAAGGATGACTGTTAAACATATACATGAAGGGAGGAAGTTTAATGTTCCTGGTTTTTCCATTCTCTTTTTCAGAAAAATAACAGAAAACCAGATGTCCACAATTTCTAGCCTAAAGGTGAAATTTCCTTACAAGGTAGTTTTCTGTGGCAGCTGATGTTTTTTCCTAGCAGTCTGCATGCCTTAAACCCAGACTGGCTTTTGTCTAATGGCTGTTAATGTCACCTGTATGTGAGTTAGGCCATTTGGAACTCTTTTAAGTGTTGCAGATAAAGAGGATTCCTACATGTGGTGATGAGCTTTGATTTCTCTGGTACAATACTGCAACATCTTTCTTCAAGTGAGACAAAAAATTGGTGCTGAGTGTGTTTTAGGATAAAGCCTTTTTTATTCCTGCTTTACCTTAAACTCCAAAGTCTTAGCTTTAGAGATCTACAGAACCTGATTACATCCATCTATCAGTGCTCTCCTTGCCAAAAGTGGTGTGCTTTTTTTTTTTTTAATTTTGGCATTTTTCCTTTCACTGCTCATGTCCCTTGAGCTTTCCCTCAGTAAACATCTGCTAAAATTGCTTCAACCCTTTTTAATCTACCCTGCTTTTTTTCTGGTTTTACTGCCATTGGTTTCCCAGTGTTACAGAGTAATGCAGACTGCCCTTGTCACATTTTAGTCCATTTAAATAAATAAACGTTCCCAGTCTGTTATGGTTTTCCTATGGCACATCTTGGTAATGTGTTTCTGAGCAGGAGACTGGATTAGAGACTTGAATCAGTGATTTGGAAGGTGAGTGTCAGGTCTTCGAAAAAAATTCGTGTCGGCTCTGTGCACAGGAACAGCTTAATCCACTGGGATGCCAGCCATTTGAGTGGGGAAAATGTAAGCAGAGGGTTTTGACTGTGCCAGCTGTGCAACGGGGAAGCAGCTGGAGTGCTGCCGGAGTGCAGTTGGCAGCACTGAGCAGTGACAGAGGGGCTTCAGAGTCAGATCCGAGCATAAACACTTGTCTAGCTGAAATGATGAGAGGAAGTATTTCTATAGTCCCATTATTAACTGATTATGAAAAATGGAGTTAATGTTTTAACTCTGAGCTCTGATATGACAAATAGACTCATGCAGAATGCAGTTTATATGGGACTGCAGTGAAATAAGTGGAGTACAGCAAGTTTTTCTCTGTATTTCTGGTGGAGAGAGGTGGGAATGTCAGCAAAACATGCCATTGCAAAGTAATTTGTGTATGTTCTTAGACAATTAAACTAATTTAAGCATTATGCAAATAGAGAGGATGGTAGAAAAGCATTTTAAAGACAAATGAGTGAAAAAATTTTCTAAATTTTACAGTTTTTATTATGCTATGACAACCTTTAAAGCACTATGATTTAAAATAGTTTTGACTGGGAAAAAAAAATTGCAAAGTTTAATTGGGTTGGGGGGAAGAAAGACCCTTCTGCTGAAGTTTCAAGCCAGACTGCTCACCTCTTGCATGCTGATAGTAATAGTTACTTCTGCAGAATTAAAATTTTCAACAAATGTTTTCTTAATTCAGTAACTAGTTTATTTAGAGACTGAAAGCTAGTTGGAAGCTGAAAATCAGGATGCTTTGTTCTCATCTTCAGCACATCTGCAAAAATCAGTCTGGACCGATGACGTGTACCAGTTCTTCAATCACAAAAAATAGCTATGAGGAACCTTTCTGATTTCTAGTAACTGCAGACAATAATAAACTTGCTAAAAGAGGAAACTTATTTTTGTGTTTTTTCTTGTCTACAATTTAAAATTGTTTTATTTACTCAAACATTTTAAATCATGGTATTAACGTATTTTAATCCACATTCCCTTCTAAATACTGCTGAAGACAAAACATATGGAAATGATTTTTATTTATGAGACATCCATTGCTTCTTTCTTAATGCTAAAATGTAAATTGACAGTGTGAATACATATGTAATTGCTGAAGCTCATAATTGTGTATTTCTTGCCTGGAAAAAATGCAAACTTAAAACAGCACTTCCAGTTAGTTGAAAACAGCTCTTTATTACCAGCTGATAATATGTAACCATTTAAGGAAAATACTTTGGTACAAACTTATAACAAGTTCTAAATTTAGTTTTTCCACTTGATTAAAAGGATGATTAAAGTTTCATTTCAGTGGAAGTAAGTAGGACAAACTTCTATATTTGTTAGTGGCTTTTATTCTTGAAGGCAAAAAATCCTGTCATTAGTGGCCCTTAAAAGATCCAAACATAGAGATTGTGTGGTTAAATCTTGAATCTAACAATATTCTGTAATTAAAGTTGTAGCTGAGGACTCACAGTTCATCAAAGAAGCCAACAACTGATGTGTTGGAACAGGTCACCAAACTCTCATTTGGGGATAATTTTCTCTTGTGGAGTCCAAAGTAAAGAGAACATTTTTAATTATATTAATTCAGTGCTTCCATTTCTCAACAAAGTTGTGTACTTATTGGAAAATCTTTTCCCATGATGACCTTTTTTGCTTCTTATGTAACTAGCTCTATGTTTCTGTTTGTGTAAAAACAAGAAATCCTACATGAATCAAAGCAATTAGAAAATAAGGAAAACAACCCAACCCCCTCCCTCCTAAGAACTGAGCTTAACATGCAGGTTATATAAAATGTACACTAATAAGTAAAGTCATGACTTTTACAGTTGTGAGGGAGGTGAAACAAAGCCTGGAGTCATGTGCAATGACTTTCCTATTTGTCTTCTGAAACCTCATTACACTTTGCAAATCTCTTGCCTGTATCAATGCCGATCCCCTAATGCTAATTCTTGGGAACTCAATGCAATGTATTTCTGCTGATTTCTTACTGTCATTAGTAACCATGAAGATATTACTTGTATATGGATTTAACTGCGCATTCTTTGGGGCCTTTTGTTTGCAGTTGCTACTCGTGGAGGCTCAGCTAATTTTTGGTGACTTAAAGTTGGCAGTGTCCATATTCTAGTGAAATTCTGGGGAGATAGGGCAGTGTTAGCTCCTCTGAGAGCTGATAGAAAGAAGGGTTTTTTCACAGTATGTTTAACATGAAGTGTGATAGGGGCTGGAGTTAAGGTTGAACAATTTAAATTTGAGTGATTGGGGTAGGTTTATAATGTTTAAGCTTTGCAGGCTGCCTGACTACCCCAAACTGCTTGAGAAGCATTTAGGAGACACAGTGCCAGTGCACAATGTGCTCAAATACTTTTGAGCAATCTGTGGGTCAGTGAGCACAGGGCCATGGAGTGCAGGGTCATGTGGAACTGGAGCAGTGCAGCCTCTGAGCTGGCTGGGTGCATGGGGATTTGCAAACATGAGTGTGTGTGTAAGCACACTAATCCAGAAAGATCACAGACTAAGTAAATTTGAGAAGCTGATACCTATATTTTTCTTCAAAATCACTACTATGAAATTTTCTGGTGCAAATGAGAAAAATCCACTATATAAAATACATTTTAAACATGCCTACAAGGAGTCAAGAGATGTTGGAGATGAAGCACTGTTGACCCCGCACTACGACGGTACAATGACCAAGCATTTCCATAATGTGATTGCTTTTCACATTAAGTTGAGTGAATTACAGCATGTTTTGTCTGAAATGTGTGCTGTAGTTGCAGCGTGAGTGAATTCTAGGGCTTTTAAAGTATTGCAATTGTTCTGTTGTCATGGCTGCTTTGCAGTCAGTTGCAGTTCAGCTTACTAAGGAATACCTTTTTTAAAGGGAGTTTTATGATAGAGGCATATCTTAATAGATTACAGTGAGTGAAGGAAATGTTTTTGGAAGGAAGATGCGAAAGGAGGCAGTAAAGATGACATGTCTGTGGTATAGTGCAAAATACCTCAAATCTAATTTTATTTCCTGTCTTTAATACTAACTGTTGATGCTGGTGTTAAGCCAAAGTAATAGTTTAATAGCAAACTTTAAAACCCTAAGGTTGTTCTATTGAGTGGAAGACATTAAAGAGACATTGAAGGAAATGCTGTCACTAGAGTTTGCCAACCTGATAGCAGGATAGAATTTGCATTAAAGGCCAGGGCTAAATGAATGCATTAGATTTTACAGTACTTATAACCTCAGAATCAAGCTGCATTCAAATACCATTTCTTTTCTTCTGGCAGACAAAGTGCTATGATGCTTTTGGCAAGTTATTAAACATCTGAGCCTTAATTTTCCATCTGAGGGAGAAAGAAATTATTATATTTCTCAGTGGATTTTGAAGATTTTTTTAGCACGTGTTGAAGATATTCAGATGTTACAGTATTAGGAAGGATGGCCTTGGAAATGCAAAGATGAAGTCAGACAAAGTTATTCAGTATTGCTTGCTTTCCTTTGCCACCATAACACAAAGAGGTTTTATCCTGTCTAATGTGGTTTTTGCAATAGTGTGGTTTTTTTAGCATTTTGGTCAAAAACAATGAAATGAACCTTTGCCAAGACTGACGCTTGGCATCTTCTTATGAAAGAATGCTTTATTTCTGATACTTTGAGTGTATGGGCCCTCATGCAACAGTCTAAGGAAAATCTCTTTTTCTCCTAGAAAATAGCTAACTTGGTTCTGATCTAAAGGTATTTTGTTATGGTAAACCCACATTTTGCAGCGCAAATTAAAAGGTAACTGTGCATCACTGTACCTTTTCCCTAATTTCTGTGATAAATAAGAGGAAGCCATTGTAATTTTTACTCTGAGAACAAGGGGTGTAGTCATAATCATTTTTTCATATTAATATGTTAGTTGGACTTATGGCAAACTTACAATAACATCTTGGCTTCTTCTGAAAGGATCTATATGAATTAAAGTGTGCCAATTATGTGTAATGTGTGATTCAGGAAATGCTTGTAGCACTTCAGATATAAATTCTTAGGTGTGGGTTTTGGGGTTTTTTTGATTGTTATTTTTTGAGGGTTGACTTTTTTAAGGTGGTGGTCTGTTTTTTTCACGTTATGTGTGTATTAATGTTCTGTTATGTGTATCTTCATACATTGGCCTTTGCTAAAGGCACACCAAGGTTTGTGGGTTTTTAACTTTATACTTACATAACAAAGTGGGGTTTTTATTTTGTCTTTTTAACTTGCATGTTTAGAAACCTGCTGCTAGGTGTTTTGTTCTAGAACTGATATGCAGGCTTTGTGGTGCATCATATGGAAATGAGTTTGTACTTTAACTGTTATTCATTTTTATTACTTTGACTTGAGATTTTGGTTAAAGAACAGCTGTTTGATAAGGGCAGGCTTAATGTTGTTTATCTTACCTGGGTTTGAAATGAAAAGCAGCAATTAAAAAATGTAAATGAATATTTCTGAAAAGTGACCCCAGGGATGCACTTGATCTGTGTTGTTTCTACTGTTTATGCAATGGAGCTGGAATGCACGGTTTAATATTCCATGATAGCTTGCCCCTTGCCTTCTCAAAAGTTGAGCTGTAAGGGAATAGAGTTGGTGGATTAAGAATAAAAGATTAAGTACTAATTGAGTGCAAGTAAATCTCAAACCTAAGCTCCTTGAATTTTGAGATCATATCAAACAATGCACCAACTTGGAAACCCGTGTTCTCTTTCCCAGTGTTGCACACAGATTGGTATATGCTCTCATCTGGTAAATGCTCCTACTCTCTGTCTTCTGTGTCTTCTTCATTTGCACTGAAATAGCCTGGGAGGTGGCAGCGCTCAGGCCTGGCATGATCCTTGGACTTATGTGTCTGCAAAGGCTGTTTCATTTGTTTTATGATAGACACCTGCTACTAGCAGGGAAGAATAAGGGTAGGAAAAGAATAATCTAATTATTCAAATATGGGACAAGAATTTATTTCACATCTCTGTAAATACTACTGGCAGTCTTTGCTAGTAATTGTCATATTAAACAGTCCTCAGTGAGCCAACATTATTAAGCTATACTTTTCAAAGACAGATTTTAATTGCTTGACCACCGGTTCTTAGCTGCGCTTTAAAAATATGCAGTCAGTAAGCAGGTCTATCAAAAAATCAAGTCATTTTAATTTCAGTGCTTGTTTGAAGCAGAAATTCACCAACCTAAAAATGAGTATGGACTTTTGAAAATGAGATGGAAGGCACTCTGTATTCTTTATGCTGAAAAAAAAATTCAAATTATTCCGCTTGCTTTCTGTCCACATTCATGAAGGAGTACAAGTGCAGCCCAGAGTCACTGAGATTCCGTGTTGAGGCAAGAAGAGCTGTTCTCCTTACTTGATAGCACATGCATTCTGCAAGCCAGGCTGTTGACTGCAGCACTTTGCAGATGCCAATTTTCAGGGAAGTGAAAGAGGTGTAAGGATGATTTTAGGAAATACATGTCACTTTTGTCTCAAACACTTTAAGTTTGGCAAGAACTAGCCTTTATTCCAAGTAGCAGTTTTCTTCTGCTTTTGTAATTTTGTCCAACTTTTTCTGAACTTGTCACTCTGAAAATAGTCTTAATTAATGCATATTAGAGACTTGTTAAAGCATGACTAAAACTTTGTAGGATTTCATATTGTAGAAGCACGCTGCAATTCCTCATAGGACCTATGCTAACTTACCTGTGCATATGCTGAAGCATGAGAAAAGACTTCCCTCTGGGAAGGGACAGAGTCAGACTCCTTCTGCAATGTATCCCCTCAAGATTTGAGTGATAACCTGAGGTGCCTGGAGACATGAGAGCAAGGATGCTGTTGTTTCCCTGGGTATATTCAGTGCTTCTAATACATGCAGAAAAAGGAGCCTAACAGGAAGGTCTTAGAAAAGCACTTTGGTGTGTATGGGTATGTACGGAGGGTAAAGGTGTAAGAGTGGGTATGGAGGGCTAGGAGCAAAGGCAGTGTCAGAAGCAGTTTTTAGGGAGAATGGGCAAGAGTTTGGGAATGTGGGAAAGATGATCTCTAATATTTGGTGGTCCTTTTGGGAGTTCAAGTCTTTCTGTGGAGTCCTTAGTCTCCCCATTCTGTTTCACCAAGCAGATGTGAAACTCACTGATAAGGAAAACTTAAACACAGCTGAGCCACTTTGAGATGGAAACTATTACTGCTGTCACTGTTTAAACTTAAGTACAGAATCCTGTTCTCTAGTCTTCTTATTAACAATATAGCTACAGGTTAATCTGTCTGAGAGAGATCTGTATCATCAGGTATTTTAGAGGAAGAAGCAATGTTACATACAATGGATTTGAACCAAAATGCCCTGTTACAATTTATCTTCAGCTGTGAAGATTATTTTTTGCACTTACTTTACAAATTTTTTTTTAAACTGGGATTTCAGTGTTGCCATTTCTGTCAACTTAATTGTGATTCTCATAAACTTTGTTCTTGTTCTGAAATGTTTAGAATTTGGCATTTATGTGGCAGTCTTCTTAGCTTTTCAAAAGTAACTGAGAGATAAAACCAAGGAGTGTACTGAAGACCTACTTAAAATTGCACTGGGGATGTTGAGTGTATCATGTAAACTGCTATACAACTTTTTTCTTTTTTTCTTTGACTGAGTAGGACAACAGGACCCGAGGGGCCTCAACACGTGAATTGGTTTTCTGCTGCTGGTACTAGCCTTCAGAGAAACTGGGAGAGGTGGTGTCCCCCTTCCCAGAGCTGGGAAAACTGTGATAAAACCAATTAGCCATCTGTGCATGTATTGTAATTGGTGGTTCGAGCTGTCATGGGCAGTTACAGAACATCCAGCCTTTTGTGTGTTTATCTCTCAACATACTGGTTGCACCGAGGTTAATGAGACTCCGCAGGAATGTAAACACCTCCAGTATAAGTGTAGAGTATGAGATGTGTATTTTTATTGTAACATTTCAAATAGAAACTGTTTATTTTGTAAGTGTCAGATCTGTGTTTGGCTTATGAAATTCAGAGGCAGGCATTTTAAAGCAATCTTACGCATTATTGTTTTTTGGGGTTTTTTGGTTGTTTTTGTTTGGTTTTTGGTGTTTTGGGGGGGTTTTGATTGTTTCTGTTTGGGGTTTTTTGTTTGTTTGTTTGTTTTTGTTTGGTTTTTTTTTATCACTGTGGCTTCAGTGGAATCTTAGTTGAAATTCTTCTTGTCTGAATTTTTATTGCCTTAGTAATTGTATCTATTAGGACTCAGCCTTTTTACATTTTAAATTATTTCCACAACCTTTTCTGAGGGCAAATATCTATTCTCTTAGATATTCTATTCTATATGGACCCTCAATATTATAGGTTTTAAAAGTATTACAGGACTCTTTTCAGTCATTTTTGTCAAAGTTTTGTCAGGCAGCAGCCATTATGTACTTCATGCATAAAGGGTCTCCCAGTTCTGTTGGGAATCATCCCTCAAAAGAGGTGTTCTACTGCAGCATTTACATTTCTGAGGCCTTCAAACCTTTGCTCAGTTTAAGTTTCAGTTTGTCCTTGAAATGCTCTAAGAGAATCATAATTTATATGTTTTGTTTCTTCTCTTGTTCTAGACCTCTTCCCCCTCTTATCATTCATAATTAAATGCAATAGTGAGTTTAGTGGTAAAACTTCTGTTTTGCTTCTGATCCTGTAAGAGGCTTTGTAAACAGAGGGGTTTATCCAATAAAATGGAGAACTACACATAGAATCATAGAATATCTCACAGTGGAAGGGGCCCATAATGATCACTGAGTCCAACTCCCTGCTTCTTGCAGCACTACCTAAAACTAAACCATATGACTAAGAGCGTCATCCACACACTCTTGGAGCTCCAACAGACTTGCTCCCGTGACCATTTCCCTGAGGAGCCTGTTCCAGTGACCAACCACCCTCTCACTGAACACCCCTTTCCTAATGTCCTATTTGAACTTCCATTGGTGAACTTTCATGCCATTTTCTTGTGTCCTATCACTAGTCATGTACATATTCTAGTTTGGGTTGTTTTTCCTTTGAGCAACACCTTAAAATCTGAGTAAAGGTTGCCTAACGTTAATGTGGGAGGAGCTACTCACTGGTATTATGCGAGGCAGGCACAACCTGGCTGAAGATGAAATGCTTTGTTTGAACATCAGAATAGATAGCATGAGAGAAACAATCATTCAAAGTTACAGCAAATACATTGTTCAGATTGAAAACTAAGTTTTACAGAAAGAAAAGATATGTTAAAGCTGAGAGTCATAACAAAAGTGAAAGGTACATCTTGCTACAAGAAATTTCTTTTGTTTTTCTTGTTAATAGTTAGTATCACTTTGGTTTTCTTAATTGATTTTCCTCTTACCTCTCAACTGTTCTTCTTCTGAAACCCTCACACTGAAACAGAAGGCAGGGAAGAGTGAGGTTCCCTCCATCTTTCACTGGAATAGGTGATTGGCTTGTCCAAGGACCCTCACCTTGCTTCTCTGTCTGTAAAGAGTCTAGTAGAGTGGAGAGCTATTTTAATGACTCAACTACTAGAGTAATACTCTTTTAAGTATCAGTTAAGAAGACATCTTACTAATTGGAAGTACAACAGAATAATCAAGTATCAGTGATTCTACTTCATACAAGAAGTTTCTAAGGAATTGTGTTCACAGCTGTATAATTTTGTCCATGAACCCTATAGCTCACGTTTCCCTTTTTTGAGAATTTATTGTTCCTTTCTAGCAAAGAATGTAAGATTTTTATTAAGAAAATACCTGAAACAATACATTATTATCATTTTAACTGTATGTGTAAAGTTATGGGACATCTTCAACTGTGAGAATGACTGCTTTAAGGGATTTTCGCACTGTTTTGTGGTACAGTAAGAATTCTTTTCATAGTAATCTACTAAATCAGTCAAAAATTAAATATAGTACCAGGTTTGTTTTTATCCCACAGAAGATTTTGCAAATGGGTTTAGTGCATCCATGACTACTGAGGGAGCTGACAGACACCATGTCAAGGCCACTCACGATCATCTTTGAAAGTTTGTGACAATCAGGAGAGGTGCCTGAGGACTGAAAGAACACAAATGCTATCTAGGTTTTCATAAAGGGCAAGAAGGAGGACCCATGGCATTACCAGCCAGGCACCCTTACCTCAGTCCCTGGAAAGGTGATGGAGCGCCTCATTTTGGGGGCCCTCTCTATCCATGTGGGTGACAGGAAGGTGATCGGGAGTAGTCAGCATGGATTCACTGAAGGTAAATCATGCTTGACCAACCTGATTGCCTTCTATGATGAAACAACTACCGGGATAGAACAGTGCAACTACTTGCACAGGAACAGATTCCCAAAGAGGTTATGGAGTCTCCCTTACTGGAGATGTTCAAAAACCATCTGGATGCAATTCAGTGCAGTGTGCTCTAGGATGGCGCTGCTTGAGCAGGGAGACTGGGCCAGATGACCCACTGCTGTCCCTTCTGACCTGAGCCATTCTGTGACTGTGATTCTGGCTTGTGAGAGTTCTGAAGTAAGTGCCTGAGCACCAAGGCGACTGTGCTTCAGGAGAGATGCATGGCTGCATATCTGCAGACTTCAGATACCTTCTGGAATGGGCCAAACAAAAACAGTGAAGTTGTAAAGCAATGAATGGTGGTTTTGATATAGGATGACTAACTTGTACAAGTTTTTTTTCTCTTGGTGCTTGGATGCACCCTCTTTGCCCTCCCAATATTACAGAGAGCTTAAACCTATCACTTCTATGGAGTCATCTATCTGGTTTGTCATAAACCTTAATTTCTTCTCTTTCCTTATGCAGTTGGGAGTCTTCAACTTGATACAACAGAGATAGATAAAGGCTAGATAAATTAATCAGTGTCTTTTCCCCATGACATTTAACCAAGAGAAGTTTCATTTGAATTTGAATTTTTTAAACTGAAACGTCATGTTCCCTTTCAAATTTCTTACAAAAATTCAAGAAATTACTGAACATCTGAAATAATGTAAAAGTAATTCTTTCCCCCCTCGGAAACTGGCATTTTGCTTCTTTTAAAATTATTAAAACTTTCGTGGCTTCTTCAGTTTTCTTTATAGGTCACATATTTGCTCTCAAGTACATCTGTTGATTTATAAATCTGTTCCAGCCCTGTGTAGTTGCTGTGTGCTCCATCACATGAAAAGCCATGGTCTTCTTGTTCATGAGATGCTACGGCAATGGTCTGTTTAACAACATATTGTCATGGGGTTCAGCTGTAGAGATACAGAGGGAGATGGACTGAGGAGGAAAAAAATGCTTAGATGGAATTTTTTGTGAGAATGGCTGCTCTGTAAACATGAAGCTGCAGTAGCTGTGCTACCACTAAATGCATTTTGTAGAAGTATTTTTTAATAGTTTGAGAAGGAGGTTTTTTTCTCTTGTCCTTTCTGAAGTTTTCTGTCTTCAGCAGCTCACTCTTCCTGAGATGCTTTCTATTTCTTGCCTAAGAAGTCCTGGGAAAATAGATAAGCTGCTCAACATGCATTAAAGCTTTATCAACTTCTGGACTGAAGTGCCCTTCAGTGAGAATGCCCAGGTGAATGCAACTCTCTTGTCTGAATTAGTGAGATAAAACAGGACAAGGAAAGCAATCTGCAAGGGGCTAGTGACCCAGACAGTAAAGGACTTCATGGGTCAAAATCAACTCTTTGTATTTAACCAAAGAACAGATAAATATTAGTGCAATACCTGCAGTTCTAGTGCTTGTTTCCTTGTGAGCACTTGACTCAGCATTGCATCAGGTCGAGCTTTGACATGCCTTTTTGCAGATCATCATTCTATACCAATTTAATAAGCAGAACAAAGGTGTGGGTGACTGCAGTGAAACTCTTGTCCATAAAGTAGTGCAGCCTTCTAGGCAAATATAGCTGGAAGGAGGGGAGATGATTCTCACAGCTGTTCCTCATATTTTATCTTATTCCTAAGTCAGATATTACTTGAGTGTTTCTATTCAGTTTTTCAGCACTTCTTTAATCTCCTGCCATGCCACCATCTAACCTAGTGTTTTACAATCATCAGCTTTTCCAGTCATTGTGATTTGTGTGATGCTTATATATTTGTCACATGTGTCATGTATGCCATACAGAACCGGCAATACACGATTTTTCATTCTTAAATGGGAATGGCAACAAACCCTCCAGGTAGGAGACAAAGACATGGAAGAGGGATGAAAAATTGATGCGTTAAAAAAAGCTATTTAGTTGACCTGCCAAAAGCTGCCCAAGGATTTTGCAGTATAGACTATTTGAATGATAAAATGATAATGTTATTTCATGCTAATATGTACAAACTGATGCATATGAAGAACTTAACTGCAGCTATGCATGTGTAATGGTGAGTCTGAACAAATTACATTATTCTGAATAGGAACAACAGGGTCATTGGATAATAGCATGAAGACAGTGAGTTGGTGATTAGCAGTAGTCTAAAATATAAGTAAACCTTAAGAAAAAATAGGAAAAAAAGGAGAACAAAACCAGACCTACCATCATCTTGTTGCAGAAATCCTGTTTTTATAAACCATCTTGAAACAAAAATGACACAGTCCATGTCCTTCCTATGCTGGGGACCCCAGAGCTGGACTCCAGGTGGGATCTCCTGAGAGCAGAGGGGCAGAATTAGCTCCCTTGACCTGCTGCCCACACTGCTGGGGATGAAGCCCAGGACATGTTTGGCTTTCTGGGCTGCAAGTGCACATTGCCGAGTCATGTCCAGCCTCTCGTCCACCAACACCCCCAAGTCCTTCTCTGCAGGGCTGCTCTCAATCTGTTCATCCCCCAGCCTGTATTGATACCAGGGGTTGCCCTGACCCAGGTGCAGCACCTTGCACTTGGTCTTGTTAAACCTGAGATTCTCATGGCCCTGTTTCTCGAGCTTGTCCAGGTCTCTCTGGATGGCATTCTGTCCTTCAGGTGTGTCAACCACATCACTCAGCTTAGTATCATCAGCAAATTTCTCGAGGGTGCACTCGATCCCTTCATCTGTGTCATTAATGAAGATATTAAATAACACTAGTCCCAATACAGACCCAACAACAATGTGTTTTATGTGAGTATCTCAAAGTGAAAATGAAAAGAGGCTAAAATCCAGTGCTTTCAAAGAAGACGAGAATTTCAGTGCATGACATATTTAAACTCGAGAAAGAGATGAACTCATTGTTTTGTGTTAAGTTTTAATTCATTTATGGAAAGCTTTCTTCTCCTAACTGTAATGCTGAGCATAACTTTGGAATGGGATATCACTGAGCTTTGTCCCACTACAAGATCAGCTGTAGCAATATATGTAACTTGAAAATGAAATATTTTCAGGGCTTCTTCCCTGGAGTTTATACCGGTAGAACATAAAAAACTATTGTTAATTCTTTATAAGTGTCCCTAAAGAAAAACTTTGTAAGCTCTGTTTCTAGTATTCGTTGTTAAGATTTGTGTAATTTTCATTGCAAAGATAAGAATTGTCAGCTGTGTGGTTTTAGGAATTCTGTGTCATAGTATATGGATAGTTTAGTTAAAGTTCCTCCACTATGTCATCTTGCTGATAGTTATCATCTTCCAGTCACAGAGCCTACATTTGAATTTTGTACTGCTTGAGTTGTTTGTGGTGATTTTGAACAATGATTGACTGAGATGTTGATTTAAATGTCTTTTTTCCTTTTTTTTTTCTCCCCCTCCCCCACCCCGAGTATTCTAGGTTGTGGTGTTTTTTACACAATGTATGAATAATATTAAGACTTAAGTTATGTACATATACAGGTACATCATAAGGCATGGGAACTATGATGCATATTTTGTCTAGAATTTTATTTATGTATTAGGGAAGATACCTTCATTTCTGTAATGAAATGTTGCTCCTGTTGGTAGCACATGTAACTGTATGATGATGAGGATGAATGACTCTGCTATCACTTACTCTCCTGCAAATTGGAGTGAGGAATTTAGGCAAACAAGATGCAGGTTATTTTTCCTGACGCTTGGTATAGACTTCATATTCTTTCCAAATAGGCATTTTTTTGCAGTGTAATTTTCATGTATTGCAAGGGCATGAACACAGTGCTAGCTGAGATGGAAATCTGTTTGTGTGTAACAGTTGTGATTGTTTTTGCAAGCATGAGGGAGACAGGACTGGGAGAAGAGTATTTATTTTTTTATATATAGCAAGGCACACTTTATTATTGTTGGAGTCTGGTTTTGCATCCAGCTAGATGCCCACCACCAGTGAGAAAGCACACAGACCTGTTTCCTTAAAAGTAGAATAATCACAGAATTCCATACTTTGACCAAGCTCTACACTTGGTGTCTGTGTATATTAACTGCTGAATGCTCCCAGCCTTTGCATGTCTTGTCTTTAAGTGCTTTGGCTTATAACTAGAGGCTAACATAATTCTTTAGAACAGCTGTTGTAGAATGCTGTTAACTAAGAGCTTAAAAAAAAAAAAAAAAAGTGAGGCTTGGAAAATAGTATTTTGACTTCCCTAAAAGGAAATCCTAAATCAAGGTGAAAGACCAAATTTAAGTTCTTGTCATAGATACACTACACCAATGTGCTGTAGTCTGAATTATTTTATGTGTATGAGATCTTTGCCACTGTAGCAAGGAACACAGAAATATCAATAACAAATAAAACAGTCTGTGCAACTGGAGTTAGGTTTTCCTATTGCACAAAAAGGGTATAATTTCTCTAAAGTAGTTTGGTTAACCCTTTATATGCAAAGATGGAGCTGAAAATGTATCTGGACTGATTTGAAGTATTTTTCTGATGTGTAAAATCGTCATTACACAGTGTTCTCTATGTTGCCATTGCTCCGTTTGAATCTGAAGTTTAAACATTCTCTCTAATGCAAACTCTATATGGAACCAATCCCTAGACCCACTAAATCTCTTTTTTTGGTCTTAGAAGTTGCAAAAATAATTGGTACTGTGTTGCATTGCATTTTATTTGACACAGTGACTTTTTAAGTGAAGTTCCCCTATACCAGATAATGCAGATGGTGTATTTCAAATATTGGTATTACGAAGCAAGTTTAACAGCATGTTGTACTTGGAATAATTTGTCACACATTCCATTGTGCAATATTATCCACTGCTTCACTTGCTATCTTAAGATTAAAATTATTTTCTTGGGCAGCAACAGAGCATGTATTTGTGTTCCAGCGAGGTTATATTTAATGACAGTCCACAAATGGCATGGGGAGTAAGGGAAGGGATGGGCCTAGCACAGAAGGAAGGAGATAGGAACAGTAGGGAGTTAAGCAAAAAGGTTAGGAGGCCTGTGTGGATGAACAAAGACTTCCTAACAAGACTCAAATGTAAAAAGAAATTATACAGAAGGTGGAAGCAGGAACAAGTAACCAGGAAGGATACAGAGACATCTTCCAAGCATGCGAAGATGCTGTTACAAAAGCCCAACTGGAATTAGATTCGTTAAGGGATGTCAAAGACAAAGGGAACGAGAAGGGTTTTAATGTCATGAATACAGATTTATTTTTTTTAAAAATACAGTAAAAATAATTAACTTTAAAATGTTTGGCTTCTTTGAGTTATATCCAGTTACAGAGAGGTCATGCAGAGAGACCTAGACGTATCAGAGGGCTGGGCAATCACCAGCCTTATGGAGTTTAACAAGGTTGGGTGCCATCTTTGCACCTGGAACGGTGCAACCCTGGATGTACGTGCAGACTGAGAGAGATGGAGAACAGCGCTGCAGAAAGGGCCCTGGGGGTCCTGTTCGATGGCAAGTTGAACCTGAGTCAGCAGTGCCCTGGCAGCCAGGAGGGCCAATCCTGTCCTGGGGGGCATCAGGCAAAGCATCACCAGCTGGGCAAGGGAGGGGATTGTCCCGCTCTGCTCTGCGCTGGGGTGGCCTCAGCTGGAATTGTGTGTGCAGTTTTGGGCACCGCAATATAAGAAAGACACTAAGCTCTTAGAGAGCATCCAGAGGAGGGCAACAAAGATGGTGAAAGGTCTAGAGGGGAAGCCATACAAGTACCAACTGAGGTCACTTGGCTTGTTCAGCCTGGAGAAGAGGAAACTGAGGAGAGACCTCATTGCAGTCTACAGCTTCATCATGAAGGGACATGGATGGGCAGGCCCTGATCCGTTGTCTCTGGTGACCAGTGACATGATTGAGGGAAGGCCATGTATCTGTGTCAGGGAAGGTTTGGGTTGCGTATTAGGAAAAGATTTTTAACCCAGAGGTTGTTGGGCGCTGGAACACACTCCCCAGGGAAGTGAGCACAGCACCAAGCCTGACAGAGTTCAAGAGGCATTTGGACCATGCTCTCAGGCACATGGTGCTTCTTGGAATGGTCCTATGCAGGG
The DNA here is from genome assembly GCA_013396735.1 of Grallaria varia. Taxonomy (NCBI): domain Eukaryota; kingdom Metazoa; phylum Chordata; class Aves; order Passeriformes; family Formicariidae; genus Grallaria; species Grallaria varia. The sequence goes on from VWZG01010855.1 coordinate 62,051, forward strand.
GCAGGAGTTGGACTTGATGATCCTGATGGGTCGCTTCCAACTCAGCATATTCTATGATTCTGTGACTTTTTAGGCCATTTGGCTTGGTTTCTATCTCTGCCTTGGCCCAATACTTTGCATACTTCCGGAATGCAGTTCCATGTTTCTCTGGCTTGTCTTTTGTGTTACCTTTTCCCATGGCTGTCCATCACTTTTCCCTTAACATGGTGCCCATATTTTGGCATATACTGGTCTCTGCAGGCATATGAATGTATTTTCTCATAATTTCAGCTGTAAGCTTTCTTTTTCATGTTTTCTTCTGAGCCTTACACTTGAAATTCCCTAGAAGAAAATTTTGCCCTATAGAGTGGAAGTCATCTTTTTTAAGGAGATGTGAAGCCTTCTATCTGCTTAGAAACCAAGTGAAGAAACTGAGAAGTCTTCTGGAATATGCCCCAGTGACTAAGGCTGGGAAATAGATGAGGGGAAAAGATAAGTGCTACATAATTTTGGGAGCATCTTATGGAATTTGCTCATGCCATTCAGGTGTTATTGTCACTGAAGCCACTGATGCTAGGTTCAGCTGTGAGCCTAGAGTTGAGAAGTATTTCAGCATGTGTTTAAGTCTTGGTGACTGTGGTGGGACTTGAGCAAATGTCTTGAGTTAATGCTCACTCTGCTTTCTTCAAAGCCGGACTCTACAGGGGAGCCCGTTTCCAATGCTTTTGTGACGAGGGTCACTTGAGCTGCCCGGGGCGTGAGCCAGGGCTGTGTTTTGCCTGCTAGTTCATTACACCTCTTCATTACATAAAAATGAAAAGTATTTTGGGGTGTTGTGGCTGGCATCTCAGCTGAGCTGTGTGCTTTCCCTCATGAAGGTTTTCTTCACGTATGTATTACTGTTCCCTGTCCGGTGTTCTGCCCGGTGCTCCCCAACCCTTTCTGGGGAGCTGGGAGCCATCTGAAGCACAGGCCAGCAGGGGTTGCTGTAGGAGTAGGAGATGAAGAAGATTCACTGCCTGTCTTGTAGAAGCCCTCCCTGAGGGTTTGTTCCTGCCGCCCTCTTTTCCCTCCTACCACACCCAAGCTCTCTTGAGCTCAGTGGTGGATTCCCAGCATGGAGTTATGTGTCTGTTGCTTGCTTACAGCTTTGTGTATTTTGTACGTTCATAAATTAAATACTAGGTTTCATCCTTATGATGCTGAAACTAACTTCAGAGTTGATATTTTGACTCAGTAAATTTTAAATGAGTTTTAATATTTATTGTTTCTGTGAAAGTGGACAGCGGTATTCATAGTGCTTGTTTCCAGATGTCCATAGATTATTCCTATAGTATCATTTATCACTCAAGAACTTGCTGATTTCTTTCAGGACGGAGGTGGAATTGAACTGGGAATGATTAGTTGCATCCTTTTGATTGAATGTTGAGTTTTTTCCCTTAATTTCTGTGAAATCACCACTGGCTGCAGTTCTGCGTTGGGTTGAGGCAGTGTTACATTGTAAATCAATATCTTTTCAAAAAGACTGCTGTAAATTGCCTAGATAGCATATGCATGGTTACTTTGGCTGCAATGCTGCTGCAGAGCCTGGATACTCTGCCTTCCTGGGAACTCCACAGGCAAGTCCATCATATATTTAAACAAAAAAATCTTTTTAGAAAGAGCATAGTATTGCTGATGAATTTTAGACAGAGAAATATTGTACTCTCAGTGCTCATCTGTACCTTTTATATTTTACTCCACTGGGATTACCCTGTCTTGAGGGATTTCTTTGTTTGCTGCTTTAGATTTCCCCCTTTCTTAGCTGTAGTACAGCCGTACCATTTCAGCCTGCTAGTGCAGAAAGATGTTGTGAATTCAGTTGCTGAATGAGCCCAGCCTGCCTGCAAACACTAACATTGCTAGAGAGATGCCAAAGAGTTGCAGGTGAATCTGACCTGATCTGGGCAACAGCAAAACGGTAAGATGGGGCTTGCTGAAATCTCAGGGACTAATTGGGTGCTGGGGTTTCCTGGTTCAACCTGAAACAGGTTATCACATGCTTCCAACTTGATCAGGATTCATTCTGTGCATGTCAGGGTGGGTTTTCTCGGGAATGCATAACATCCAGGCAGAGGGAGGCAGGCGGTGGGAAGCTGGGAATGCCACATGAGACCTCTCGGCAGCCACCCTGGTGAGATTCCCCGGCAGCGCTGCCTGAGGTTTGTAAATACCAGGGAAAAGGTAAGGGAAGGCTTAAAAGTGAAGCTTTTCTCAGTACAGCTTTGTATTTCTCTCTCCAGCAGCCTTATTTATAATTGTATTAGGAGGATGGTATGGGCAATTTTTTCTGATATATGCTTGGCTGAACGCCCTCTGGGATGAGTGAGTGAAGGACGTGATCGGCCACTTTTTCATCTCTGCTAACAAGTCTGTGTATCTTGCTAGATCTGAATAAATGCCTTTAACAGTTACAGATTTGTTTGGTAGTGGAAGATAAAATTAAAACAATCCTTTATGATGCATGCTATATCATGGATGTCAGAATATCTTTTTGCCTTGTTAACCTCTGTCATGATTTTATTTCTCTTGTATCCTGTCTTTATTTAATATAAAAAAGCGAGGTCTTTTTAAGTAGTCATTCTTGAATGTTTATATAGGAGTGTGTTGACCGAGGTTTGGATCTTAGTGGAATATTTCAACATATGAAAGCTCAGAGCAGCACCATGTTCAGGGAAAGAGAGGAGGAAAAGAACAGCAGTTACCACTAGTACAAGTCAGATTAAAATGTGGCCATAGTATGGAATTGTTTGAATTATTTCTGCTGACTTAACTGACAGCTAGTGTGTTTCAGTTGTAGATCAAGTCCTAGATTGCTCACAACAGAAATCCAGTGGAACTGAACAAAAAAAATAAAATGTCACCATGTACTCTAGCATTTAAAGGAATGAACTGTGCAAGTAATGGTAGAGTGATGAGATATGGTTTTTGCTATTACTAGTTAAGGGTAAAAGCAGAGGGACTCTTTTCTAAAGGAGAACGTTTATTGTTATGCAGCATGTGAATTATACTCCTAGAAGAGATCAGTTGCATATCAGTGTGGGATCAAATAGCTAGTTTGACAGCGATTCATGTTTGTTTTTTCTGCACTTAATTAAGGGGGTTTTATTCTTTGTCACTGAATATGATTAAAGGGTGAAGATTCAGTCTTATATCAATTATTTTCTGAAGGTTTCATTGTTATTTTGCTGGAATTCCTTCTTTAAAAAACACTATGTACTGCAACGTAAGCGCAGTAAGAGGTGGTCTCTTTCACACTACATACAAACTTAATTTACATAGCTTTGTCTCAGAAAGTAGAGATGCCTCTTTTTTTTTTTCTTGGTCAAGAATTACCTGGAATGTTTTTATTACACTAATTATTTCAGTTGTATTTTTAAAATTATTTTATGGAGGTTTTCCTTTGCTTATACTGTCACACCTATTAATAAATTGTAGACCATTGTTTAATGCATAGAAGTAATTCGACCACTTGTGTTTAATCCCGTCTTGTACAAAGAATCAAAGTCCAGGAATGTGGGATTTTTTAAAAGCAAATTTTAAATTATGGTTTTTCTTAGTGTTATCTTTTCATTTACTTTATTTGTCAAATTTACTGCTTCCATCAACTTTCTGCAAGTGCTTTTTCTCCCAAATTTAAAGCCATCATCTCTGTTTGCTGTGTTACTACTGTCTCTGGAGTTCTCCCATTTTAGTTTTCTGAGCTTAAGAAATGAATAATGTTTTGGATATATTTTATTGATAAATAATATATAGGGTAATATTTAGTTCAACACAGATCCCAAGTTAACTAAGGCGGCGGGTGGCGGGGGGGGAGGAATTAACTTACAGTGTAGAAAATGTGGCCAAAAGTTAAGAACACAGATGGGAAAGGGCAAAAATATAGTTTAATAGGCTGTTAGTGCCAAGTGCTCTATGAAGATCTTCTCTGTGTGGATCAGTTTTGTAGTGAAGCTGGTGTCTGTCACTGGAGGAGAGAAGGGCTTACCTGAGGAGTGTTGGCCATAGTCTCCTTCACTTCCCTGACTGTGGACAGAAAGAACTTCGAGAAGTTGTAGCTGAGTAGGATAAAAATCATCAATGTTGCATCTTAGTCCAAGAAGTTTGGTCAGCCATTGAAGTCGTACAGCAAAAATGGTCATCTAACCATGGTGGTTTTTTTAGCTATGTTGTTGTGTAAATCTCAAAAAACCCCAACCCCTAAAAGCCTCAAACCTGTGCCCACAGTTTCTGACATTTCCCCCTCACACTGTAAGCCTGGCTGGGCTCTTTAAATTCAGAGCTGACCTCCAAGCACATGCTTTGTCTGCCTTGGGCAGGTGGCTCTAGTTTCTCCCAGAGCGCCCACAGATGAGAACATGGAGAGAGCCATTGAAGGCGCCTGTGGTCAGGGGGCCTGGCTGGTCCTGCAAGGTGGCTGGCATGGGCAGCTCTGCTGGGCTCCAGCTGCAGAGGAAAGTGTGAAGGGATTATTTTGTTCTTTAAGGGAAATCCTCGCACAGTGCCAGCTGCCACTGGGTGTTTGCCCCTGCAAGTTTCAGTAGCTGCCCTGGGCAGGTCTTTGGGGTCAGCAGGAGTTTGCTGGGGTGAGAGTGTGTGCGAGTGCTCAGCCTGGGGCAGGTGAGGCTTTGGGCTGTCGTGTTCAGTAACTTCTGTATAAATGTGAGTGTAGATGTGCCCCCTAAGGGTCACAGGAACGGCTGAGTAGATCCAGACAACTCTGTTGGGGCTACTTCCCTTTGAATTCCCAGCAAGGCAAAAATAGTCAGCTGTCAGGCAGTACTGTGCATGTTTTGTAAATTGGCTTTTGGATTATACTACTGTTAAAATGTTCCTAAGTGTTTCAGGTACTGATGCAATGATAATTACAGCTTACAAACCCTATTGAAATGGAGTATCCTAGCAAATATGAACTGAAACAACAAAGAGACTGTACAATACCAGTTCTCTAAAACCTGTTTGTGAACTAGAGAAAAATGCAACTGGTGTTCTTAGTTTGGGAAAAACAGGATAATTACTGTTTTCTGAACTTGAGTTCACTTAAGTAGGTCCATACTAGCTTCTGGAATACTTTAATAGGTTTGTCTTTTGGTACCACGGCATGAAGGTATGTGAACGTACTGAGATTTAGTTAAGAAACAGAACCTTAAGGACTTTATTTTTCTTAATACTACTATCACAATGTTAACATCAGGACAACTTGTCCCAACAGCAGCTCCATCAGTCATGGAATCCTTCTTCCACCTACATGGTCACTTCTGTGTTTTGTTATAGTTTGGTAAATAACTTTGTGTGACTACCTTTTCTTTTGAGATAATCGTTTTGTTTATTGTCAGAATTATCAATTGTATGCATTTCTTTCATATGTGGCATATTTTTCACCAATATCCTCTGTTCCACTCTCTAATATAAGCCTACATATATGTCTGGATTTAGCAGTTTAGCAAAAAGCAAGTAGCAAAATGTTAATTTAATGTGGTACTGAATGTTAAATTCAGGGGGGTGATTTTGCATTATAATATTTTTGAATCAACCCCATAATAAACACAATGTTGCTTCTATAAAAGTAACTCCCAGGCTTTCTCTCTATTGCTCTTTTGTTTATCGTGTTCCTGGGTGGATGGGCTTCTCTGAAATTCCTGTGTCAGTTCTGGACTGGCCTGTAGAGGATGTGGAGGCATGGAGTTTTATCTGCTAATTGTCTTATTCTGCATGATATGCTAGTCAGAAATAGTGTGAAAAGTGTGGGTGGAGATTCTTGTTTTATTTTGCAAAAAAATTTTAGAATTTATTGTTGGATTTTGTGTAGTTTAATGCTAGAGCAGAATTTGCTATCTCTTCCTGCTGACTAGAAGATTGTTTCAGCTTCTGATTGAAAAATAACTTAATAATCTTCAGCTTGAAGATATATAAATATAAAATAATATAAGCTTGTAACAAACATCATACCATCAAGCTTTTGACCCAGTCTGTATCATTCTGTCCTGGAAATTGAATAGAATTTATGTCAGTTATATTTCAGCTTTGCTGCATCAGATGTTTCTAATTTAATATTAAATTGTATACAACTTACCTGAAAAAGAAAATACCAGATGTTGCCAAGTGAGCAGAGGGGAAATGAAACCACTAGAAAAAGGCAGAATGTCTATTTATACATTGTGAAATCTCAGCTTCATTTAATTCATTTCTAATGCTTTTCAGTCTACAGGCTTAGTGTGTTTGAATATGTTCTCTTCCAGTTTATTAAATCTTTGTGCAAGTGCAAAGAAAATGTATTTAAAGCTTTAGAGAATATGTGTAAAATATGTTTGTCCAGACTTCCCTGTAAATAGTGGGTATTTTAACTAACAAATGGGTTCTGTTGATAAATATTGGCTATAAGAAAGGCTGTTTTAATGTCATACAGAAGAGTTGTCTTGAAAAGTTCTACAGTTTAATGATGGAGTGGTTGGTTTTGCTGCTGCCTGGGAAAGTGGTGGAACCACCATTTTAACTTTCAAGTTGGCAAGGAATTCCCTGTATTTGGCAAAGTAGTCCAGATACATAAAATTATATAATTAGAAAATGTGATTGTACTTCTGGTAGGCAGCAATGCAGGAAAAGCCAGGGAAAATATCTGCAGTCAGTCTGAGTTTTGTGCAAGTTTTTTCTTGGGAAGTATAATGTACTGTGAGGATGGAGGACTTCTCACTGATGTTCTAATGATAGCTGTGATTTTGGACCATTTTGATTCTTGGGATTTGATGCTTGTTGAAAGTGATGCATGATGAACTCACAGCTTGGAGGTGCAAATTGCCACCAACTGCAGGCTTGGCTGTTTTGTACTGTTACAGCTTTTTTTCTAAATTGATTTGAGCATAGTCATAAGTCTACTACAGCACATGTTTTGGCTTGAACACATCAAAGCAGCAGCGGTGATTTTCACTTCTCTGTTGAAATACTTTTTTTTTTTTTAAATTGAGCATTATCTCTATGCTATTCATAGAATTCTTCTTATAAAATTGCAGTCCTTCTTATGATGAGCTATTCTCACTATCAGTTTGAAACCTCTTCATTTTAAGTTTTAAATGTCTTTGCAAGAAAAGATATACTGGTGTGTTCTTCATATTCAGAATAACTTTAGATGCTATAATTTTCATTATGCCAGCTGACTAAATTCTGAACTGTGGGACATGGTATGTTTGTCAGCGTAGCACATTATGCACTGAGAAACAAGTTTCATTATGCTTCCTTACACCTTTTTGCTTTGAAAGTTATTGTGCTGCTGCAAGTCTGGCAAACCTGCAGTAGCTGCTAGAAAATTCCTTTGAGACTTTTCATTCAAGTTTTATAGAATTCTGTAACCAGGTCATTTGTCTGAAGGGGTGGGAAAAAAAAAAGAAAGAACAAGTTAAAAAAAAAAAAAAGTCAGGTGTGCATGAGATCCAAACACAGAGGAGGACTTTTCATTTAATTATTTGTGAAACTGGGCTTGTCATCCTCGCCTGAACTTTCAAACTTCCATGAAAGTAAGCAATGGAATAAAGGTCATGGATGGCTGTTACTAAGATTTCTGGGAGACTGAATTGGAATATGGGTTATTCAGATATCTGAAGATTACTTGCACAAGAGAATAATGAAAACTTGAAGCTCTTTTTCTGCCTATTCCTGTACGCTGTGCTGATTAGATAGAGGATACCTTGTCAAATAAAGTGGTTTGGAAGATAATATGTAGGGGAGCAGAACTAGAAACACTTAGAGCGCTTGTCTTTCTTTGTGACATTGATCTGCACTGGAAGCTACGTTTCTCAGGCTGTAGGGTTGTTGACCTTGGGGATGAAGCATCTAAAAGCAGGAGAGATTTCTTTCTTGATGTTAGAATGAAACTTTGAAATGCATTAGCAGAATAAAACTAACAACTCTCATTACCTAGTTTTTCCTCTGGCTTTTTCTAAAGATAGTAAAAACCAAAAAGCAAAAAAAAAAAAAGAAGGAAAATTCAGAAAACAGGGAAGGGAATGAAATAAGTAGATTTTTTTGGTATTTTTTTAGTGAAGGACATGGTCTGAAGGAAGAAGAGCCAAACTAATTTACCATTCTAGTCTTGAATTATTTCTTGCAATGCACTTTAAAAGCATCTACTGAAGATAATGTGAGACTGCCATTGATTTGAAAGGACCATAGAGCATGCTGCTTCAGTGCAATGAGGGTTGCCATAATATCAGACAGGAGAGAGTTGTAAGACCTTTCCACCAGCAAATGCATATATTTCACAAAGATGATTACATGACTTGTCCCCTTCCTCCTATTTTTTATTAGAAAAGTGCTCTTCAGAATATACGTGAAGAGCATATATGTGAAAGGTCTTGAGTAGTTGGGCTTAAGTCTTACACTTGCACTTACCAGTTCTGACCAACAGCAGTATTTTTGTTCCCTGCTTGTAAGAGGACAATTTTTGTTTTAATTTGAATCAGAAGTACTTGGTGATATCTGTGAAAGAATCAAGAGGCCTGCTAGGGATAGGCAAAGGAGCCTGAAGGAACTAGGTAGAACCTATTTTCAAGGCGTGTAGTTGTTTACAATTTATTTTCTTAAAAACCTTACTGACAGCCTCAGAATCTAGCAAGAATGGGCATTTGTTGTCAAGTCTCTCAAGATTTCTCACGCTTGAATGTGGCAGTGGGAAGACTTACTGCATTTATGGATTCAACTTCAATAACTTCATGATCAGGGGGAGTGATAGAATAAAATTATAACCCTGTGAGCTCAGAAAGACTTAATATACTGTTCACACAAAACTGCTAATAATGCACTTATGAAAACTGTACAAACTTGCACTGGCACATGTAGCCATCTGTTGGAGCAGGAGGCTGATATGGGAAAGGGATTGAAATATTTTTTTAATCTTTATTTTTAAATGCTGTTCATATGGTTGCAGAGGAGGATAGACAACAGCTACAAATGGGTAACTAAGTAAAAGAGTATAGAAACCACCTGTCACAATTTCATGGGAGAATGTTTATGTTCAGACACTTTCTTCGCCACTCTGCTGGTTACCAAGGCGTCCTTGGCTCATGCCCGGCACTGGAAGGTGCCTCTCCCATGCTGACACCTCTGTTGATCCCCTGCTGTGCCCTCCTGTTTGGTTTATTGGGGGAATGACCCTCCTGCTTTTGAACACAGCAAGCCTGGAACCAGTTTAATGGAAGCAGCAGCCTGGTTGCAATTTCAGAAAAAGCTTGCCTGGCATATTACATTACATACCACCATGGCAAATGCGAGCATCGCTCAAGTGAAAGGAAGAATTTATTTGCCAGGCTTTATTACTAACACAGTTATTGTCTTTTGGGGCATCAGTGCAGAAATAGAACAAAACGCCCCTTTAGATCAGCTCCGTTGAATTTCTGTCTCTTTTCATGAACATTACAGGCTGTCAGGACTTCAGTGTGACCTTTATCTGAGACCCTGTCCTTAGGTGACTCCTCCTGACGTCTGTTGTCACAGAACAGGGTTTTGCTTTGAGGACATATGTAGGCTTTTTTAGACCTAAAATCTAATCCAGGTTCTTTTCAAAATTGGACCATTTTTCCTTGTGAGGAGAGGAACGACAGTTTTAATGGACTGAAAACTCACTTTTCTCAAGTTAAGCTGTGCTATGAACAGAAAAAAAATATTTTAGAAATGCTCAGCTCTGCCTTGCCATATTGAAGGGACATAACATCATATACAGTAATTCCTGACTTCAGGATTGTGCTTGATTCAGAAATTATGCTAACATTTAGGTATCATTTTAGCAGAATAAATGTGTGCTGTCTTGCAGCTCTTGGTGGGTTGATGGTGGTGAGAGGAAAGAGCTGTGTAAGCACTGCCCATAATAACTTCTAGTATAAAACATTATTTTCCTTGATGCTAGTATTTTATCTTCTTTTCAGATTTGTGTGATCTTGGGTTTCCTACCCCAGGCCTGATCAGTTGGCCATTCTGTGAGAGTGAGTTGTTTCTCATTTGACAATTCAGCACAGACATTTAATCTGCTCATTGAGTTCAGTGTTTGAGACAAACACAGAGAATTAATGTCAGAGTTTCTAGTTCAAAAATTCTTCCATCTGGCACTTCAGCGAACTTTTATATTTGCCTTCTTCCATATGACAAAGACAGTTGGTTTAAAATCAGCTTTGACTTCAGAAATAAAATGGCCATTTTGGGAGAGTTCCTTTGAGATGGGCTGGGGGACATGTATGAGTAAGTTTGTGCAAGGAACAGTAAGGAGCATACCATATTCCTGGGTACCATTTCCTGAGCTCATGTTTTCAGTTGCATTTGCTAGTTCATAGCTAGCATTGCTACCAATCTCTGTATCCAAATAAATTTACACAAATATTACCTGAGAATATGAGTTATAGTTCTGGGACACAGCTGAGCTCATTTCTCCTGGAGGTTACTAAAGAGAAACAACAGGCTGTCAGGACAGGAAAAGAAATGTCTTACCGTACATCCATGTTTTTTCCATACATCTTCCTTCCTTCTCTCCCTCCCCTCCTTTTATTTTTTTTTTCTACCTTACTCAGGTTCTCCTTCTGCTTCTTTTAGCCCTGCCCATCAAATATTCAACCAAAGGGCTGGTGTATGTGATTACAGGGAGGGATAAGCGTGTTCAAGGACCTCTTTCAAGATTGCGCTGGTAGCTCTGGTATGAGCTGGCTGGTGATGTCATGTAGCATTACATGTTCTACTTCCCCTTTCACAGTTTTATTCGCTCCCTTATTTCATCTCTTGTTCTTCACGGATCTTTCCCTCTCTTGTGGCTTTCTCACCAACCGAGCTCTCTCCTCAAGCTGTTCATGTTTCTGCTTATGGGTGCAGCAGTCATTTGCTGACCTTGTCTTGGGGATGATGGAGAGTGCCACCAGCTGGGCCAAGAAGAGGCAGGCAAGACCTGTGTATAACAAGAAAGAGCCTCTCTACTGCTTTGTTCTGCAAAGAGAATGAAACTCCAGATAGCTGCATTTTTAATTTCAACAAAGCCGCTTTACTCCAGAACATTCCCAAATGTGTTTTATAAGTAGCAAATGTCAAATTCCAGGGATGCCAGAATCTGCAGATGACTACTGTAGTTCTCAATCACCATGGTACCAAAGCATGATAGAAAATAACATGCTTATAAATGGTAATGAAAACTTGTATTGAGATAGGATTTTTCCAGTGTAAATTAATGATGCACTTACACTCTCAGCAATTCAGATGTTGAATCAGTAGTCATTTGACTATATTACGTTTTTTCTTTTTACATCTCTCAGCTAAATGCAAGTGCTAAGTATGAGATTGTTGGGCTACCTCCCAGCTGGCCTTGGCTCTACAAATTGTAATCTGTCTTCATAACATTTCACTTAAAACAGCCTAAGTGCTTTACAAACTAAATTAGTTCTCCCAGTTTCTGTTTGTGATACAGGCAGGATCATTATTGTGAACAGAAACAAGAAATTGTGGAAAGGTTAAAGGACTTCTTTGCCTCAAGTCAGTCAGTAATTTTGTAATTTTTTTGTTTCTCGGTGCATGCTAGATCTTGCATTTCCCTATATCTGGTCCTTTCATACTACATCTCCTGAAATGGTGTAAATGAGGGGAATTCATATATTTTTCTTCTGATTTTTCAGTAGAAGTTTTGAACGTTCACTCTAGTATTTAACCAACCAGTCACCTTTTCCCAGGATGTACACTGTGGCAATGACTGGTAGAGAATAGTAGAGGGTTGGCAATTTTTTCATATTTTACATAAGTCCGTAGGTATTGGATGACTGAGATAAACATTTGTAGTATGTTAAATCTAGGACTTAAAACCCAGATATAATGCATCTTCCTGAAAGATGTGATGAGCTTTGGAGTCGTATGTCTTTGTACTATATATGTATATTAAACTTTTTTTTTCTTCTGTGTGGTAGGATGCCTTGCCTGTTCTCTCAGAATTGATTGTTCTTTGTTACTGAGGATATCTTTATTCATGTGAAAAAATTCCACTAATATGGGACAGCCTATCTTTCACTAAGTACCTGAACAGGTGATTAATTCAGGGGTCATTCATGACTGTTTTATAATTCATGAACCATGAATTGCTTACCTGTTTTAACTGATTAGTTTCACTTTTTCAATGCTATATTACTTTAAACAATAAACGAAGTAGTCCAACAACCTTTAATTCTAAGAATCCTGTATGTCTGAGACATTTTAATTTTGCTGACAGTGATGAAATGAAAAAATCATGCATTGAAACTATATCACAATAACTAAATCTGATACACCATTTATTATTTTCACATAATCCCAAATGCAGATTAAGTATTGTTGCTTGAGATGAGATATAAGGTGATTCAAAGAGACATCTCTATTTAGAAATTGTTCTATGAATGGTTATACTGATTTTTATTTATTTAACAGGGCTTATTACAGACTTTATGTGTGGTACAAAAGTACACTTCCTGTGATTTCATTATCTTGACTTCAGCAGTAGTCTTAAAGGGAAATAATTGGCTAAATGCAGACATTGTGTGTTGAGATATGATAAATACCATGATGTTAGGATGGGGGCTGTAAGAAGCTATAGCTCAGTGATCCATACTGATGTAATGATGACTAAGCCTGTTTATCCTAGAGTAGCCTTGGGATCTTCTCAAATTAAATGCGAGACTGGGCAGGAGGAGCAGGGAAGAAAGACTGCCCAAGCTGTGCTGTTGTCTGTCATACCTTGTTTTCTGATCAGCAACTAAGAAAGCTGCAAAGTATAAACTATGTTGTGCTTTTTTGTGGTTCTAAGATTAGGATTTTTGAAGTGCTCTTTCTCAAATGTTCTCTTTTTACTTTAAATAAATAAAAACCACATAGAGAAACACTAAAATAACTCTTAATATCGAGCTGCACTAGCTTTTATGGTGCTGCATTTTATTTTGCTTTACATTCACAGAATCTGTGATAGCTCAAGTAGTTATTGGAATTGACATGAATATTCTGATTTTCTAGATAAATCTGCCTTTGACTATTTCTTTCAAAAGTAGAGAAGAGCTCTTCAGGCAACTGCAAAGTGGCTGTTTGTGCTGAAGGTCTTAAGTGGCCAAATGACTTCTGTCTCATAATCTCTCTTTTTGTTTTGTGTTTTCAGTTGAAACTGAGTAAATAATTGTAAATTTTAAAAGTGGGTTTATTTCAGTTGTCAGGATTTGGAGAATGTATATGGTTCGGCAGCAGAACATGGAATGCCTTGGGGAAGTACAGTTATGTATTTGACATTAATGAGTCATATATGAGAAATGTAATGTTCAGGATGCAGCATGTTTGTGGAGAGGTGCTTCTGTTGGACCACAACTGGACAGACGGGGATCTTTTTTCCAAGGCTATGGTCAGGGACTCTCAACTAATAATACTGTTGCCTTACTGGGTAGGAACAGTCATTGCTATTTTCCAGATTAAATCCTTTCCCACAAGGCACCAAGTCCCTGGGCAGTTTCTGAAGTGCTTTTCCAAAGTGTAACTTCAAACACAAAAAATGAGTTTCTGTAGGACCTCTCTGTTCTCTGTATAGAAGAGCAAGACTCCTTAAAGGGAGGTTGGTGTTGGAGTCTAGTTTAGTTTTTTCAGGATTTTCATCTTGGAACCAAAGCAGAGACTTTGGTGGTGAATGTCCTACATGTGAAGTTTTCTGGTGTAAATGCCGGGCATATCATTGCCATTGTTTTATCTTACCTTCTTTTTTTTTTTTAAGAAATATGTCAAATTTTTTTTTTTTTTTTGTATCGTCTGCTCCTTGTCTCACCATTCTTGCCAACATCTGTTTTTCATCGCTCTTCGCTGAGGTACTGAGATTCCTGACAGGTGGGAACTTTGGTGGCACAAAGCAGCTGTTTGGCTCTTATGCTTTGTGTCTGGGGCCACCTAATGAACCCAAAGTCAGAGGTGATGAACTGGCAAGTGACTCCCTTGAGCCTTTTCTACGCAATACAAAGTTTGGAAGGATAGTAATGTTTGCTCAAACAATCCATACATGCATATTCCCTGTTATACCTGTAACAATCAGTAGTTGTTAAGTGTATTAAGTTGATTGGCCTATTTTTAAATCCTATTTCCTGTAAAGAAGAGTGAAAGCATAAATGAAGATCCTGTACTTCTGTTCCCCATAATTAGGAGATCTACTGGCAAAACCACCTTGTGTGAAAGTGATAACTGTGGTTTCACTGCACTACTTTTAAAAACTGAATAGTTTTGAAAAGGGTTTATACCTCAGAAAATAACACTTTGAATGTAGTTTGTGGTGGGAGAAGTACAAAATCATGGCAGTAACTTGTGAAGGGGAAAGAATCACTTTAAGTGGTGACATACCTTAATGTTTCCTTGTGTGATGACTTGTTTTAAATAAATGACAATTAGAACTGCTTAATGGCTCATGCTGTTTTCCAGACAGAGGGTTTTTTAAATGCATAGCATATTCATACTGAAAAGTTTCTTTCTTCCTCTTGATTGCATTTTATAAAACCTAATTGTCATCTTGTGTATGACAAACCAAGATGTTACTCGTATTGTCTCTACATACATTTGAGGTAAGTACTGGTAATAGTTAAGGTGCGATTGATCACATCTTCACGTAGCACCGGCTTCTGACTGAGGTGGCATTCGCAGCATCTCAATGGGTGTCTGGGCTCCACTAGTTTAAGTACAGCATTACATAGATTTATAGATCAAGGACAAAAAGGGGTAATGAATCATATGGATTGACTTCGTATATGTAATGGCTTGATTAGCTTCTTTAGCTTTGCTTTTTATTCTGGTAACTAACTAAAGCAGATACTCAACAAAATCATCCAGTTTTGAGGCCACACAGACAAAAGATAGTTTCTAGTTCTTTCTAGATTATCATCTTCATCAAGGTCCTGAGTATAAAAGAAGGGTTACTGAAAGTGCAGTCCTTGCTCTGAAGAACCTTTGACTTATGTAGATAAAACAAATGAAATGGGGTAAAAAGAGAAGTCCTGTTTTATAGGTGGCAAAATGGACTTAGAGGGTAAGTCTGACTAGCCTAGAGGATCACACAGAAGCATCTAAAAGAGACTGAAAACGAATCTGTGTTCTTTATGAAAAATATTGCTCTTTAAGTGGAGAATGGTCCTTAACTCTCCTATGTGAAAAGAAAGCTGGAAATAAGAAGGTGTTTTAGGGTTCTCCCATCTACCAGCAAGGAGCTGCCAGGTGGCAGACAGTGGTTTACAGGTCTAACACCTTCCTGTGCTAAGTATTTGTACATATCATTTGAGAGGCTGAAATTTATAAGAATCACTTTTGCTGTGCAGTACAAGGGAAAAATTATATTTGAAAGGCTGAATGAGTATAAAAGAAATCAAACCCGTACTGTTCCTAAAAGTGGTGTGGTCAAGCTGGTGAAATCTGTGATCATTTGTATGCACAGGAAGCTCTCCAAAGTATGTTAGGCTTCAGTTTTGCTCAGCACACTTGCTCTTTTGCGTGATAAGTGACACAGAGTAAGTTGTACTGTTAGCTGTAGCACAGGAGCAGCCTGTCAGCGCACCCACTGCTGAGGGGCAAAAGCAATTCTGTTGTGGCAACTTAGGTCTTGCTGATGGAGGGAAACCTGAAATTACCAATGAGTTTACTGTGTCGTTAAGCTGTGTTATTTTGAGGTTATAGCCAGTGCTCGGTGCTGACCTTTTGACTTGCTTCTTTCAGATTTCGTAGAAGAGAGTTTCAGCACAAAGTTGGACTTGGCATATCAATGGCAGAATGTAAAAATACTGCTTAAATATTGTTTCTCTTCAGTGTTTTACAGGCAGGGTAGACAGTTTGGAAATGTGTGCCCTTCAGCAGCACCATACTCTTAGTTTTATTTGCTTTAACAGTGTGCTGTGGTCAGCAGTCATTTGGAGAGAATGTTTTATTTCTGCTGAAGA
Source organism: Grallaria varia (assembly GCA_013396735.1). NCBI lineage: Eukaryota > Metazoa > Chordata > Aves > Passeriformes > Formicariidae > Grallaria > Grallaria varia. Next base: position 77,992 of record VWZG01010855.1, read on the forward strand.
ACTATTCATATCTGTGAGAAAGAAGTGATGAATGAAACCCTTTGCTAACTCTGGAAGAAGTGCTGCAGTTGCATGCAGAGCAGGCCGAGGAATGTGGTGAGCAGCCCCTGCTTTTGCATTTCTCTGTGGTCCTCACTCTTTTCCACAGGTGATGCTGGTGTCCAGCCTGTGCATCCACCGAGGTGTCTGACTTCTGCACGGGGGTGGTTGGTGTACATCTTGGTTTTACTCATTTGCAAGTTGGAAGCTAACTGTTATATAATCATAGTGGGGATTTTTATCCTACTTCAGATTCAGTCAAGTGACCTGAAGGTTGTCTCCCTTCAATATCTAATTCCAAAGTATTACTGCTTACCATAGACAATCAAGACCATAGTAGCAAATGTCCTTCTTTCTTCATTTTTTTTGGAATGCAATGCTTACGTGGCCCATATTAGAACTAGATATGAAGATTTTTCCAGTGGAAAAAGAAACTAGAAGCAGCATTCATGGCATTATTATCTATAGTATGTTTATAGCTGTGTATTCCAAAAATTTTAACCAGCTACAGGTGACCTTGTTAACTTGAAAGGAAGACAACTACAGGTTTTGAACTTTTTCTCTGTATCTCCTGCTTTCTAGATCATAGGATTTCCTAGGCTGAGAAATACTGATGTATTTGCCCCCACGTTGATTAAGCAACATGGAAGTGCTGCTGTATTTATAGTAATTTCAACTTAGATTGTGTGAAAACATCTTTGTTGGTAGGAAGCGTTGCAAGAACTTGGGTCTAGAGAGGACAGTGGAAAGTATGTGGATGCATGTCTGTGCATGTAAACTGCTTCAGGCAAAAGAAGCCAATTAGTTTTACAAGAAGGCTAATTAAAAATTCTTTGTGTAGCAGCTCTTCATCTTTTCTCTCTGAAGTAATGTATCACTTCTCTCTGAAGTAACAGTTCAAAATTACAGAATTGGCTTCATTTTGGCCTGAGAAGGAACTCCTATTCGGAATAAAGGGGGCCTGTTGTTTTCTCAGTTATAACTTGGTGAAGTTTTAGTCTTGGAGTAATCACTTTAATGAGAGGAAACGTGAACCCTTGTAAAGCCTGGTTTGTAATAGTAGTGATGTCCTTCATTAGACTTGACCTCGTACATGATTACTTAGCCAGATGGCATTGTGCAGGAAACATACTTTAAATTTTTAATGTAGAAAAGAAATCTTCGATCTACAGTTGATTTGGAAACATAAAACAAAACAAAAAACCCCCACAAGATATACCCAGTATTTCTACAAAAAATTGAAGTAAGTTGGATTTCAAGGCACAAAATTCCTCTGCAGAGGTGGCCAAGAATAATTGTTTGGAGAAGTTTGTACTGGAGACACTTTGGGTTATGGGGGAAGAGTCTTGATTTAATGGTAATTTCTTTTTATTTTTTCTTGTTAACTGTTTTATCAGCAAGTTGTCAAAAATGCTCTAGATTATAGGTGCTTGAGTGGAATATTATGCTTCTTTAATTGTACATATGTGAACAGTTTACAACAAATTAACACTGTCTATCCTCAAATATATGCAAATTTAATGGAAAAAGTACATTGTCAATTACTTTGATTTGCTTATGATTTAAGGAACCTTTTGTCTGCTTGCATCACACTTCGTAGCTTTTCCCTGTAGTATGAAAGCAAAACCTATTATTTTTCTTTCCATGTAACAGTCAAGTTTCTTATGAGTGAAAACAGAAGCTGAGGCCCCAAATACAACTCCTCACCAACTGTGTGATTTAAAAAAATATCATATATATTTGAGCATATTAAAATTAAAACCAGAAGTGTTCATGACTGGAGTATCTAAACCTGCTGTTCTGCTCCTTTAGTTCTTTTGAACTAACCATAGTGTATTTTGATAGCTCAAGCAGCAAGTGGCAGTCTTTAGAGCTTGGCAGAGTCATACTTCACAGAAACAAAAAAATTGAACTTCTGTGCTTTAGTGCCATTAAGCTGCGGTCTCACATTTCAGTGCCTGGGAATTGATTTACTGATTTGATTTTCTGAAACATATGGTGATAATAATAATAACACTGTATAAGCATTATTTAAAAATACAATAATATACTGGTATTGAATCTTTGGCAAGCCAGCACTGAAGTGCACACACAAACTAGCATCATTTATTTTAGTTTAGTCTCATCCAATTTTAAACAAATGGAAATCAATATTGCTTGTGGGTATCTGTGGCTAGATTGGAGAGAGGAGTGAAGTGGCATTGTTGCCAGGAACACGTTGTACAAGAAAACACAAATGTATGAATTTTATGTATGTTCCTCTTTTGCCTTTCTCTTTCAGGATCTTTTAGTGCATTGTACAAAGATAAGGTTTTTATAGTTATGACTGTGATGTGTGTCCCCTATGTAAAATGCATGTGTTGTTTGCTATTTTATTATTGAAATAGAAAATGAATACTTAAAAAGTTCAGTGCCTTTTTTGATGCTGGTTGGTGCATAGAATGATACGGACTTGAAGCCTGTTAGAGTCAATAAATGCTGGGTTTTTTTCTTTCAGATATGTGTCACAAAGATGTCTACACGGAACTGCCAGGGAATGGATTCAGTGATCAAACCTCTGGATACAATTCCTGAGGATAAAAAAGTTCGGGTTCAGAGGACACAGAGTAGTTTTGATCCATTTGAGAAACCAACTAATCAAGTGAAGAGGGTTCATTCAGAGAACAACGCTTGCATTAACTTCAAAACTTCATCTGCAGGGAAGGAATCACCTAAAGTCAGGCGGCACTCCAGCCCCAGTTCTGTAAGTGTACAGTCCTAATACCTCTGTGTGTACCAAATGGTGGAATTAATGGCACCAGATAAATGTTTTCTTGCTTAAGAAAGAATTGCTTACTTGGAAACAAACCAAAAAGCTCATAGCTGCTATTAAAGATGTTTTATATATGTATTTGTATAATAGAATCAGAAAATAGAACTTGAAAAAGAATATATTATGAAATTCCTGTCAGATATTTGTTAGGGTGTCTTATGGGATTTCTAAGCATATTCCTCTCCTTATTCTGGTATGGTATGGCATTACAGCTGCTATGATGTTTATGCTGCATATTTTGCAGAGGATTGTTTATTTGTGAAGAGGAATTCTTTCCCATGAAGTTTAGGAAACCACATGAATTGCCTTTTTGAGTTTTAGATTTTGGTTTTATAGAATCAGATCAGATTTGACAGATTTTGTTTACATTTTAAAAGTCTCTTTTTAAAATCAAGTAGTAAAAATAACATTTATTTCCATGTCAGAAACTCTGAGACAGAGAGGAGAGAGAAAAACAACTGAAAAGGGTTTGGCAACACATCATAATTGTTTTATTCTCAAGTATTTTGAAAGAAACTAGATAAATAAAATGTCATATCTTTCATGAATAATGCCCAGAACAGATTTCCCCCAAAAGACCTTCAAAATTATTGAAAAACTATTTCTGCTATGATTTGGCAAGAAAAATCCATAATAATGTGACCTTTGAGTTGAAGACTACAGATCTAAGCAGAATGGATGTAACACTTCAAATCCTATTTGGTGTGAAATAGTTTAAAGGGTTGATTGCGTCTTCTTTTTTCTTATCTTTCTTTTCTTTGTTTTGCTCTATCGTCTGGACATCTTCTGTCGTCCCTACAGAAATTTGATGGAATCCTGTCAGACTTCTAACTAGAAATGACAGAGGTTTATTTCCTCTAGATGAGCTGTGTTTAAACCATGTGAATTTAGCGGGTAGGATGTCATGCCTCCAGGGAACTGTCCTTTTTAGAAAAGGTTACATTTTAAAATGTAACCATCTGTAGCAAAAACAAATTTGCTTTTTTATCGCGGGCATTGTGTAGCTTCTGTGAAAGATAGCTCTCTTGTATTCCATCCGGGTCCAGGACTGGGAGTTCTTACCAGAAAACTTTTACAGTCATAAAGGTTGGATGAAGTGGTTTGCACCATGTTTACTTGTTCGTGATGCCTGATTATTGGTTGGCACCACATCTATCAAATTATTATTTTTTTTAAAGTCTTAAGGGGTTTTTGTTATTAACTCACACACCATCTCTGCTGTTCCTCTTGGAAACTCTTACTGATTCCTGTTAATGCTTTGTGCATTTCTTTTTCTGTTAAAACTGAAGGATTTCTGTTGCTTTTCCTGCAGAATTTTGAAGCGGACTTTTCTGAAACTGTGTTTTTAACATCTTTAGTTCTTTTCCAAGGGGCTGCTAATCTACTGTGTCCATATTATCTCCTGTGAACCCAGTATTTTCTTATGTCAATGATATTAATGCTTCCTGTGCTGGTATGCTGCTGGTTAGAGCCTTTGCAAAACATAAGCTTTTGGCAGTCTTCATCTATGCTGACTCACACAGACTTGCTGGATGCAGGAGGCACACAGCAATTTCTTGAAATGCAATTCTTATTTCTCAGCTTCCTGTAATTCTCCCTGATTTTGATGGCTCCATTTGGTTAACTCAGTTTTTCCTTCTGCTTGGGGGCTTTGTTAATAATTTTTGACTCTTCCTCACAAGGAGTGATCCAAAGAGTACCTGTCAAGGAATAACTTATGGAATAATGAGGGTGTTCATGCCAATGAAGAAGGAAGAGCAGAAGTTCACAGAAGAAGGTGGTGTTAGCTCTCTGCTGATGAGGGCACACCTGGTCCTGCCCTGCAGACCTGAGTTCAGCCATCCAAGGCAGAGATGGCTGATCTGCTCTGTTCTCCCAGAGCCTGAACGCATTGCCTCGGGCAGTAGACATTCTCATGCGCATTTCATTGGGTGATATCTGTGTGGTTACTTGCAGAAAGTTAACATTGTGAGGTTTTGAATTATACTTGAATTGACAAAAGGTCAGGGGTTTCTTTTTTTTTTTTCTAGCCATGATGTTGTCTAGCAGAGATCCTTGCTACTTCCTTTTCAGGTCATTATTTCTTTTTCTTCCATGTCAGAGGACAGCTACATATTCTCCCTTACTGCATTTATACTTGATTCTCTGGAAATTCTTTTCTTGTATAGCTCATACCAGTCTGAATGGGCATTTTAGTTTCTGTAAATGTTCTTGAGCGTTCTATGCTCTCTGTGTCATACTGGCCACAGTTGTGTAGTTGTGTTTCTGTTTTGGCTCTGCTTTCTCTAGGCTTTATTTTAAAATACTCTGATAAGTGTTTGCTGCCTTCAATTTGCTCTTCCTATGCTTGATTCATAGGGGAACTGAATTAGAGATAGGCTTCTGTTTAGTCTCTCCCCTTTCATCATTTATAGTTCTTTGGAGACAACAGGTAGGGAAGTGATGTCTTCTAGGAGGTATATGGCTGAGGCTTGCAGTCTCCATATCACTGCTTCTATTCAGGTAAAAGTCCTTTATTTGTCTAAGAAATAACATTTTTCAAGGTGTGACCTGACAGACATTGTTTATAGTGCTCTGAGGTGTTAGCTTCTGCTTTAATTAATTTCAGAAGTTTTATCACCTCTCTGGCAGGTGTCAGTGTTTGGTGAAGATCACCAAATACTCCACAGGTGGCATGTTTCCCATTTTGTGTTCTCCATACCTTTGAAATGCTCTGCGCCTTGTGATGAGAAAGATGAAACACATACAGAAGTTTGGGGAAGCTGAAACTCTGCGTTCCTGCTCACAGATTGTCTCTCGGAAAATAAATCTCTTGCTTTTGAACATGAAGTTATTTTCTGCAGTTAATGTCACAACTCATTACAACTTGGTAGAAATCCTCTGTGGTTAATTAGTGCAGTAGTGTACAGATAGAAGTTAGTGGGTTTTTTTCTGTTTGTTCTTATAAGACAAACTTAATTTTTATGCTTAGAATCTTTCCACCTTTTCCCCTTGTTTTGAACGTAAGAAAACATCTGTGAGAGTGATTTCCAAACTGCTTTAGCTGATTGAAATTGGATGTTATTATCACTCCTTTATCACATCAGAGTAGTGGATAATTTGGAGGTAGTGAAGTAGGTGTTTGCCTAGTTGTACACCACTTGTCAGCCACTGCTAGAAGGGAATTTGGCTCGACAGACCTTTTCTCTGATCCATCACAACACAAAATTTGTGTGTGTATAACCACATGTAGCTATACTTGAGTGTACTTTCTCTCTCTCTTTGTGTCTGTATCTATCTTTCTAAAAGTCTCTCTCTGAGTTTTTTGCCTACCAAAGGAGGAAACATGCTTTTCTTTTCTCCTTAACTGAAGAAAAGGTAAAACTACAGAATAAACTGGACAAAATAAAAAAACACAACTGAAAACCAAATACTCACCACTCTTCCCAAAAATCACACTGGTTTTGAAAGATGGTTTGACTGTATTTATCTGAATGTTTTGAGATCCATGCTCTTTAGGCACATGACCTTATTTATTTCTCTCCAGTGCAAGGTGAAGTTTTATTGTATTCAGAGTACACATTTTATACACCAAAACAGTACTTTTACACAGTATGTAAATAGAATGTTGCAAGTTTTATAAGCTAGCCATCTGCTCAAGATTTAGCTGTGTAGTGATACTTACCAGTTTGTTCTCTTTGAGTGGCTTTATCTCCCTGGCAATGAATTCAAATGTCTTGCTAAGGTATATGTCCTACCTTTCAGTTATTTTTTAAAAAATAAATGATGCAAAACACTAACCTTCTGCTAACTCACATAAATGTAAAAATCCATTCAAATAAAAATAATTGGATGAGCAGTGCTTTACTGCATTGACTCTGTGCTCTTTTGGGGAGAGCAGTTTCTCTGCTGTTTCTGTAACTTGTATACATTTTTCAGTCCTGAGACATGCAATTTGTCTCCAAAAAGGACAAACAAAAAAGCATAAATCCTGTTATAATCTTACTGATCCTATTAGCATGTTGTAAATCTGTTGTGTGAGAAATCTAACTTTAAAACAGACAGTAATGTCAACGTTTTATCCAAAAGTTAAGCATCATTTCTGTCTGCCTAAAGACATGCTGTACCGTTATTACCTGTCTTCCTCTTCAAGTATATGCAACCTTCTCCAGTTTAAGGAACCTGTTAATTACTAGGGTAACTGCATCATTCCTGGTTGATACGTGTTATAGATGTAAGATAATTTCAGAATTCAGTGCAGAGAGCAGATTTTTCTTTACTGGGACAATGGAAGCGTTAATAATCGTTAACCTGAGGGATACTCTCTAGATGAGAAGGCAGATAAAATGTGGCAGTTCAGCCAGCTCCTGTGCTCTAATACCCTGGAGAATAAGTGCGCAGCTTTAAAAACTGCATCCAGCCTGTTCGCAGAGAGCTCTATGGTTGCTCCTGTTCAGGTTGCGCTTAATTTATGTCTGTGTGTTAAAGGGTTAGGAAGATGCAAGCGATAGAATGGGACCAGATAGTGGGAGAGCTGAGATTCTTGAACATCTTTGTATCCCCTGAATATTGCCCTAGAAAACAGTCCAACTTTCAAGGTATGATCAATTGGCCTATTATTATAGGTTGGATACAACCTGAAATTAGCGTGAAAATTGCATATGGTTTTGTGAAGGATTTACCATTTTGTCAAAGGACACAAAATATAAAAAGATTAAAAAGTAATTCTTATTCTTCATTCTTGTGATTTAATCTCTTGGTGTGCCTTTTACATTCAAGTTCTTCTAGCAATGAATTTATTTCTTTTGAGGTGTAAACCAAAACAGATATTCCGTTTTTATTTTCAGTAACTCACAGAGGCACTGTGAGCATAATATTTTCCCCTTAATGATAGTTTTATATTGAAGTTTAATTTTTTTTTTTTTTAAAGGGTCTATTGAAAACTTAGACATGGGAGTGTGATGGTTAAGTGTGACATTCACAAGCTGTTTTGAAGTTATGAAAAATGCATGAGAACATAACCCACACAGCTTCAATAGGAATAGTCAGGTGATTCTCAGTGTAATTTTCCATTAAAGCTTTCTTTACTACATAGATGTTGAAGATTTCTGAGAAAGAGAGGTATTCACACGGCACTATAGTGCAAGGATTCATACTGCAAGATCTTAGATTAAGCCTGTTATTTTTCCTACAGTCTGTATCATGAAATGACCATTAGAATGACCTGGTTAGAAGAGACAGTTTCTACTCATTTCTTTTTCTCTCTGTTATTTTTAATACTCTCACATCAGATTGAAATACTATATTCTTCTATTTCTGTACTCAACATTTTGACATACTCTTTCTATCCTTGTTACTATGATCTTAATTTCCTTAAACAGAGAGGAAAAAATATCTAATCTTGGTTACTGTAAGCCATGCTGCTAAAAATGCTCACTCCCTGTGCTTAGTGGTGCTCTTAGACTAGTCTTGCACTGGGGAAAATGTAGGCTTATAGTAAGAAAGCCACCTAGTGAAAACTATTTTCAAGGAAAGTGAAACATAAAGGCAAACAAGGAAAATTGCCAGTGGGTTTCCTGAAGGGAAAGACTTGCAGTATTGTGTGCTCCAGTTGACAATGTCCTCTTGGGGATAACATGATCTACCACAATCTGTGCTGACTTTCACAGTGACTTGGGACTATATTCTTCGGAGGCATGAGGACCTTTTCTCCCTTCTGTCTTAGTAATTCATCTAGCTTTCCCAATTGAGTTCTTTAGCATGAGAATTCACTTTGAAGTGAATTTTCCAGTAGTATCAATTCCTTGATGACTGGTTGTTTACTGCCTATTTAACTTTTTGCCCATTACATAGTTCAGTCTTGGTCACATACGGACCTTGTTTGTTTTTTTCCTTAGCTTTGTAAGTTGTTTTTTTTGGTAACAAATACAAAGCTCTAATGTGGAGCAACACACATGCTTCTTTTTGTCTAGATATTCTCATGGGTGTTGAGTGTACAGAAATCTATGGGGCCACAGGTAGGAGATCTCCCTTAGGTTTATATCCAACAAATTGTGATAAGAGTTTTAAAGACTTGATTTAATGGCTTTAATTAACTTAACCAAAACATTTACAGATTCAGTAAATTGCCATGTCTGAAAAATTGTTAAGATAGTCCTTTTATCACAGTCATGCTATGTCATGACAAATTTTGGTTGACAGCTGTCTGAACATGAGCCAGCAGTGTGCCCAGGTGTGGCCAACAGGACCAGGGTACAGATTGTCCTGCACTCAACACTGGTGAAGCTGTACCTCAAATACTTGGTGCAGTTTTGGGCCCCTCACTCCAAGAACGACATAGAGATGGTGGAGCATGTCCAGAAAAGGGCAACAGAACTGGGGAAGGGTCTAGAGAGTCATATGAGAAGCAGCTGAGGGAGCTTGGGTTGTTTAGCCTGAAGAAAAGGAGGCTCAAGGGTGACCTTTACAACTACCAATGTACCTGAAAGGTAGTGAGGTGGGAGTCAGTCTCTTCTCGTAAGTAACAAGAGACAGGATGAGGGGAAATTACCTCAAGTTATGCCAGGGAGGTTTAGATCGGATATTAGGAAAAAATTCTTCATCAGAAGGGTTGTCAATCATTAGAACAGTCTGCTCAGAGAAATGGTTGCGTCACCATCCCTGGAGGTGTTTAAAAGATGAGGTGCTTGGGAACGTGGTTTGTAGTGGGCTTGGCAGTGTTATGGTTAAGGCTGGACTTGATTTTTAAGGTATTTTTGAACTTAAATGATTCTAAGATTCCCTGTTGATGTTTCAGAGAGTTAAAAAGCAGTAAAAAGGAGTAAGGGGAATGGAAAATGAACAGCGGTAGAAGTATTATAAAGTCAGATCTTCAAAAAGTAGCTTTGAAAAACTTTTACCAAAATACATGGGTTCAGCGAAAATTAGTATTCTTTTCCATTGAGAAATATTGTCTGGGTCAAATTGGAGGATTGCACCAGCTATGTAAACTACAAGGGAACTTCTTGTCAGTGTGCTGCTGTGTGATCTGTCAGTGGCTGATGCAAGCACTGCACATCTGATGTGCTCTGGATATGTCTCACTTGTGTATTTCAGCCAACCACAACCCAGGCAGAGCATGGGACTCTTGTGTTTCAACAAACAGAAATCTCTGTGCATATATATTCCCACATTTTTTATCAAAAGGAATAAAATACTTTTGAAGAAGAACTTGTGCTTAAAAGTGAATTTTCTGTATTTGATTTTAATATTTCCATTTAGTAAAAAAGCCCCCAACCTTGCATACTTTTTTAACGGAAATGGTTGAAAAGGATAAACTAATGGGGAGAAATCTGAATAATGAAATTCATGTCCATGAAGCTGAAAAAATACCCTTATAAATGAGCTATTATAATAATAAGGGAAAGTAGGCTGAAGTGGTTATGGTTTTCAGCAGTCATGTGGAACTTCAAAGTATTTTGATTCCTTCCTTAACCCTTTATTTAGATCCCTTTAAGCTTCAGACTTGGGTTTTGGAAAGTTTTGTGGTTTTGCATTATCTTAATCAGTCTTCACCTCTTTTATAATCCAGAAATAAAAGGAAATGTAAGTGTCTGGACTTCTTACCTTTATAAGCAATTTTTAATTGGAAGCTTGAATTGATATATGAGACTTTATTTAAAAAAAAAAAAAAAGAAAATGTTGGGAAATGGTATAGCCATTCCTTCATTTTCTAAAGTAATTGCATTTTCTGGGTATTTTGGTGTTTCATTAAGAAGTATCATGCAAATTAGTCTTCTGATGGAGAATTTATTTAAATTTTTTTGATAAAATCCTCTGAAATGCCTTTCTAAACTAGATACCTTCAAAAATTGTAGACCTTTTAAGATTACAAATGCAAGGAAAAACAATGTCCATTTTCATGGAAGGAGATCTAATAGTGTAAGAACATGGGCAATCCAGTCTTAGGGGCCCGGTTGGAGCAGAGCTGAACTGCACTGCCGAGGTGTTGTAACCTGGGAAGAGGGGGAGATCAGCCAGGTGGTTTTACTGCCCACAGGCAGGATGTGGCTACGCATTGGGGTTTGGGCTGTTTCTGGTCTGCTCTTACCCAAAGTGAGCAGGCACTGGACAAGTGATGGGAGTGCTTGGGGTGGGTGTCAGGTCAGCCTTGCTGTTGCAGAGCTGAGCCCTGGGTCACTGTGTGGGGTTGCCCCCAAGGACAAGACCTCTGTTGTATGATCAGAAGTGATCTCTTCTCCTGGTCCAGCCAATGCCAGCATTTAAAGTTTTGTCGTTCTTGCTGAGGATGCAGCAACTTCCAGGAGGAGAATGAGTCAAAAGTCATGACCTTAAATCTGTGCTTCTGGCAGCTGGAGTATGGAGAAAGGAGCTTGAAGTTGTAGGAATAATTACTGTTGATGATATACCGTGTAGTAATGGATTAAAGGCATCCTGTTTCCTATCAAGATCTTAAGGCATTACAAGTTGTTGTGACCTTTATATTATTGTTTCCAGCGGTAGAGAATAAAAGCAAACTCAGTGTGAAAATAAGAATGGATGAGAAATGCATGTATAAACCCTGTCCTTTTTCTGTCTTGCTATGAGGAAGCCAACAGTGAACTATTCACTGTTAACTAGGGCAGCATTTCCACTCCAAACAAAGCTACTCACTGTGTGTTCATTGCAGCCTGCAATTTGGGAAATACTTTGCTGTCCTTCTTCATTATATGCAAGACATTTAAACATCTAACCACTCTGTTTCTGAAGTTTTTTTAATGTTGCATCTGTCCATAACTGGATACTTAAATGAGACTACTTGAACAAATATTGTAGTCACCTCTATTAGTGATGTCTGTAATAAAACTGTGATTAAAAAAAAATAATTGTTTTTAACCAGGCAAATTGCCTTTTTAAGCACAGATTGGAAACCAAGAATATTACTGCCTTATCTATAATAAAGTGTTTGAAATAGTGTAGCAGGAAAAAGATCTGAGAGTTCCCAAATTTTCTATTAATACTTAAGAACTGAGTAGCAAAATAATAGGTTGTTCTTTGTATTGGACAGAGGAGAAGGGGCTTAATTTTGCAAGCGTACACATGTATGTCCTTATACCATTCAACAGAAAGCTGGACTGTTAATTTCAGAAAAACTGTATATTTTTGCATAGGGCAAATGAAGGATAGTTGAGTAAAGAGAATGTTTGCATTTTCTGGGTAATGGCTAATTGGATGTGCTGGACAGGTATGAGGTACCAAGTCAGCTTACCTGGGATGCCCGTGTCTGTTTAAATAGAAACAATTTTTAGGCTCAGATGATTTAACACTTTAAACCATTTTTTGACAGGAATTTACGCATAGGTGTGTCCTGGACTGTAATGTTTGTTTCTTTTCAAAAAACTGAAACGTGAATTCTTTCTGTAAATCAGGCATAGGAGCCTAAATGTGAGAGTACCGTATGTGCAGCTGCCCATGGCTTAGAGTCTCCCAGCTGAATTCAACCCTAAACACGCTGGGTTTGCTTGTTTGCTTTTCTTTGCAGCGTTTAACCAGAGCACCATCAAATCAATCTCTGTGTGTTATTTGAGTATTAGTGCTGACCCTCCAAAGTTTCTGCTCTATGTTTTTCGATTGGTTTAGGTACAGAAGATCTGAGCACTGCAGTCTAAAATATATGTGGGTAATGCTGAGGGCAGCTGCAGGTCAGTTGTTTTCAGTGTCCGTCTGATCTTGGGGGAAAAAATGAAAAGCTCCTTCCTTCCAGACAGCTGGAAAATGTGGACATTTTGGAAAGTGGGGTGCACTTATAAAAAGGCAAAAATTTTTCAAGAATTTCAACGAAAAGTTCTCATGTCAATCGAATTTCTTGCTTTGCAGCATTGAATTGTTCTCTGTTAGGATTGTGTAAAAGTGGGCAAGTGCCAGTCTGTAGCAAAGGCCAGCATGACTATCTGGCCCTTTGAGCAAGTCATTCAGTTTTAGACCCCTTACTTAGGCTGCAGATATTAAGAATACAGGACTTTATTCAACTATGTTGCATTTACATTGAAGTATGTTGTGATTATATCCACAAGTTGAAGGCTGTAATCAGAATCAAGATATTATCATTGAAGATGCTTTCCTGTTGATGTACTGGGACATTGACTACTTAGAGGAATGTTTTTGAATGGGATTTAGTCTAAAATAAAAAGTAAAAAAAAATTAAAAAATTGAAACAACTCTTTTAGCCTGATTTTGTCGGACTGATTAAGGATGCTGTTTAGATCTCTCAACGTAAAGAAGGTACTTTAGTTGTTAGTAATCTTTTTCCCTCTATGAAGTGATATATGTGAAAAATAAAACAGAAACATCTCTTTGATTAAGAACAAAATCCTTTTGATACTTCCAGTGATGTAAGTGTATGGTTTATATCAGCAACCACCATCTGGAGTGTTGAATGATGTTTTCTTTGAGTAATCTATTACAATGTTTCATTAGCTCTCCTATTAATTATTTTTTTTGGTTGTTAGCTGCTGAGAACATGCAGGCCTATGAGTTTTGATAATGACGTTTGGTCTCTAAAGGCTGATTCAAAGGAGTTAATGTAATGGGTGCAATACATGCTGAAAGGTCATCTATTTTGTTTTGTTTTGTTTAGCCTACAAGCCCTAAGTTTGGAAAAGCAGACTCATACGAAAAGCTGGAAAAACTAGGAGAAGGGTCCTATGCTACAGTATACAAAGGAAAAAGCAAGTAAGTGGTGTTGGTTTTTTTTTCATTTAATTTTGTGTGTAAATGAAGATAAGCAGAAAGTATCAGCTGATGCTGCTGAACACGTATGTAGATCCTTATGAATCAAAGTCCTCCTGACTGCCATATGCTCAAGTGAAAGAGGCTGAGACAATATTGCACAGCTAACATACTACCTTCACATCAGAACAAGATGAGATCCCTGTGAATCTGGTGTTTTGGTTGTATTGTCATGTTGTACCTCTTTCTCCATATCCAGACCAAATAAATTTTTAGGGGTAAAAGCAAAATATTCTGTCAAGCACGTTTCTTTTGATGCTCTGAGAGCAATGCTGAATATGTGTGATAAGTTTTTGGTTTTTGTTTATCATTATTAAAAACTTAAAGAAAATAACATGAAGAGAATTAATTGTGTTTTGGACTACTGTGGATTTAGTTTGTTTCAGGAGTTTATTTACAACCCTTGCAACCACTCCACCTCAAAATAATCTACTGTATACATGTCAAATATTTTTTCAGCCACTCTAATGTTATTGGTTGCAGCTTTTTTATCCCCAAATGCTCTCTGTGCTTCTATATTGCATAAAATAATTCAGTAAACACACTTAAATTATACTCCTTGAGCTAGTGCTTCCATTGAGGGTCATCTTTGTGAAGCAGAGGGTCTTGTGTGGTTTCACATATTCAATCAAGTTTCAATAACCATATTTCCAATAATAATAAAGCAGTTCTGAAAGAGGAGTTTGGTACATGTGATATTTTTTTTTTAAAAGCTTTGGTTAGTCAATGATAGATGAGACAGCTTTACCATTCCAGCAGAGACAATATCATGACACTCATGGGACAGAAAAAAATATATGGTAACATTTTCCAGGGTCATTAACTTGGTTAGGTACAGAAAATTATCTTTTTTCACTGAATATTTGTAATAAATCAGAATGATAGGTTCCCTCATATCAGTAGCTTTGATATTGATAAGCATAATGACTGCTGATAGGAATAAAAACATGTTCTAAATGTGGAAGTGTTTCTGCCATGCCACTGCAGGTATTGTCTTTCACTGGCAGCTTTCTTCAAGAAAACGTGGGTACTCTGTGTTGTTAATGATTCATCTCCATAAGTTCCAGACATTATACACACATAAACTTTTTATTGGGGTCTATGTAATATGAGAAGACAGCATAGATTTCAGTTTGTGCCTTATGATTAAATCCCTTCAATAAAATCACGGTGAGTGTCTGGTGATAGTTATCCCGTGTGCCTTGGCTTTCAATAAGATTGATCTCAGGCAGCAGCTCTCTAGATGTCCTGTCAGTCAGTGGCACAGCCTGAAAGTTAAAAACAAAGCAAAGTGCAGCTTTCCTGAAGCTATTACATTCAGTGGTGATTTGTAAAGATGTTGTGAAACATAGATTTGTTAGAAATATCATTTTAGTAGAACTGCCTTCAGATCTATAAGAAATACTTCAATGATTTTAATGGTAGTTGAATAATAAATGGAAATTACTGGGCGTGCTGCGTTCTCCTTTATAAACAGCTAGCTCTGGATAAGTAGTGAGAGTTACAACAATTATATATAACTTTATCCTGCTGCTTTGTAACATCTTCTGCAAGGTCTTTAAAATGTATTTTGAAAAAAGTATGTGGATAAGAATTCATATGCAGAGAGTATTTCTAATGTTACAGTACTATTCTTTCACCTCTTTGAATTTGACATACTTCTTTTCCCTACTGAGAATTGAATAAATTCCATATTACCCAGCACCATCCAGATTCAGCACCTCCAGTCTAGACTTCTGTTTCTTGTACTAGAGAAACAGTTGAATTATTTCAAAATAAGGTTTCACAGGAAGAGGTTGTACTTAAGAACTTGGGAAACAATACAGGTGCTATCTGCTGTTTCAAAAGGAGTTGTTTTTTGAGGTAATGTAGACCAGTTACCTCTTCAGCCCCCATGAGAAACTGAGGAGTCTCTGGCCTAGATGGTATCCCTAAAGAAGAAAGAGCATCACTGCTATCATGTGCTCTTGGGGAATGTAGGTGGACAGGGGTGGGGCAAATGGATGGGCCAACATATAAAAGGTGTAGGTGTGGCACTTCAGGACGTGTTTTAATGTTGAGCTTGGGAGTGCTTTGCTAATGGTAGACCCAATAGTCTTTTCCAGCCTAAACAATTCAATGATCCTATGGTTGAGAACCAAACTTGGCTGCTCCTTTTGAGGCAGATTGAGTCTGACTTTATAGCTTTATCTTAAAATGATACAGGAATAGATACAAAGGTTTTTTTCTAGCCCTTGATGTGGGTATGTAGGATGAGACTGTGATATGCATCACTCTGTTCCCCTGCCTACAGACTCAGTGGAAAGAAAAATAAGCAAAATAGGTCAAGAGAGGCTTGTTTATTTTGGTATATGCCAGTTTGACTGCTGAAGGATTAAGCTCTCATGGCACACTGTAGAATGAAAACGTGTCTGCACATGATGGAAAAGCTGGAGCTGCACACAAGTGGATTTTGGTCAAAATGTTTGAGAATCCCTCGTAATCAACTCCAATGCTTGGCTTTCTCATTTTGCAAAAATGTGTCTGAGATGTGCCCTTAACAGTAGTTGAAGATGGCAAATTTAATATCAGATCGAGCTGTCTTGAATAATGCTTTGTACTCAATTATTGTGCTTAATACTTGTCACCAGCTGCATGTGGTGAGTAGTGGGTTTGTTTTTTCTTTGCATTTCCTGAGATATATTTCAGTTTTTAAAATAATTTACTCTGCTGATCATAATGATGGAAAAAAAACATTCTTGATCTTAGCATACCATTTTGAAAGTCTAAAAGATACATTTCTGCCTCCGAAGACACAGAATCTGCCATTCCTTTCCTAAAATTTAAAGTAATGCATGCAATAACTTGTTTTCAGGAAAAGCCTGGCTTTTGGAGCAGGATCAAATACCAAGCCCATGTCTTTCTATCAAATCCACTGCTTTTCTGTCTATTTGAGCATTTGTGGTAGTATCCCAGTAAAGTGAAATGAAGTGGGCTAATTCCTCTTGTGGGATGATGGATTTATCTTTTTGTAGTCAGATAAAAATGAATCCCTGGGGTGAAGAAACAGCAGAGTGAACAGGACTGTGTTATTGGGGAAAGTGGAACAATATTCTCTTAGGCTGGGCTTTTTTGTTAATAGGAGGAACAGCCAAGCAGTCATTTTTTTCTGGCTGACAGTTGCATCAATAGGCAAATCTATTTGATTTCACGAGTTGCACATCAGACATATGTAATGAAACTCATCTTGGCATGTTCATTTTCTACTTTCATTGAGGTTAGATTCTCACATTTTACTTTGTTGTATAAAATCCAAAGAGGCTCCATCTTGCATGAAATTCAGATGATTTGGAAGTGATTTTTTTTTTAATGTAAAATTTTTGAGAAGTGGACCAAGTAATTTACTGATAGCACTGTAAAAAGTGATGCGAGTTCCATTGACTCTGTATTTGACTAACACCTGGGACATTTGCCATACAGTAGGTGCAAAGCAATAGGTGCCTTTGGAATTCATTGTGTGGATGAGCTGAAGTGCTGCTTGTCTGTCTGTGGTCATGTGTGTCTTTCTGCTGCCCTTGACCTTCTTCCCTCTTGAGCTTAATTATAATTTTACCTGAACATACAGTGATGGGTTCTGGCTTTTTCTGTGGCACTCAAATGTTGATGTGAGTTGTGATTCTGGAGACGAAGCTGGTGACAGCATAGGGGAGCTGCTGCCAACCAGAGCCCCTTACAAAGCAGTGTGGGGGCCTTGCATTCCCGCACTGGGAACTCTGCATATTGCACTTAAGGGAAAAACCTGTGCTTTTGGCAATGTTATGAGCTGGCATGCTTTCTGTCCTCTCCTCCCACTGTGTTCAGTTGCCCTTCAAGGCAAAGAATGAGAAAAGATTACCTTGGCTAAAGCAATGTGATCTGTGACTGCTGCTTGCACAGCATTTGTTCTTTGTTTTGAGAGACAATCCAGTAGTTTCTCCACTGTGATCTTGATCTGTTTCTTGCAAGTCCATGAACTTTTTTACTATATCTCTGCTTTTTTTGGGCACCTTTACTAAGTTGGATGTGCTTGTAGTATTGCAAAAAGGTGTAGAATTCCTAACAGCTCAAGCAACACATTTTTGCCTAATTTCCCTACCACAAAACGATATCATTTCAATTTATCTCTAGTAAAATACTTGTTCTAATGAATTGTGATCCTTTTCCTTTTTGACTATTAATATAAAAAGTCAGTAGAGTGCAGAGAAGAGCCATTAGATGTTGATGCTGTCAGCAAGAGCTCAAAGGCTGCTGAGATAGATCAGTCCTTCAGTCGAGGTACCTCTCCCATTTCAGTTTGAAATCTGAATTGATTGTGTTCAAGGTAATTCCAAGGTATGCCTGAAGATAAAAGGTATTTTTACAGGTAGCCAGTGCATTTGGCATATATCTCCATCAAAGACAGTACCTTTTACTATTCTCTTGAAAATCAATAGGGAGTTCATGGTACAAAGTGGAAAGAAATTGTGCTCAGGCAGGTATCATGTGCTGCACTGGCTGTGTTATTCTTGGGCAGCAGGGAATATTTCAGTAATCACTGAGAACTACCTGTATGTGTTGGTGGCATGATATATTGTAGTGTGTGTTATGAATATATAGCTGACCATCGTATTTCATATCTATGTGCATGGATAGCTGCTCACAAGAAAAAAAAGATGGTATGTGTATTTTGCTTTTTATATTTATGATGCTGAATCCTTCACTGAGGGTGACTGACAGGAGTAATAGCTGTTCTGACTTCTGGTTTTGTAGTTGCAGAATTTCTTTACTTGTCGTGAAACCTCCTTGACTCTTTTGATTGCCTTTGTTTTATGTTCAATCTATTGCAAGTGCCATAAGCTTCAGATGGTCATGCTGCCACTTTTTAGTCATTCCCCGGTCTCCACTCTGTGCCCACATGAAGTGTTTTGTTCACAGGCTCCCTGACGCGTTTCATGTGCAACACTCCAGTTTCCTTTCATAGGAAAGTTTTTCTTCACATTACAGCCAATTTATTTAGACCAATTATTTCAAAATTGCTCTGATTCATGTTGCCTTAATGACCTAAACTTTCTTAACCTTTTCTTTATGTCTTGCAAGTTGTGTGAAATTGGTGTTCTGTAAATGAAGCTCTTTTCATCTGGCGATAGCAGATGGCTGAAAAGGGGATACATATTCATGGATTATGAAAAAGTACTTTATGGTTACTAACTAGAGCTCCACTTCCATTTTCCCTCATTTTTTAACTGATTTCCTACACTGATTTTTGTAGGCAAGTCTTGACATGGGTTTATAAAGTGTATACATAAATGCTTTTAAAAAACCCTCTAGCATTGTAAATCTTTAATAAAAACAATAACTTCAAGTTGAACTAGATACAAACCTAGTGATAAGTAGATGTTCAACTAAAATGCCAAATGGAGGAAAAAATTAATATCAAAGTATGTAAGTATTAAAATAAGCTTCTAGGATTCTAACTAGAATCTTCTAGTCATTGACTATACTGATCACTTACCGAGTGAATTTTCCTTCACAGCTGAGTGTATAAAAAGAACATTACGCTATATATGCTTCACCCTGCAAAGCAGTTTACGGAGGTGACTTACTGTTATTACCTCACATAGCAGGGGACAAAATTGAAGAAAGGAAGTATATTATTTACCCAGGATTGCCGAAGAAAATTCGTAGAAAAACTAGGATAAAACACAGTTATATTGGATACGTGTGGTAGCGTTATTGGATAGTAACTTATTGGCTCTCAGACATATATGCATGATTGAAATGGTAGAGCAAACATTGAAGTAATTTGCCAACTAAATGCCCTTGGGCACCAGTCCATTTCCCAGTTAGCTGAGGAACAGCATTTCTCAGAAGATCCCCTGACTGTCAGCATGCACAGTTCTAAGAGGCCACTTTACTTAGAAGTGATACCACTGTTTGTCTCTAAAATCTCTTTATATGAATGTCAGTGGGACCTGGAGAGATAAGAGGCGTATGGAGGGGGACTGGTGCTTGGCATCGCTCTCCCTGCTGCCAGTTCCAAGTTACTTGCTTCCAGCAGGTGCTGGTGAGTACAGTCCCTGTGCTTAGATGAGCTGCTGATTAGTTTGAACTGTTGTGGGCTGGCAGGTAGGGATGAGGGACCTGGAGGTAAGTGCTCACCTGCTCCTCTGCAAGTGAGGGCTGCGACATTGTTTGAGACTGCCTCCAGTCCTGTGAAGAACAGGATTTCTGAGTTCCAGTGACAACTCTAATTAATAATTTATATCCTTCTTCTCCCTCAGAACTCTTTGATCTTCTGTTTTTCAGCCCTAATAAACATCAGCATTATGAAATATCTTTAATCCACAGCTTCTTCTTAAGAAAAGGTAACTTTTGTCTAGGATGAGGTTAAAAGATGGTGGGATTCAAAAAGAGAAACACAGGGGCTGTGTTAGTCCCTCGAGTATTTACCCCATAGGGCTTTAGCAGGACTGTGAGTGACTTTTGTAACCTAGAAACATAAGTCCTTTCTGGTCAGAAAAATGTAATATAAACCATGTTTACACTGAACTGCCTTTTATGACAATGATTAAAAGAAGTGTTTCCCTCAATGTGGAATTAGTTATTTGTTGGTAGAATAATCAGAGGTGACTAAACCTACAGTGAATGTGCGTCTGTCAGGTTTCTTCAAAGGAAAATTCTGGCAGAGCCTGGTTTCATTAGGCCCACATGGTCTGCTTGGGGCTTTAGACGTCGGTTTATGACATTAATAGCACTATGGAGTAGATCTAATTAGAGAGTCTCAAGGTTTGATCATCAAACTTTGAGCTTTTCATGTAAATGAATATTTAACAAGTGAGAGTAACTTTTCTTCATAAGGATTAGTTCTTTGTAATGTGTATCACAAACTAGAGCATCATCCCAATGCTATCTACTGATTTTTCTTTACAGAAATGTTCGTAAGTTTAGAAGTTTCTCAAATTATGAGCTCAGCCTCAACTCCAGCCAGGGTTAAAACTTGGTATTAAATAAACAGATTGAAATCAGAGTGGCAGATTTTATGTTAATTGAGTCTTTTAAATGTGTATATTTAGAACATTTATTTCATCTAAATATATCTGAAGAACTTGACAAAATAGTGTTATTGTACTCTTTTGTTCTCTATGTGGCACCATCAGCATGATCCCCAGTGAAGCCAATTAAGTCATCAGTTACTTTATATTCATCAGTATTATATGTTCTTAATGATGCATTAAAGGATTAAATAATTTGTAATCTCCTCTACTTTCTCCTAAATGGTCATTTTTTATAAATGTATTTATTTTGGTAATGCTTAAAAATGCTCTTTTATAAAATGCAGAATGACATTATATTAGCATTTTTTGTAATATCTGACTTATTTGTATTTTTTTATAATATGCAGACTTTTACTTTATGCCACATAAAGTAATTTGGACTCCTTTTTCTTTTGCCTACATTGCATATATATTTATTAGATGAGCTTATGTAACGTTAGTATGCTGAACTTCCATACATTGGAAAGCTGTCCATTAGCTGCGTTTGTTTTTCCTAGAGTAAAGTAGTTTTGTGTGATAATCAGAGAGGTTTTAGTACTTCTGTACTTCCTCTGAAGGTTTTTGGATGAGAGAGAGAAAGTGCATTAGTTTAGGAGGGAGGATGGCTTGTGAGTTAGAAAACAGGAATTTTTTAGTCAATATTGTCCTTAATAGAATCTAATGAGGCAGTTGACAGGGTTGACATATGATGATAAGTGTAATCCTTGACCCAGTTAAGTGTATTGTTTTGAGAAGGTGTGAAATTGTTTGCTTTGGACAGTGAGTAATAGAGGTGGTTTAATGAATCCTAGATGTTAAAAGAGGCAGCAGTGTTGCCTTTTCACTGTCTAAAAGGCAGTCTGCTTGTCAGTTTTTCTACTTGCATTTGAAAATAATGAAAATACTAAGCATGCTTTGAAAGTTGTGGAAGACAAATGAGAAGTAATATCTGGAAGGAATTCTCCTAACCTTATCTCATCCTCCTGAAGTCTGCAAAGACAAGTATCTGCAAGTTGCAGAGGTAATTTTACCAAGGTCTCCTTTTTAAAATATTGTTTCCAAGGAAATTGCCATATTCTTTTGGCATGGCATTGCAAGTTTCAGGGCATAATTTTATGACATAGCTGGCTTGGTCCTATGACACAGTACTTCTCCAAAGGTGGACCCAGTTCTTCTCATATATTTTCTAGTGTTTTTCAATTTTATCATGCTTTTATTGGGTTTTTTGGGTTTGTAAATATGATTTAGTTCTTTTTGGAAGGGCCAGTCTTCTCTTATTTAAGCTTTCCAAGCAGTCTCACTGTAGAGTGTAGCAGGAACAAAAGAAATACAAGACAGTGGCAGGAGCGTGTGGCAGAGATTTAGCAGGAGGAAGGTTATACCCCGAGGTAGCCCTTAGCACATCTCTTCAGCATCATCTAACTGCATCCTGAGATTGCATCAGTGGGACGAGAGTTAAAGGAAGTGAGTATGCACCCTAACTCTTCAATTGGTACTTCATAATTTCTCACATCTACAGTTTTATATGCTCCTGTTTATAGAAAATGAGCTTGGAAAAAAAGGTTTTAATGACTGGGTAGTAAATGAGAATAAGGAGGTTGTTGTATTTTGGAAATTATAGATTGGTATATTGGAGAGAAATAATAGTAAAGAGGAGAATGAGATCCCAGAGGAGCACTACGTGAGATTAGTTTTATCACTTTGATGGTATTAAGAGTTGTCATGATGTCTGTCAAGATGATGACAGGTGCCAACAACAAAGTGGCAATGATAACTAAATGGCACAGCTCACGTGTGTTTAATTGTAAACTCTTTGAAATGAATTCCATACTATTGCTGTTCGTGCTATTTATTACTCTTCATGAATCGATGGAATGTAGAACTTTGGATTAAACAGAACATAATCTACACAATGCTGTGTGCTATTTACCTGTCTCTCTGGCAAGAGACTTCATATCCTTTTTTCCTTAATGCCTCCTTGGTGTGTTTTTTTCCATTGTATTCTGCATTGTCCCCTCTGAACACAGCATTTGTCCTGTTCCTGATCTGCAAAATGATCTTGCTCTTCTAAGGTATCTAAGTATATGATAGGGTGGTGTATTGATGGAGTGATTGAAAACTACATATGTATATGTATCATGTATGCGTGTCATCAGTCTTTCTACTTCTGCTTTTATTGTGGTTTATTCTCCTGTCTGAGCATGACACGTGAACTTACTTGAGGCAAGGCTTATCTTCTTCTGATGCCAGAAGACCTGTTTAAATCCAAACAAAAAAAAATACATAAGGTAATTATAAGGAGAAATCCAGATAATCCAGTAGGGTTAAGCTGGTAATTGTCTTTCAACAGACACTAGTAGCCTGAGACTTAAACTGGGGCCAGTTTGAAGTACTGTGAATAATTGGAAGGTGATGAGTAAACCATCTTTTGGTAACCAGGGTTTCTTAAGTTGCTCAGAGTCATTGTGCAATATTCTATATAGGGCTAATGAGTTTTTGGCAATTGTAAAAGAAGAATAATCAGAAGAAATGAGACAGTAGCCAACAGTCACTGAGGTCATATAACTGCAAAAATTAAAAGCCTGAGGGAGAATTCAGAGTTGGTGGGTGTTCATATCATCTTGCTGTTAAAAAAACACATCTTCTAGGACCTGATACAATAGGGAATTGCCAAAATGACTACAGGAGTGTAAAGGCTCCAGTGCTTCCCTCAGTGAGCTTTTTGGCTTAACATTGGCTTTTGGATTAACATTGCTTTACAGGAAAAAATTGCAATAATAATATTAATTTTTTTTTCAACTGTATTATGCCTTTTTTGTAGTTTATCCTTCCCATTGCTTGTCATACAGGGGATTCTGTTTGTTAGTTTGTTCTTGAAGAGGGTAATGAATATCAGCTTCATTCAGTTTTGGATAAATTGAATTATTTGGATAAATTGAACCAACTGGATTTCTTTTTGCAAGACTTGGAACTTGATTCATGTGTGATGAAATTTTAAATGCTAGAAGTGAAACCAGCCAAATAGATTTTACACTAGAATGACCGGTTGTGAAGTTTTGTCTGTTGGAGCACAAAATATTTTTAAACTTGTAAATGGGAGTCATTATAACCTAGCACTAGCCCAGGCCACAGTCAAGAACATGCCTCAGGAACAATCCTGCCCTAATGGGAAATGGCCAGAATGACCTAAAAATTATTTCACACCTTAAACTTTGTAGCTTTTTGAGGGCTATAATTATGTGTGTCATGCAGTAGATTGGAGGCAATGAGTATAAATCTGGATATACTGCTAGTGGAGTGATGAAAATAATATCCTTTTTCTCTGAACAATTTGATCAAATAATGGACAAATACTTTAAATTTTACAATGTGATACTCCTTAACAAAGCTTCAGTTTAGTGCTGTGATAAAAGGAAACAGACTGATTCACAGAAAACTGAGATCATTTCTTGGATTGCATCTGAGTGTGAAAATATAAAGTTGGCATTATGGAAGCTATGAAGTGTTTCTTACAGTGCTATAAATGAATCACTGGCATTAAAAGGAAGAAATTGGATAAGTACATGATGAGAAACAAGTTCTAGTATGAGAAATACTGTTTTTGTGATAATTTTTTTTTTTTTTTAAATTTTCCTTCCCCTCCCTTCTTTCCCTTTCAGGGTAAATGGAAAGCTGGTGGCATTGAAGGTGATCAGGTTACAAGAAGAGGAAGGAACACCATTTACTGCTATCAGGGAAGGTATGCACTCACAGTGATTATATATGGGGGGGTTGTAATTACATTGCACTTCTAACTTCTGTGCCATGCTGTAGTGAATAGCTTGAGAATTCAAATTACATGGTTATGCTCTCAGTGGGAAGAAACTTGGGTGCTTCAAAAACAAGGCCTCTGATGTGGGAGTTCTTGTTAGAGAAGGCAGCTCTGCCTCCACTTTGGTTGCTGTTAGATTTACTACACAAACAAGTACTTAAGAGCACGTTTAAGGTGGGTGTGAGAAGTCACCCTGGAAGATGAGGGAACTGTGTAAGATGTGTTCGTTGCCTGCAGGCAGCACCTAAGATGAAGGTCGATGCAATTTTTCATATATACGCAGCACGAAACAAAGACAAGCGTTTCTTGATAAAGGCATTCCAAAGGTCAGGGAGCAAAACTACAGGTGTCTTAGAGTCTGTGTGTAGTTTGAGACTAGCCTGTTTGTTTTTCCTTCCCAATGGACTCTAACTTGTGTGGCTTGGGAATGATTCTTATCTAGCGTGCTTGGAGATGCCTGTTAATCTTTCTGCTCTGGTCCTTTATCCTTCCTGTCAGCCCCTCGTGGTCCCTAGTGACGGCTGCTTTGTCTGAGTCTGTCTGTGTCAGGCTCCTTTGCAGAAATTGCTGGATATCCCTTCTCTCCATGGGCCTTTTCTGTTAGAAGGTACTAAAAATGAGCCTTGGTAGAGAAATAATAAACAATTTGCCATCACACCGCTGATTCAAACTCATCTGAAATTGGTAGTGAACTAGAGATGAAACTGTTGCGGCTTTGAGGGACCTTTTAAAATTGTACCATCTTGGCATAATTCCCAAGGTAGGATGAGCTAGGGAGGTACTGGAACATCAGCCCTCACAGGGTCTGCAGTGCACCCCGTGTGTCAGGTGTGCGGCTTCGTGCTCATCGCAGCCCCAGCCCCAGCAGCTGGAGCTCCCTTGTCCCTTGCCTGGGCTCCTGCAGCCATCCATATGCTGTGTGTCTGTGTATAATGAGCTCATTCAGGAATAGACTGAGGGAAAAAAAAAAAAAATCTACGTTTCATGTGATTGACACCCTGAAGTTAGAACCCTTTACTGGATTTCCATTCCAAGGTTGTGCATTTCAAAGGGAGCTCTTTCACAAAGGAGAGAAAGCCATGGGTGGCCAATTTATGAAGGAATTTCCACAGATCTTCTGTACTGCTTTGTTTGAGTAACAATTATTGAATGACCTGACACATTTGTTTATAATGATATCTATTTTATCTGTGAGCTGTCTGTCCCAGCAGCTGTGCAGTGATAACAAGGTGTGCAGAGGGTTGCGGGTGCAGTTTTCAATATTTGTAATGCTGAGTTCGAGTTGTAACAGCCTGTGTTTCAAATATGTTTATTGTTCTTTAGGTTTATAGTTGATACGGTACTGACTTAATAAGAAAATAGTAGATACAGCTTTCTAATGCCTTTTTAGTGACACTTGAAAGGTCTTTTAATGTGAGCTTGGTCTAGATGAAAGTTTATAGCACTATAACTGTCAAATACTGTATAATAGTTTGTTGTGTGAGCTCAGTATAGATAAGTATTCTTTAGGAGCAAGAACAAAGATTTTTTTTTCTACTTTTTTTTTTTTTTTTTAATTTACAAAGTCACACATGCATGAAAATACTTCTCACACTGTCATTGAAGAAGTTTTCCTTTTAGCTGTGACTGCAATACTGTGACTGAAACCAGTTAAAATTCTGGTGCTTTAATATTAGTAGAACAAAGCTCTTGTCTAGAAAAGCTCTTGAAGTTAATAATTAATATGTATTTAGGTATGTGGTGTCTCACCAGTGTTGATGGGACTGCATGCATCCATTATATTTTTAAGTATTCATCAAGGCTGAGATTAGATCAAAAAAGTATTAGGCTAATGAGAGAGTTCTTTCCTGTGTCTTGCAGTCTCTTCGTTAGGTGGGGTCAAACTTGAGTTATCGGTTATTTGTTTGTGAAGGTTTTTTTGGTCAATGTAATCCTATCTCCCAGATAGTAGAATTTCATTCAGACCTTAGGAGCCATAAGTAGAGATACAGTCTTGTGTGTTTTACATCATCTAGAAGTCACACGTACATGATGTGTAAGATGGGAAGGGGGAAAAAAATCTATATTTAGTTAGGATTTGACTTTTCTGATGTCGGTTATGATTTTGTTAGAAACAAGTACTAGGACCAGAAAAGTAAGGAAGGCTGTATTACATATGTAATTTTCAGAAGGTAACCTCTCTGATGTTGTGCCAGGCCTGTATTATTTGACAGTAACACTACAGATGTGGACTTCACTAGCAGGGCCTGAGGAAGATGTTACTTTCCTCTTGGCAGCATCTAGTCTATCTTGAATATGCTGAGTTCTGTAGTGCAGCCATGCCTGATGTCAGCTACATGGGTGGAGAAAAAAAACAAAACAAAGAAGAATGCTCCTATGACCTCTTGAAATTATCGGGTAAATTTGATATGGAAAAACAGTAAGAATAGGCCACTGTGTTAAATAAGTTTTTCTTAGTCTTCATTGTCTGACTACGGCTCCAGCCCTGTAATTTAGACTGGGACAAGTAGAACAAGGGCAAGTACTGCTGAAGATGACATCAACTTCTAATTTCAGTTATCTGAGGAGTAGTGTTCCCCTAATGGAAAAACGCATGTATGGTGGTATGAGCCAGAGGTGTGTTGGAGGGCATTTCTTTCCAAACTCTTTCATAGTGGAGAAACTTGGCAGGTTTTGACCTTGACTTGTTCCTTATTTTCCTATTTTCCATCAATGCAAGGCAAATTCAGGCAGAAGTCAAGTTAGTTGTAAATGAAAACTATTTTAAGTAAATTGTTTAACATTTCTCATGGTTCCATGAGTAAAGCAGTGAAAGAAAATAGCATTCCTGCTTGGTGCTCCTAATGGGGATGCTGTATGATGTTAATTAGGGGGAAGTTACACAGGCTGAAATCTTAAAGTGGTCATGCTGGGGGAATTTTGTAGCTGTCTGTGTATAGGGAAGCATATTGTTACTGTTGTGACAGCAACAGAATGAAGCTCAAAGGAAAACAAAGCTACAAAGGAAAAAGAGAAGTAGAAAAATGCAGGATATAAATATGGAATGTGTGACTACGGAGACAAGCTCTAACTTGGTTGAAACAAAAAGTGGAAGGAAAAGTTAAAAAAAAAAACCCGACCAAACAAAAAACCCAGTAAAGCTGCATAAGAAAAATCATAGTTACTGTTAATGCCTGAGGGAGGTTTAGCTGAAACTTCAGATTAAAGTTTATAAAGTATTTCTGCTTTTACTGCAGATATGGGTTTGTGTCTTCTACCATTTATCAGAGTTATGTAGGTTTGAATGAAAGTAGGTAAATTGATGTACTTATTGGTACTGTTCAGCTGTCTATTGAATTTCTGGAACAAAATTTACAAGTAGCCTGTGCTAAATGTTCTTTCAGCTTGGCCTGAGACAGATGTACCAATTTACTGTATGCGGGATGTTTCCTTCTAATTTAACTTAGTCTGGGATAATCTAATTTATCTTTGAAGAGCCTAAGGAAAAAAAAAAAAAGGGAAAAAAAAAGAGAAAAAAGCACAACTCACTTGGTGTGCATACTTGAGCGGGTTAAATATTTTTTGTGTTTTTCTGATCACATATATATGGGTGGGGCAGTCCACCATATTACTGTTGTGGGCTAAATGTGCCTGCAACTGTGATATCTGAGATGCTATGGAGTCTGGAAGTCTTTCAGATGCTATTTTCTCATTTAAAATAAATTCAGTAGAATTCAGATTAGCAAATTATTTGTTTTCTGTTTTAGTGTAGTTATGGTTTATTCTTTTCTGTAACTCTCATTATCAACTGTTCAGTGATATTTCAGCATCAGACTTGAAGTATTATTAAACCCACTTCAGCCAGCAGAAAAGTTCACTGACCTTAACTTTCATCTCAGATATTTCATTCCCCTAATTTCCTGTAGTATCATATGTTCATCTAGGCTAAATGCTGAACTGTGCAATAGATTCTAATTCTGGGAACAGCTTGATTTACAGTTCTGTAGTTATCTTTTTTTACTTCTTTATTGCTTATATCCAGCATGAAAAACATTTTGCTTTTTGGGTATGCATGTAGACAAACATCCCCTGGCTTTATTGGCATCTCACTTCTGAAGTTAACTTGCTTACTATGTTCTCTTCTTGGGCAATAAAATTCTTTCTTCCCCATCATAGTCATGAAAATGTTTTTGCATTTGGTTTTTATTTTCCACCCTTAGAAATATTACTATTTACTATAGTAATAAAACTCTATTGCAGTGTTTTAGTATATGGTAATGTTTCACTTCCCATAAGACTAGATGAAGTTTCAAAGAATCATCCAAGCCCAGGCACATTTTGTAGGTATTTTTGTACTTTGCCATTTAAATGCCATGACTGGGCAAGTTTCAGTTTATTTCTCTTTATATTAATTATTGTATTTACATCTTGTAATTTATATGTATTTTTACCAATTTTTGTTTCATGTTTAAAAGTGTTCAGGTGATAGATGGCCTCTACATCTTTGGTTTGGCAGGTGCCCAGATAATAATTTTCCATCTACTCCTCTGCCAAAGGCTGTGGTCTTATTGGCACATATGGACAGCAGTGTGCAAAAATAGCACATAAGTGCTTTGGAAGCAGTCTGCTGTCTTACATTATAAAATTACGAAGAATACAGGATTTGCTTAATGTATTTCTTTAATTTTTAAAGAGCAGTTCATCATGCATACTGAATAAGTTTATTTTGTGAATTCGAGGAGAAAACTTAGTGCATTTGAGTGCCAGTACACAGCATGGAGGAGAGATCCTTAACTCTTGGCTGCAGAACATCCTCAGAAGTCTTCAAAATTTCAGCCTTTTCCATCTCTCTCTCAATGTGTGGTAAGAGCAAATCTAGAGTAGGCCACCGAGATGATTAGAGAGATAGAGCAGCTGTCCTGTGAGGAAAGGCTGAGAGAATTGGGGTTGATCAGCCTGGAAAAGAGAAGGCTTCAGAGTGACATAATTGCAGCTTTCTGGTACCCGAAGGGACCCTGCAAGAAAGATGAAGAGGCT
The DNA here is from genome assembly GCA_013396735.1 of Grallaria varia. NCBI lineage: Eukaryota > Metazoa > Chordata > Aves > Passeriformes > Formicariidae > Grallaria > Grallaria varia. The sequence goes on from VWZG01010855.1 coordinate 107,447, forward strand.
GTTTACAGGAGCATGTAGTGACACAAGGGGGAATGGCACTGACAGAGAATAGGTTTAGATCAGACGTTAGGAAGAATTTCTTTACTGTGAGGGTGATGAGGCACTGGAACAGGTTGACCAGAGAAGATGTGGCTGCTCCATCCATGGAAATGTTCAAGGCCAGGTTGGATTGTGCTCTGAGCAACATGGTCTAGTGAAAGATGTCCTTGCCGTTGGCAGGAGGATTGGAACCGGATGATCTTTAAGGTCCCTTCCAACCCAGACCATTCTAGGATTCTAAAAGAAACAAAAAATAAAAACCTGAGTCTCTAAAAAAGAGAAGAGTTTGCCTTTATTCCCCAGGACATATATAGTATACCATTACTTATTACATAATTGTAGTATATAATATATTATTCCCTGGGATATATATTTATACCAGACAGAATTTCTGAGGTTGGGAAGTTTTCTGAGGCCTCCCTTTTTGAGACTGTTATGGTGGAGGGGATAAATCTTCACAAAACTGTTACTTGTGGAAAATTGAAATGGAGTAACTGGTAAGAAAAGAATACAGGGAAGGTCAGCAGTTTGCCAAGGGAAAGCTCTTACCTAAGTGAATGTGTAATTTATTGCACGGTGTTCCTAATTGGTGCACAATGGAAAACATTGCTTTATAGTAACGATACTGCAAGTGATGTAAAGCAGCTGTGCTTCTGTATTATCCCAGAGAAACAGCACAGTTTGTGCTCATACCATCTAAGGAAGAGCTCCAGAAAATTGTATTTTTACTCAGTAGATATAATTCTTGTGACTTCATACTGAATTATTCCCTGAGTTACTGCACGTGCTTCCCAGCCCAGTGATTTTTGACTGATATATAGCCTAATAATCTTGACAACACTTAAGTCAACAAATGATCTCATGGCACTAGTTAGATGACTCATGGTGATAGGCCTCCTATTCATTGTATTTGTATGCTGTAGGTCAAGGGCACAGAGAAACAATATCTGCTCATTTTTGTTTTAAGAGTCATTGGTTGATCTACTGGTAGAAGGTAAACATGAAAATTGCAGTAAAAATCTGGTCTTCATCTTCCAGTAAAGAATAAATTATTCTTTTTCTTGGAAGTTAAATCATCTACTTACAAAAAGCAAACCTATTCATTTCATGCAGCATTGTTTTAGGATTTTTGTGGGGTTTTTGTTTGTTGTTTTTGTGTTTTGTTTTTTTTTTTTTTAAATCAAGGAAGCTTGACAACTGCTTTCTTTTGAGTGATAGGAGTTTGGAGGACTTTCATATTTCCTTCATGAAGTCCAGTCAGGAAATTTAAATTTCCATAGCTGAAATGCCTAAAAGCTTCATAGCTTTGGCTCATCAGGCCTCAGGGAACTTGAAGAGATTATGTTTAAGATTGTGGACATGTAACTGTTCTGAGCATACATTCACATGAGTTACTATAGGGGGTTTGGGTCATTATGTTTTTAGAGTCTGAGGATAAGTTCACTCTCCCCAAAAGCCACATTGCTTTGGAACATTTAAGTAAATAAAGAAAGGGACAGTAGCTTGGCTGTAGCTTAGGGAACTCTTTCATTGCCTACAGAGTTGGCAGAGCTGGTGCCTACTGCAGGCTAAATAGCTACGGCTCAATTAACTCTAAAGGCCCTGCAAAGCCAGTTCAGCTTGTAGTCATGACAGCTTTGTTTTCCAGTGTTGTTAAAAATAAAACACACAAGCCAAGAACCTCTGGGACACTGTGTCATTGAATATTTAAGGTCAAAAAGGATTCAGAAGTAAAGAGACTCCAGCAATTTTTATTTCTCTGTCTGGTTTGTTTCTCTTATGGTCATCCTGTGGCCTTACCCAAGCTGTGTGCTTCCTCAAGATAAAAGAAGAATACATGATCTCAAAATTAAGACAAGTTGGGCTTCAAAAACAATACATTTGGAAAAGGATATTCCTGGGGTATTTTTTATGAAATGAAGTCAACTTTTATAATTTCTAATGCTTTTGGATGTTACTTATTATTAAATACCCTTTTCTGATGCATGTATAGTATACTTCTTCTTGAACATTAATAATGTAAAAATTGCCTTTAATTTCTAGAGGTTTTTTCTGAATATTTTTTTGGTAGCTCAGGTTTTCAGTGTTTCATTTGTGCTTTTTTTCTGCCCGTGCATTTGCATGTGCCTAAGAGAAGCATGTCACATGTTTGGCGATGTGGTTATGGAGCTTTCCTCTTTGCTCTGCTTTCCTTCCTGCTGTTCTCCCCAGTCCTGACTGGCTACTATTTTGTGTATTTTCTGACAGTATTCAATTGCTTTTCCCTGGAAGCAGTTGGAGTGGCTGGCTGTAACAGGTGAACTGAACTCCTGGTCATCTCAGATGAATGCGGGAAAGCCGACAGTTGTCCAATCTCATATAGAGTGCAAGCGGTTACTATGGTGTTATTTTATCCTGCTTTTCAGCGTGTACAAATTGCACTGTGCTACTTTTTCACTTCTTTTTCGTGGACCAAATGAACGCTTCTATCTGTGTAGGGTGCTCAGAAATGGAAAAAATTGAAAAAGTCTGTCTTGCTTGTTTCTTTTAACCTTGCTATTCATAGGCTGAGCATGGTTCTTCCTTTTTCCCCCCCCTCTAACAAATTAGTGGTTTTCTCAATTAGAAACCATTCAGGAGAGCTGGGATTTCATAAATGCAGCATAAATTATAGTGTTTCCCTTTGAGAATCATGATGTAAATTTTAAACTCCGTAATGAACTCTCATCATGTGGGAAAAGTCTCATACTTTTCTGAGAAGTACAAATGCAAATTCCAAATTATCCAGCTTCACAGAGCTAAATCTGTTCCACAGAATATTCTACTCCCTCTCTTTTCCTCCCATTCCCCGTCCAATATTTTATCTGTAGCCTGCTGAGATGGAACACAACTGTATGAATTGAATCTTCATTCAGTACTTTTGATGTGCAAGCTGTGACCTTCTTCTGGCTCCTGTTCTTGAGCACAGTTCAAGCAAGAAAAGAATGGGGTGACACTTTGAGGATTTTTTCTTTTCTCTTTTTATAATATGATAATTTTGCCATTAAGAATTCTTTCCTTATCTTTGTAATGTTAGCTTAATGGCAGATCTTTCAGGCTCTGCCCTAATTCCACCAAATAAGTTGTCTGTGCATCCTCAGTGTTCTCATAGAAGGTGTTGGATAAGGGATCTTGTGCTAGTTCCAGTGCTAGAAGGTTATGAATCCATTCGTTCAGAAGTGCTATTGAACCCTTCTCAGTATGGCATTTGCTTACAGTTTCCTCTGATCTGAGTTTCAGAGCTCTCTGGCTTGGCTTTTGCCCCTGCTGAGGCTTTCTGCTCAGAGCAGTTTTCTTCTGCTCAAACCCCATTTCTTCTCTTCCCTATTTGATGCAGGAGTTGGAACTGTTACCTTACAGATTCTGGTCTGCTGCTCGTGCTATCCATGATAGTATGACAGGAAGGGTAGAAAAACCATTACCGTTACAAAATATGGAGGGTGACAATTCCATCTATGAGTCATACAGAACCCTTATGCAGCCCTCATGACTTTCTTGTTTAAATGGAAATTGTTTAATCAGTCCTTTTTTTGCTCTGATCAAATTTAGCCTCCTCTTGCAGCATATTTTGCCACAATAAAATGTAGAGCTAAGTTAATCCTTCTCCAAGTAGCATTACCCTGTGACCATATTCCCATTGGAATGGATAGAACTGGTGATACAGATACCAGTTTCTTAATATTAATGGAGATGCTAGCAAGTGATAGCATGTCTCAGTTTGAACTGCTTAGAGACCCTAAGGCACCCTTCCAAGTGCCAGTATTTTCCATAGCCACCTGGTGAAATAAAAATTTGATACCATCTGGTGTTGAGGCGAAGAAATGTCTCCTGAACCTACCCAATTCTTATAATTGTTTTTTCTTTGTATATCTCCCTTTTGTGAAAGGAATAATCTAAACAACAAAACCTTTTTGCCTTGTGGTGAATGTGGGGACTTCCAATCTGCAAAAAGACATTTGTCTTTGTAAAGATTTCCTATTGTTTTTTGTGTGTTTTTCTGCTTCTGTCTCCTGGATTTTGAAATACCAGAGCGAAGTGACAACTCAGTGTTTGAACCAGTGTGATCACCTTGAGTTTTATCCGTGGTCTTCTGAACACATAAAATGAGTAGATGACAGTTGTATCTCACAGAATTGGTTTCAACTTCGGGTAAATGCAAAATAAGGACGTTGGAAGGTTGTGTGGTTTCCTGATGTGACATCTCTCCCCCTTGAAGGAGATAGATCACTACAATATGGAAAGAAGTGTATGGGTGTGTAGGTGTTTTGTTCATGCATGTGTCTCCTGTATATCTTTAAGACTTAGAAAGCCAATTAACCCTGTCCCCTAAAGAACAAAAACCTTTGTGAAGGGTTGTGTACTGTTTTTGATCAACTCAGAGAATGTCTAATGTGATTTGAACTTGAACCCACATCTAGATATAGATAAAATTCTTCCCATGAAAGTTGTCCATCTTCATTAGGAGTCATGTCTGACGTGACCTTCTTCTTGCTGCTGACTTCAGTCATCATTCATAAACATCATCAGAACAACTCTTTGTGTTTTTAACACAGAAAGTTCATGAATGAATTATCCTAATTCTCCTGATGTGTGTAATTAATTTTAAAATATGATCTGAAAGCAGTCTTGGTTCTTCAGACACAAGCATTACAGTGAAGATGTGCATGTACTACTGCTGCATCTTCAACAGTGCCTTTGTTCTCAATGCTTTTGTCCACAGCACAAGTACTTTTTTTTCCTTTGAAAAAAGTCCACTAGTTTATTTCAGATTTGTAACTTATTTATACACAAGTCCTAAAATCAAGCACCTTCAGACACAAGACACTATTCTGTTTTAGTATCTATAGAAATCACTCATCTCAAAGGGAGAATGATATTTATTTGCAAATGATGGGGCCTTGATTTCAGCAAAGGCTATTTGAGAAGACAGGCAGCCTGAAAGGATGAGACAACTGCAGTATTGTGCTTTGCTGCCTTTTATTCCCAACTTTTGTGGTAATGATTCAATTCTTCCTTGAATATGCTGTATATACAGGGAAGTTAGAAATCCCAGTATGGTAAAATGTTATGTTTAGATCACAGTACTTTGCTGAAATTCTTAAGCAGGAATTGTTTCTAAACATTGGAATAGTTGAGAAATATTTTCAGCAGCCTACATCTCTGCACTGGCATGAAATATGGCAGAAGCCACTGTAGGAAAAAAGAAGCACTCCTGAGAAGGAAAAGATTAATTATAATCAAAACAGTGGGAAAAGTGGTAGCAAATGCATCTTATATTAAAAGTATATATGTGAGAATAAATACATTCTTTTCTTTTTTTTTTCAACCTTTGTTTGTTTTTTTCTGTTTCTTCACAGGTTCCTTTTTTCCTTTGGTCTATCTGCTGTCAGGTGCTGTAGGCACAGTTGTCTAGTTGTCTGGGTGAGGCCATTCCTTCGGGAGACAGCACTGCACCTTTTCCTCTCTCGTACTTTTCCATAGGCTGAAGCTTGTGTTGCAAACATTTTAGCTTGATTTTTCAGTTTTTGCTGGGAGAGGTGAGAGATCTATCATTCAGGAATTATTTGGAACTGAAATAAATGCTTCATAATGGTTTTTCTTCTTGCAGCATGGGTGGAGTTACTGCTTTCAGGCTTTATAATCAATATGAAGAGAGTAGCACTTCAAAATTAGAATTTGACCTTTACTGTCCTCTTCAAAGCAATGAAAATGAATATCCACATTATTTTACTACAGAATGTTCTTTCTGAGTAAGCAATATTAGAAAAGAAGCTGATAATGTATTGCTTTTTTCTGCTGAGATGAAAGGGAACTGGATGGTTCAGAGGCTGGTAATAGGATATTATGACCTTCCACCTCTGACCTGTTTATTGTAATACAAGCCATGACAGTGGAGTCTCTAGAAGTCATCACTATGGGATATACAGCTGTAGAATCTGGAACTGTGTATTTCTGAATTTTTAAGGTCTGAGCCACTTGTCACAAACTTCCACAGCTTCTCAGCTGGCAGCAGGTTTAGCTGAAGCCAATTAAATAGTGAACTTAGAGCAAAATGAATGGAGGAAGCCTTGTAAATAAGGATATTTTAGGTGTGCTAAACTCAATGATTTGTATCTAACTTGTCTTCTGTGTTTTCTGATGCTTGGTTCAGAGTTCACTTAATCAGTGCAGAAGTGGTATTGACCAGTTTTCTTTGACTTTTAATTCAGGGTGTTAGGAAGGGGTTAATGCAAATAAGGGGTCTATGGATTTTGTCTTGAGGAGATGCTCAAAGCTCGCACTGTCAATAACAAGTAATTTATATTATTTAACTTTTTGGTCTGGACCTCATGTGGAAGCTTCCTAACATCCTTTTTTGTCCATAGGTAACTTAAGCTGAGAGTTAATTTGAAGCCCCATCTTAGTTGTACAGCTCAGGTAATTAGATCTGTGGGTTTTATTTAGCTGTAATTATCAGCTGGTTTTCCCTGAGCAGAAACAATCGAGAATGTAGAGAAGGTGGTAGGAATCTCGATGTACCAGCATGTACCTTTGCAGGCAGGGTGATGGCAGTGCCAGTGTGTCTGGCTTCCATTTAAAAACATTCTCCCTTCCCTCATATCTCCTAAAACTTCAGAGGATAAAGGAACGCAAGTTACTGTGATAGGTTAAAAACAACTAATTGAAAAAAAAAAAAAAAGGAAAGTCAAAATTGCTTGCAAACAAAAAAAAAAAAAAAAAAAAAGTTGTTACCGTATTTTGAAGTTTTAGTTTGGAAGCAGTCAAAATTGAGTTACCTTTCTGTGGTTCAAATATTGCCAGAATTTTATAACTAGAAAAAATATAATCCGCTCTACTTTTTACACATTTCACACACACACACTCTGTCACTCACTTCTCTTTCTCCCTCTTTCTTTGAAATCCAGGGTGCATGCTTGCTCTTTTGTGCAGTGTGAGGGCTCAAAAAATGTGTTTAATAATGGCAAGAACATTTTCATGCGGGCTTTCACTGGATTGTGTGAAGGTTTTAGTAAGAAAATGAGGAGATGTGAACCGCAATCATTTAGCACATTAATCTCTGGACAAGATAAAAATTTGGAGTTTTTTGTTTCTTTTCTGGTTTTCTCACTGTGACAGTGCCTACATTGCCACCCTTAGGAAACTGCCAATTCCTGAAGGGGCATTTACCTCAAAGCAAAACCCAGCAGGCTGTAGTCCCATTGACGGAAAGATGTAAAGAACTTTCACATTTTTCCAGGTTACTTTATGTATTTAGAGTTCTGAAAGATATTTTTCAATTTGCAATGATGTGTTTCTCAGAAAAGTCTTGGTTATTAAGCTGACATGGTTGAAATACTGGCTTTGCATCAAGGTTTCTAACAGAATTAGCATGTGAATCACTTGAGGCCCTATTCACAAAGCAAAGGACTATTTGCATAATCAAAAATGCTTTATTTTGCATGCCAGTGGAGAAGCTAAGGGTTGTAGCTGGGGCTCCCAAACAAAATTCAAGTGATCACATTGATGTGTGTCTGTATGCTGCTGTCTCTCAGTCTTGCTTTCACAAATTAGTACAAATCTATATAAAGGCAAAAGAAAAGGTTTAGGAGCAGTGTACAGTCTCCATTAAAAGCCTGATTAAACAGGCTTTGCTTAAGTAATCAATGTAAGGATTAGGTGGACTTCCCATTCTACCAAATGTGGATGAGTTTGGGGAGGATTTGTGCAGCTGGGTTGTTGCAAGACAACAGATGTCTTTTAAAAAATATGCTCAGTAAAAATTTACGAGTTTGAAAATTGCTCCTTGTGTTGAGGAGGTCAAACTAAATAACCTGTAAGAGTGAATATCTGTGGATAATGTGTTCAGGACATTAACACCTTTCTGTTGGATTTCTGCCAGCAGTCCACGAAGCTTATAAATTATATTCATTTGTTTAAAAATGAGTGAATTCAAAATTTGAGGTTGAAAGAAAAATCTAAAAAAGTGAGATTTAAAGTAAATTAAAACCATCTTTGGTAATGGATATGCTCCTGAAAAGTTATTCTGTGGTTTTGAGCCCTCAGTATCACAGTATGAGCTTTTATTCCAGTGTGTATGTGTGCTTGTCTTTTAAATTCAAATTATACCTCTGGAGTAAAAGTATTTTTCAGAGTGCATCTAGCTCTGGAAACTAGACTATTAATCTCTATTCTGTAAGATTTTAGGTTTCAAAATGCTCCAGAGTCCAAGTACACCACTAAGAGAAGGAAGCCCCTTCTTGTGCCTTGCTTTGGAGCTGTCAGCAAAAAGTGGGTTTTACTCTGGTTCATACACCCATGTTCTCTGCAGACTTTGCTGTTTTTATGGTTGACCGAAGCGCATAAATTTAAAGTAGTTCAGCTTTGTTTTAATTACAGAGGCCATTAACCTTGTAAAATCATTGACAATTATAAATCTACATCTTTGGGAATTATGTAAACAAGTTTATAAAAACTCCTCAGGTGAAATGAAAGCCAAACTGTGTACAAGGACAAGGTTTTCTTAATAGCACTTGTTAAAGCCCAACAAAATGCTGGAAATAAACCTGTGGATAATAATGCACTCCTTAATGACAGTGACTCCACTGCATTTCCTATGGTGTGTTGTAGCATGATTATATAGTTAACATTAAACGTACCTTTTACATACAGATACCCAAATGTAGTTTCCTCTCAGGTAAATGGTTCTTAATATTTTACAGGTAATTTATTGTGGTCAGAGACCTTTGGGAGAGGAGTGTATTTTAGTGCCTCAGACCAGATTTGTTTAACTGTGGAGATCTTGTCAGTTTGTTTCAAACGTTAGGCTGTCATATGTAAGCATCCTAACCAGCTGTGGGAGAGCCATTTTAATGGACCTCTTGGAATCTGTGATCTGTCGTCACTGAATTGCTGAGCCCTAATTAGAAATAAATGAGTAGTGTTCCTGTGCCTATTCCATGGACTGATCTTTCCTTTTTTTGTTTGGGAATATTTCTGTCCTACTTTCGTAAGGCTGGTGCTATTTGAAATATTCAACTGCGTTGTGAATTCAATGTTTAGCCTTGTGAATGTTAGCACTTTGGTTGCTGCTGTTTTAATATCAATATCTGAACTGGAATGTGCTCTTAGAGTTTTTTATGTAATCAGTTCTTGATTTTTAGCCAAAGCTTTCTGGCATGTGTTGGAACAGAGATTTAGTATTCCTCATTTATCAATTTCCCTTAGAGGTGCAGTTAACTGTTGCAGAATGTCTGATTTAACATATACACTAACAAGCCGTGCTGAGGGAGGACAGAAATTCATTAGTGCCTATGGGTACTTGCTTCTGTCCTAACTCCTGTGACCTTTTTTAGGTCAGACTGTGTTCCTTTGGCAGAAAAACTTGCCCTGTAAAAATTCGGTGGCTTTGTTGAAGTCATTCTTTGATTTACTTGGGATGAGGCGATGAGGCAGCAAATCACTAGCAAAGAGCTCCAAGGACTTCACAGTGCTTGAGCTGTGTTTTCTGGCACACTGAGACGTTCTCACTTTAGTTGTAGAAACTAAAAATGTTTTTGCCCTTTTGCGGTATCTCGAAATACTGTTGCAGATGAGCTGTCTTCCAGAGTTGCTGGGAAAAGGATTATTTAGAGCAACATGCATTCCAAAGACTTTCAGACATTCAGAAACTGCTTCAAAGCAACAGTGGTTTTGCCCTATTCCTGAACCTTGGTCTTACATGCATGACGTTGCTTATGCTGAACTTAAACTGCTGTGCAGTTGCATCAGCCTGAGGAGTCTTTTGTTTGTGTTGGACAAGTTTCTTTGGGTTTAGTTAGTGAGATGGTAGAGTCCTATCTTTGACCATGTGACAGTGCTATATTTCTAAGGAGATTATATCCCGTAGCCCTGTGATGTTCAGGTCCCGTATTGGCAATATACCAATACACTGAGTGGTCTAGTCCAGTTTGTGCTTGGTCAAATCAAATTAACAGCTAAAGTTTGTTTTTTCTAATTGGTTGTTTTTTGCAAGTAGAAAAGAGCTCATCAGGTGGAGTTTCTGTTGCACTTATTGATTCAGCCACTCAACCTGTTAGCATTTTTCTTTCTAATTGAAAAGGGAAGTTGTAGAGAAATACAGTTTAGGCATGCTGTATTTCTCCTTCTAGATCCTGCTGAATGCTAAGGTGCCCTACTTGTTTTCTGTTCCATTTCTTCTCAGGAACATGAACCTTCACACCTCATGTGTTTGGTTAGCAAGTTACTTTTGTGACTAGCTATAATAAAAAACAAGAAGGATTCAAAGAGACACACTAAAGAATTGTCTTTAGGCTGATTTACTCTGTGGGATAATGAACCAAGATTTAAACTCTTGGGTTTTGGTTTGTTGGCTTGTCCTGAGCGTTGAACTGAAAGTCCCCTTGTGAAACTGGCTTTTTAGGTGGTAATTTTCATTGCAAAAGTGTAAATCTCTTTGTGGGGGCTGGGGGGGACACCCTGAACAAGAAACAGGCAAGGAAATGAACTGGTTTGGAAATTTCTCTTTGCTCAAGAGACCTTTTGTGGGTAAAAAAAACAAGTTTGAGAGAATGTATGAGAATAACCACATTCTGTCTTTCCCTCTGAGCTCTTTTTTTGCCAGGACACACAAAACAAGCAAACCCTTGTCAAAAAAGGTGTTTGCAAGCTGTATAGAAGCATCCTTTCCCACAGATGGGGGAAGGGAAGAGAAGAAGAGAAAGGGAAGAAGCTGCAAAAAGCAACCCAGAAGGCAGTATGTGGATGCCTCAGCCCTTTGATACATAAGGACAAGAAGCCCTCCTGGGTGTGTTGCTGCTTGACACCCAGCCGTGAATTTTTGCAGTTGTATAGTATTTCTGAAATAAGCTTTCTTGAATACTTGGAAGCCCATGGCATAGCTCTCTGGTTACCTGCGTGCATATTTGGAGCATACACTCGCCCTTTGTATTTAGTTTTGGTTGGATTTTTTTCTAGTATTGACAGAATTAAAATCTCCACACGCATTGTCCGTGCATTTTTGTCCCCTGTTCACACTCTATTTCCTCTAGCCTTCTTGCTTCCCTTTCTACTGCACTCTGGCAGCCTGGGAGAAGACTGCGCCACTGAAGTGCTTGGCACTGTCCATACCTGGGCAGCAGTAGGGAGGAGAACTAGGAGAAATGGAGGTTAAGAATAGTTGTTGGTGTGAGGATCTCAGGCAGAGAATTGCAACTATCACAGTGAGTCTAGAAGAATGCAAATTGCAAAGGCCATTCAAAGCAGTGCCAGGTATAGAAGGCAGTGATGGGAAGGCATGGTGACTTGGGCTGGCCTCAGCCAGGAGCCTATGGCATTGATAGTGAGGAGTCTACTTGGACAGGGCCGGTGTTCCCGACCCTCGATGTCATTAGCAGGCACAAAGAGAGGGGGAAGCAGAAATGGAGCACAGTATTTGGAGATAAGTTCAGCCTAAAATAAAGTTGTAATTGTGATTTTGGGGAAACTGTCAGAATAGTTCTGCTGATGACACTGGCCCATCTATAACTGAAGTTGGATTCCAGGCTGCTTGGCTCAAACTTCTCTTCTGCTTCTGCCAAATATCTGAAAGTTTAAGCACACTCAAGGAGGATGGATTCCCTGGGAGATTTTAGCCGCTTAAGTGTAGCTTTAAAGTACAATTTTCCATTGACTAGATGTAAACTTTGACAAATCGGACAAATTTTCACAGAAACTAGGAAAAGAATTTCCTTGACCCAAAGGGCAATTTTTGAAGGCCATGTTTCAATGAGTGAGTTCTGAGAACTGTTTGAAGGAAGGATCAGCAACATTAAAGAGCATATTTTTTCTCTAGTCCTGTCTTGTAAAAGGCTGATCTGTTTTCACTGGAAAACACTGTTAGACACAAACTGTTAAAGATGAGGTCATTTGTTTAAAGTTTGTCAAGGCATTTAGAGGAATGGGTACTTTAAGAACCAGTGCTATCCATTTTGCTACTGTCGTTATTAATTACTATGATTCTATAAAAAGAAATTTATCTGGAAAAGCAAACAGTAAATTGCTGTAATTATAACTGATGAATGACACAACAGGATGGAAGAATGGTATATTTTCAAGGGGCCTGGATGTTTTGTATCTGTTTGACGTAGACAGATAAGCTGTTGACTGTTGAGTTAGCCTTTAAAAAAAAGATAAATCTTACCACCTGTGGTGTTAATGGGTTATGCTTGCAGATTCCTTTAAGGTATTTTTTCAGATTTCTTGAGTGTGCTTTAATTATATTGTTGCTCAGTATGCCTTCCAATATGATTTAGATCCATAGTCTGATTGGTGTCATGCATCTACACCAGTAATTCTGAATTTTGAACGATAGAAATTACTAACTTACCTCAGCTAGGTCTCCTCTAAGCATCACTTAAATTTCACATCACCCTGTCACTGTCAGCCATGGCTGTCAACTCCATGAAGCTGAGACATTCCTTCAGCCCGTCTTTTCTGTTCTAGCACCTCTCATGTACTCTCTGAGGATCAGCTGCTTTTTGAAGAAACATACAGGGTTTACTGTCTTTTGCTTAAAGGAAAATGTTTGTCCTTTGAAACACAATTTTCCAAGTTGAACAATCTCCACAAGATTTCAACAAGCACATGCTGCTCTAAACAGTGACATGGTAATAACGGCTCTTCACTCTCATTTAAATGTAAATTTGTAAAGTTTGCAGTCGTACTGATTTAGATTCAGTTACAATGTGGGGTGAATAAAGCCAAAATCCTGGGACTCAAGGTTTTCTGTTCCTGCCCATTGCTTGCACCTCAGATTCAACTAACACTGTTGATAGGTGCTATCAACTGCAAGAGTAAATGACAGTTAAATGACAGAGTGAGAACAGAGGCAATACCCCGAGACCACAAGGCCAAGGCAGAAGGAGGATGGCATATCTGTTCCTTGTGATCTGATAGGGCTTTTACATGTGAAAGAGCACTAAGAACATATTTTCAGATTATGTGCTTGCAAAGTGGCTGTCCAGCTGCGCTGGCACCAAAGGGTTTTGCTGTTGGTGGTAAAGCATGGAGGTCCATTTCCAGTATGGTCTCTTTCAACTGATATAGTCTGGAAAAACAGTTAAGCTTCATGGGGTTTTGCCGCTGTAGTTTGCTTCATTACTTTATTGCTTTTTTAATGTTAGAAATTAGTTTACAAGTTACTTGATGGAATCTTGCCATTTTGTAGTCTGTGTGCTTAGCATATTTTTGGGTGGGGAAGAAAAACTTATTACAAGTCTTACAGAAGGCATCAAAGAGATGCCAGAATTAAGATTATTTCCCGTCCATAAAAATGTTTTTTAAATGGTTTAGATATTATTTGTATTCTAATTATGCTTAAGAGCTTAATAGTTCATTGTTTTGAGTTGTTTTTTTAGTGTGTTATGATGTGACTGGATTTCATTTGGTTATAATGTAATCTTTGTTCTTTTCCTATACACATTCTGTGTGGTTCTCTTTTCAGTTACATAACAGTATGCCGTCTTTTCACCGTGATTGATTTTGTTTACTAAAGTAGTTGTAAAAATAATTATTTGCTGGCTTTATACTGACTGCCTTTCTTTAACATCTAAACCATTCCACAAGAGACAAAGCATTGCCATGAGCATTCCAGCTTTATTTTCCACTTATGGGCAAAGAGGCATGTTGAGCCTCACCCACCCAGAGAAGAAAATTTACATGATCTTTTAAAGGCTCCTGTCTCGCTCCCTCTTTGAAAAATAGCAAGACATATGCCACAAGCAGGTTTTTTTCTGCCGCCTGAAATGTGTGGTGACAAATGAGTCTGCTTTTCATAGTTTGGGGTTTTTTTGTTTGGTTTGGGGGAGGGATGGGGGGTGTTTGAGGTTTTTTTTGTGGGGGGATTTATTTTTTTTTCTGAAGAAAATGGCCCACCGAGAAACAGAGCAAAAGTAGTTTTTTCTAAAACAGCTTTTCTATAGAATTCCTCATTTATAAGTAATGGTTAAAGTATGTTGGTAGGCAACTGAGTTTCATGTTAACACAATTAAATTATTTCCTAGGGTGTCTGTCTTCTGTGTACAAAAGAAATATTCACTGCAGGTACATAAGGGTAAGTGATTTCTTGTCATATTGATTCATTGAGAAAAGTGAGTAACAAAATGCCCACTGACTTCAGCAGAGAATGAGTTTCAGTGCTCATACTTGATTATTTACTCCCTCGTTTAGACACTGTAGTACTAATATTGCAGGTATACCATTTACAACAGAGGATCTTTATTATGGTGGCAAAGTCAATCCTTCAGAAGTTGTCAGAATTAAGTTTAGCTGTGAAAACTTAATTTGATCCTTCTGCTTGTACTGTTTCTTCCTTAATTATACACAGCACCATGTTTGCTCCTGCTGTGTGATCTCTGCCTGTGTCGGATGATGATCAATTAATTTAATTCTATGTTCTTGATGCGTGGCTCTAGCTATAGGCACCTACTGTGCGTTATTAAAACACTGATGGTTTTGAAATTTTTTGGAACATTCTTCACTCTACTCTGACTACTTAAATATTTGTTCATCTTGTCAGCACCCCACTTGCTGAGTGCCCTTTTATAAATGATGATTTTGAGATGACTTTCAAAGTACTTGCATAGCATTGGGTAATACCAGTGTACAGAGTTGCTTGGGGTTCTGTAATAATTGGGTGCACTCGGTGGTTCTGATAAGTGAATGAAGATCAAAAGTTGAAATGTTCATAAAATGAGGAACATGGTGATGAAATCAGCTTGAGTGACTTATTGTGATGCTCAGACAAGGGTGAGGTAAGGTTAAAGATCAGGCCGATCTTTTTTCTGACTTGGGCCTGGTGGAGGTTTCAGCTTCTCTGATGGATGGACAAGATCCTTCCACTGAAACTTAAAAATAAAGCTGGGTCAAGTTCATACTTGGGCCTGTATAAAAGTAAAATTTAAGCAATTACTTATTCCATCTGTGAAAAAAATTTAAGACCTGGGAACAGTTAATGGGTTCAGGCATACAACTTGGCCATGGCAGGATAAGTTAGGCTGTGAATTTCCAAGTTGTCGAAGCGTGAGATAAATGCAAGATAGATATGAAGCAGCTGTGAGCTGAAAGTGCACACTCTGGCTTGTCTCATGGTAGTGACATGAGGAATGCGCGTCTTGGGGAAGCCGGGTTCGCATGGCGGCAGCCCCTGTAATTGTAGTCCGTCTTTGTTTTGAACACTTGGCATGTCATTCTTTATTTTAATTCAGATTTTTGTTTATGTACTTTTCTAAGCATTTGAAAAAGCAAGTGGAAATCCATATTCCATTTTCTGGTGTTGCATCTGCATTCCAGTGTTTCACTGTGCTTGCTAGCTCTCGTATGGACACATCCTGCTTGACCTGAAATGCTGGGTGGTAGCTGTTGAAGGTTGCCTTTGTCTGTAGACTGAAACTGGAGGAGAATGCAGGAAACTGACAGACATTTTCACTAATTCCTGCTGAAAGCAGTGAGTTGGTAATCTGTTGGACTCTGCAGTTCTGGTATGGAGATCAGTGGGGAATATGTGCTAGTGTCTGCAGGCTCCTGTGTACTTCCCCCTACATGTGAGTGTTTGCCCACCCCATGCTCTGTGTCCCATCCCTCTTCTGTCTTGTCTACATGCTCTTATTTTCCACTTCTTGTGTTTTTCCACCGGTAAGAATGTTCAGATGCCCTCTGGCTTTTCTTTACCCAGCCGTCCTGGCTTCCACTGAATCACAGCCCCATATGCCACCTCCCTTTTTCTGTATTTGTCCTTACTTTCACGCTGCTGATAGTCAGGCTGATCCAAAGAAGCAATTTCAAAAGCTTTAACTTGATCAAATTTAGAGAATAGACATTGTGTTGTCAAAGTGTGTATTTCTATTTTAAAGGCCTCTGTATTCCCAGACTTTTAGTCTCTACTCCAAAACACAGGGTTGTGAGGTTTGGATTTTTTCTAAGGGAAAGTTACTTAGTGGCTTACAGAAGTTGTTCCCAAAGCCTATTTTTTGGGAGATGGGAGGCACTGTTTACACTGAAAACTTCCAAAGTCATTCTAAGGTAGATAGGTTTTACGTGAAGACAGTGTCTGAAATTCATCATGATAACAAGGCTAATAATAGCCAGTGATGGTTTTATAAATTGTACTACTAGTCCCAGTCATGCTGTGTGTGCATAAAAAAAGCAATAGAAAGATTCCTGCTTTCACATGCTACCTGCATTACAGAGTGTTTTCTGTGAAACACATTGAATGTTTTTGGTTTACACACAGTTTCCTCGTCTTGAGTACTGAAATGAACAGTGAAGGCAAGATATGACTGGCTGCTACAAGATAGGAGTAGCATATTGCAGTTGGTTTCCACAAGAGTCTGGCTTTAATAGGATGAAGTCTCATTATTTTTAACCTCCATCTGTACTTGCATCTGAAGAGCATTGGGAACAATACACAATGCATAAATTTATATCTGGAATGTAATGAAAGTGACATTCATTTTGTATGGCAGCACTCTTCTGTATAAGTGTTAGAATAATATATTGTAGTGCTTTTCAGAGCTTATTTGATCAGTCCTTCCAGTGTTCTGTTCTAGTTCAATAGGCAAAGAGGTTTCAGTGGGTTTGCGACTTGCCTTTTACTTAGGAGACTACTGTAGCAAGAAGAAATGTTGAAGGTGCCTATGTGTTGTTGCACACACACTTTTTCTGTATTTCTTCTTTAATAGCATACTACACTTTCAAGAAGGAGCAGCAAGTAGAAATTCCACAAATAAAAAAAGTACATGGTTAAAAGTTCAAGCCACTCATGTAAGCCTGAATTGAGGCTGAGGAGGTAGGTGCAGGTGATTTGATCCATCTAATCCCTCCAGCAAAGCAGCCTACAGTTGAAGGACTACCAAATGCTTTCTTGCAGGCGTGCAAAGCACTGTGTACTTTCTTTATGCCTGACTGTCATTTTTTTGACTTAATGAAAACTGTTAAATCTAGAAGAGCCTGTTGTGAGGTGGGAATTAGCTGTAAGAAGGTAATCGAGCTAAGCTTATATAATAACCCATCTGAAGTTTTCTGTTCTGCTTTTTCTTCTTCCTGTATTTCACAAATTCTTTTGAAATTTTTTACAAAACTTCCTTCTGGAATATTTTTGAAGCTGAAGAGTGACCTGTATGTCTTTATTGTGTACACTAAGATCAGGAGGGAAGCTGACCAGTTCTGTGCATTTATAGGTGCGCAGCTCGAAAATCAATTACTTGGGATAATACATGTGCTATAAATAATGATCATTCTGCAGAACATATCCTGTGGGAAGTCTCTGTTCAGTGTGGTCTTACCTAGAATGTACAGTTTTCACTGAATTGAATTTTATTTTATTAAGGTTGTAGGAAAGCAAAGCTATTTGCTTGTGGTAAATCATTTCAGATAGGTGAACTGGACGATAGCAAAATGCAGACTGGTGGTCTGCATTTCTGAGGAGGCAATTTCTTCATATTTATTACTGCAAAACCAACAGAGTACAGAATTCCTGTCTCTCTGGTAGGATTATGTTTTGCACACACACAGTCCTGCTGTGTGGGAAGTGGATGAGAAGCATAAGACATTGTGCTTTCAGGCCAAGTTTTAAAAATTGCTATAAAAGATGTGTAGATTGAAACATAAGTTGCTGAGAGGGAAGCAGAACTTCTGTAGTTTGTGCAGGCAGTAAAACACATTTGAGTGTGTTTGTTCAGAAGACATGATGAAAGGAAAAAAATCCCATGGATGTTTTCTTACTAAAGATGCCTTTCCAGGAGAGCTCAGAGACTGAACCCAACTGTTTATGCGAGGTAGTTGGCACTCTGACAGTGAGCACCATTGTGTCTGCAGAGTGTGACAAGCTGCAGAATTTTAAAGATAAGTCATTTGGCTCTGAAGCCCAGCAGCTTACTTGCTTTCACAAATTTGTGTTACTGAATAGAATGTGTGTGCTTTGGCATCTCAGAAATCCAACAGGGCGGCAAAGATGCACAGTTGCACTAGCAGTATTAGAGAAGTGCAAGCTGCCATGGTGTGCGCTCTTCAAGAGTGACAGTGAGAAGGGGTGAGCCCTGCATGTGAGTAGCAGCATGGACAGTGGCTGTCACTGGTGCATGGCAACCCCAGAGGACACTGCAACTACTGTATACTGCACAAAACAGGTGTTTTTATAGTTACACACTTTAGAAAAAGGTTAGGAGTATCATAGCCTTTGTATATATTCGGAAGTATGGGAGAGTGTCATCAGCAATTGTGCATTAGGGTAAATACGATCAACATGAAGCTGAGTTCTTCTGCCACTGCTAAGAAAACTTTCCGTGTCATTGAAATATTAGCCAATTTGGAAATCATGGGTGACACTTTTATCTAGGGCCACAGTTCTCACTCCCACAAAGTGAGCATAAAGTGATAGTCAGGAGTTGAAGGATCAAAGGACCATAATTAATATTCAAGCTTAATGTACTTACCATGTCCAAAAGTACTATCTTTGCTAGTGAAAAGTTCTTCCATGTGGCCTGGGAGTCAACAGTAATAGTTACTTTTGTTGATTTTGTCATAGAGCTGTTGCTTTCATAGCCTTTTCAAAACACTTCCAAGCTGAGGCTGATCTAAAAATCACAAGGGTTTGTTAATGGAGTGTCAAGCTTGAGCTGATGCTGTAAACCCCGCAGGGAGCAAAGCACTGATTTACTGATGCAACTCAGGTTTTGGGTAAGAGTTGGCTGCAGTCCATCTGGCATCCCTTGCTCGAAGAGTGAGTGTACTTTGGAATCCAGCTCATCTGGGAATGGCAAAAAAACTCCTTGACCAACACAAGCAATATGGCAGCTTGCCAGGAGCTCATAATAGATGAGAGCATCCCCTTGTTGGAGAAATCTGTGATGGTTATTCAAGCAAATGCAATGTGTTTTACTTAAGTATGCAAATATGGTTATTAGCCCTTGATGGAAAGTGCTGAGTGTTGTACATTTAGCGGCTCAGGTCGTGAACTTGTGTACAAGTCACAGAAATTATCCTCTTGGATGTTGTTAATTGTAAGCATGTCAACAACTCATCTTCCCTGGTTTTTACTGTTAGAATTTGCTGTGAGGACTTGCAAACACAGGTGACAGAACAAGCACCTGGCAATTCAAACCCTTATAATATTTTTCCAAAGTGTTTTAAAAAAGCATTTTAACATTATTTGCTGCTTTGCTTCCTTAGAACTCTTTGGGGAAATTAATTAAAAGTGTTGCCATCTGTTTATCTTACATTTAATACTGAGGGTAAAAAAAGAGTGCCAGTAGGTTTGAAGCAGCCTTGTATAATTTAGTTATTAAAAATACATGTTAAGGATACAATGAGTACTAGTACATTGGTTCCACTCTTTGTGAGTTGTGGCAATGCTCTTTAAAGAGTATTTTAGTCTTTTTATCACAACTCTTTCTGAAATCTGTGGGTGATAATTACTGGATGGAGATGGCATTCTCAGGGAGAATTATTTTGTTCTAGAACTAAGACCAGACACAGCAGCACCTGACTTTTCACTGAGCACCAGTAGCAGCTGCATTGGCAGCTTCAAAGGTAAAGTCAGTCTTGTCTCAGGCTGATGCTGATAGATTCCCTGGACTCTTTTTTATTTGTTTGGATGTGAATTTCTGGGGCTTGTCTTTGAATTAGAGGAGTTCATCCAAAGTTCTCTCCCCTTCGAGTAACAACTTGCCCAAAAGAAGAGGTGTATTGATCGTCTGTTCTGAAAGACTGTTTCCTGGGAAAAAACCTGTATGAGCCATTGGTTCATATTTCACTTTATTTTTAAAGTACTCTGTGGAGGAAGAAACAGCTTTTCTATTTCAGACAACATTTTTTTTCTCTTTTTAATTTTCTAATCTCCCCCGCTTCCCCTTGTTTTTTGTTTTTTGGTGTGTTGTTTTGTTTTGTTTTTTTTTTAAGAAATAAAGCAGTGGTTTCACAAAGACAGGCAATTTTAGTGGTAAGAATCCTGATAAAAGAGCACAAGGGGTAATTCTTTTACTTTCATCAGTTATGTTTGGTTTCTCACAATATAAATTGATAGTGTAATTCCTTATTTCTGCAGTGTAAATTAGTGCACTTAAGATGATTTTGCTGTCTATACTATATTATCTACTGTATTTCACTTGGCATAATGGAGAAGTTCCACCCTACAGGTGATATTTTGTAGTTCTTGTAATATATGGCAGACGTTGAATATTGAGGCTGTAAAAGGGGAGAGCTGGATAGTAGAGAAGACAAATAAGAGTGTGGGAGGAGACTGAGGATGAAAGACAGTATTTGAGTAGACCTTGGGGTAGACTGCTTTCAATGTACTGTTTAAGCTTTAATGACCCATATACAGATTCTAGCAACAAAGTAATGGCCGGCTAGAGGGATTAATGGCCTCACATGATGATTTGAACAGCAAAAGCTGTCATAAATGCTGTTAAAGTTCCACAGGCTTTGCGAGGAGGCAGTTTTTATGTTCCCAGTTTCTCTGTGTGTATGGTCATTTGACAAGGTCTGAGGAAAGAACTGGTAAAATCTCAGTTACTTCAGGTGAACTCTTCTCATGGCTTCCCCAGGTTAAAAGTCCCTGTTTCTAGTAGAAGATACCTTTCAGAACAGTTGTTCTGTTATCTGTTGTTTATATCCATACGTTTTTCCAGTAGCAATTTTGCATTGTTGTCTTTTAAAAAAGCCCCACATATCCAAATCTCTCTGAGCTTTTGCTTCAAGAAAGTTGTGCATGGTTCTTCCTTTTATGAAAGACTTCTACTTAATTTGTGGATTGTTAAAAGTTGCTAGATTTTAATAGCTTTCAATAACTTCTTAATATTTTTAATAGCTGATTTACAACTCAGTGGCAACACACTCGGAGCACAGGAAAGACTGTGCTGACTTTCTAAATAGCATAAGCTGTGGAGTGCAGGCCAAAGCAAGGTCTTTTGAAATATTTCCTCTCGCCTCTTCAGCCAGGTTGAAGGGTTGCCTGAGTCCCGGTCATGGAGCTTGTTCACAGGTTTGCAGTCCTGTCATCAGGATATCTTTGATAATACACATTTTGAAGCAGCTTTATGGTATTTTCCCTTTGGCTATCTGCCTTCTGTCTAGTGTGAACTCCAGAGTTTTGCTGCTGAGGATGCTTGTGGATGAACACTGATGCAGCCAGATGCCATGTTGGTTTTGTTTTACTTACAAGAGTGATTAACTTGTCAGATCGATCTCTTAAAGACCAGTATGAGAGATGATACATACTTAGCCTAATTCAAAGTCTGATGACCCCTGGAGTTACCTCAGCCTGATGGAACACTCTCAGTATGACAGCAAGGGGTAGTAGTGCTTTGGAAGCTCCCTGGTTTCCGTTTTGCACACTAAAGAATTAAAACACACATTTGGTCATTCATTATTTTCTTTGTCAAAATAAGGAGGGTGTCAAAAGAAAGTTGCACATTTTTCAGTTTAGAAATGCCACTCATTTGCATGTCTTGATATCTATTGTTTACTTGCTGGGGTGACTGATAGCCCTGCTCAGATGTATGTGTGAGATGACAAGGCACCGATGACAGAATGACATTGGTAACAACACATGGCTTGTTAGCATATATTGCTAAAATATGCCATGTCTTGTGGAACATTAAATCTGTAATATGGTATGAACATTAAATATGTATTATGGTGTGAAAAAAATTTAGTGAAGGAGATTACCTGAAAGTTCACTAGATAAGATTTTATTTGTCTTTTCTGAAGACATGAGCTAGTGCCATTTAAAAATATTGTGAGAAAATAAAATGTATTTATTCTCATAGTTTAATGCAAGTGATCCCATCAAACCTCTGCCACATTTGAGAGAAAGGGGAATTACTGCTTAAAACACTGTTCTTCTTTAGACAGCATCTCTGTTGTGTTGGGTAGAAAAGATGATGTTTTGAAAAGACATGCTTGACTTTTGTCTGAGACCAAAAAAATCATCTTTGAGTGTGAAGCAGTCTTGGTATCTGGTGAGTGATTCGCTTAGAGGACGCTGCATAAGGAAAGCATCTCTAACCACAGCTCATTTTGACCTCAGAGGGAGGTTGAGTATGACCAACAAGGTGGAGAAAATAGCATTGAATGGGAAGGCATGATCTTCAAACACACTGAATGTGTGGAACTCATGAACACAGAAGGTACTGAAGTACAAATGTTGGTTGTCAGGTTATGAATCTCAGTCATTAAAAAGAGAAAGCCAATCAATGTAAAATATTTGGATCCTTTTTAAGGTAACATGTATGTTTTGCTTTTCAGCTTCTCTTTTGAAAGGATTGAAACATGCAAACATTGTGCTGCTTCATGACATCATTCACACCAAGGAGACCTTGACACTTGTGTTTGAATATGTGGTGAGTAAAGTAACTGGATATGTTCTGGATATCATTCAGAGTGTATTGAATTTGGTGGAAATGCCCTCTTTACCAAGAGAGATCTATGAATTAGGCCAAAATAACCCTTTAGTTTCTTCAGGAGAGTGGTGGCTGTAAAAGGTGATGCTTTGTAGTGGAGTGGGCTAAATGTGGAAAGCTGGACTACTGTCTGCTATGGCTTTTGAAGGACATTATGCTTTTGAGTTGACTTTTCAAACTGGTACCTTACTCTGCTTCCTAGTTTAGGGTTGTTTATTGGTGCTTTTTTTTCATTGATGTGGTCAGGTAACTTTAAAATAGGTGAGAATAATGTAGGGAAGAAGAAGAACAGGACCAAAATGCTTAACAGGTAGTTGCTTCATGAAAAGCATGTATTTCAAGTTTCAATTACTTTTACTGTGACTGGCTTGTGCAAAGTGTCTTTTCATAAGCAATGTCAGTAAAAAAGTGTGGTGCATGCAATTTAGAATTTTTGACTTTTTTTTTTTTATTTGCCATGACTAGTGCTTTACCTACTAATTAAAACTTCAATTTTAATAGTATTCCGTGTAAGGATCTAATTGTGTTCAGAGTATTACTTTCTAAAGTATTGGCCTTGGCCTCCTAATTAATCTTTTTAGCTTTTCTAAGACAAACATATGGCATTTATGTAGAACTACTTCAGCATTTAGCTGTGGAATTATGCAATGTACTATCCTAATTAACCTCCCAATTTTCACAGATGGGCCGAAGAACATGTAATTTAAAAGAAACAAATGAGTTTAGTAACGGCTGGACTTTCAGTATATCTATTATTGTCTTGTAGTCTGTAAGACACTGCATTTATGAAGTACAGTGATTACTAGCTTTACTCTTAGTATGTCTCTGCTTAAGACAAATGGAATTGTTTTCTGTGTTTCTTGGGAGCAGGCCTTAATTTTTACATGATAGTGCACACAGCATCACAGCATCTTCTCTGGAGAAGCTGTTCACCTTGTCTGTTTACCTACAAGTGCTCCAGTCTTATGGTGTGGGCATTCAGCTACAGCAGCCTGCTGAGCGTTTACTTACTGTACATATTTTTTTGCCTTAGGTATTGGAAAAATAATAGAAATTTAATTCCTTTTCTTAAAATCAGTGATTCTTCTGCTCCTGACTTACACACTGAATTAGCATAGGAAAACCCTTGATATTTAATTTTATGTAACGGTCAGTGTAGACTTATTCATGTAGACATGAATATATTTTGCAGTCCTTTTAACAGCAGCTGTATTTAGCTGTGTTCATCAGAATTGGTTGAGAAATGAGATGTATAGAATATGCTTCTCTCTAGAATAAATGGTTTTGCCTATCTTGCTAATGTCAAATTTCTGCATTTTACCTCCAGTAGGGTTGTTTACAGACTCTGGCTCCCAGCCGTGTGTTATATCATGGTACTGTCTGTGATTAAGTACGGACATAAAATAAGCTTTGTGCAGTGGCACCTTCTCCTGGATTCACTCAGCTGTTTGTTTTTCAACAAGGTGCTGTTGGGATCAACCCTGCTGGTGGTTACACCTTTTTATTCCCGTGGTGCTTGCTTGCTATTGAGACTGCTTCAGGATGTCATTTCCTAATGGTTTCTTGCAACTGATTCAAGTCATATCTTAGTAATTTGGCTGGTGGGAAGTCTCTCAAGGTAGTGCACAGGAAGAAAGGGAAGAATACTTTGTTCTCTTCAAACAGCCTGAGTACTGTATGATAATGACATTGTAACATGCTCCTGTGCCTTGAGATGACAGAAATGCTTAAGTCTGGTTTTCATTGCTAGGTAATGTAAAGTTATAGTCTGACCAAATAGCTAATGCTATCTGATAATGCTTGAGAATGCCCTCGTAACCTGAATTGAACTCTTGTGGGTGTGCATGATACAGGTTTTAATTGCATGATCGCAATGACTTCTTTTGTTCCTTTTGTTAAAAGCTTCCATTCAATGCATAATAGGAATGTGCAGAGGCAAAATTACAGTTGCCCATTTAAATATACAAATTTTGGCTGGTTGGCTGTGCGATCTAGCTGCATAATTGGTCTTACTGAGCTTTATGTCTGTAATATCTGCTTTGTTGTTATTTTAACGCCTGTACGTGGTTTAGCTCAATCACACGAATAATTTGCTCTGAAATAACTAAAACTATTCATGTGATTAAAATTACATGGTGGTATACATTTTTGAATGATTTAAGCCTAAAAATCCTAAAAGGGGTTGAATTTGATTTATTTAATAAAGTGACATCTTGGAACTGATACAGTATTGCCATTGATCACTATTGACCATTTCAAAAATAATAAAAAAGCATTTGCATGAGATACCATGATTAAGTTAGGGATGAACAATTAGTGATCTGAGAGTGTGTGCTAGGTGCATGATGACTCCATTGGGAAAATAATACCAGTGAAACGTCTGAGGTTATCAGAGGTGTTCAGCTTCAGCGTTGACCCTGAAAGAGTAGAATGAAATTTAATTTCATGCAGCACCTTTCATTGCAATACCCATTGCAGTAATAACTTAAAAGCTGAAAGCAGAATAACCTCTGAAAGGAAACATGGCAGTGATTAAATTCTCTGGATACCTCAAATTAGATTGCTTTTTAATATGAAAGTCTGTCAGAAGAAAGTATGACAGTTTGTTATCTTTAACCTTGGTGGTATGCAGAACCAAGAAAAGTCAATCTTTAAAAATTCTGTCTGACAGTTGAAGATCAGGAGAAGTTCATTCTCCATATGAATGTTTTGGTGGTCAATGTGGAGCTGTACATTTCTGTGGAAGACGGGAAAGGGAGCTTACTCCTTTTGAATGAAATAACTTAGTTGAAAATAGTTTAGTATATACAGTACCTTGCTAGTAAGGCATAATTTCTTTGTGTTCTTTGTTAACTCTTACATCAGCATATTGCAAAGGATGCTTAAAGCTCAGTTTTATCATTGGATGACTGAGAGCCATTGCTTGTTGCCTGGGGAGTTTTGAAAACGAGCTGCTTGGAATTTCCACTACCTGAAGGACTGGTAGTCTTCCATGTATAAATGGCACAGAAAATGGCTTCTGTATAGTTAACTGGGATGTGCTAAACACTACTTGTGTTTCACTAAATGTGAAATTTTGACATACTTTGCTATCTGAGACTGCAATGACTTCCGAAAGAAAAAGGTCAGTCCGCTTTACAGTTCAATGGAGGAGTATGACTGTTCACATAGGCTTTGTTCCCTTCCTTACCAGGCTCCATGTAGGTGTTAGTAGAGGTAACATTATGGGTACGCTGCTTTAGTGCAAGTGTCACTGATACAGTCAGCTTTGTTCAAGGAGGTGATGAATTTTACAGGTGAGATCTCTGAAGATGGTTGCACATCTGTTCATTCTAAAATGATCATTAGCTGCTCTGTTTGTTGCTTCACTAGTTTATTTAAAAAGAAGATGACTGTATTTAGAAACATTTAATTGCTGAAAGGCAATCCTAAGCAATACATGTTGCTACAGGCTTGGTAGAATGATAATGAGGTTTTTAGTATTGTGCATAATTATGTATTAGTATCAATAAATGAACCAGCAACTCGTCCTATTCCTGGCATGTAAAAGTGAGCTTGTATAGCAATATTTTACCTCAGGTTTTCAATATTTATGAACTAGATTTGAAACAAGAACAGATACAATTGGAAGTATGAGTAATGAGTAATATTATTTCTGCCTCTACAGTGAAAGAGCGCCAGACTAATCTAATAATATAATTTAAACACTTATTTTCATCTTTGTGTATGTTTTTGCTTCTTAAAATATACTTTCCATTAAAGCAGAAAGTTTAATTCTCACCGCTTCATTGCAGCAGCTAAAATGGGTTGTTATACAATGAGTTTACTAAATAAAGTCCATTAGTTACTTTTCCTTCCCATTTCCTGGAAGAAAAAAAACAGGTGTGAGTTTCTTATTTTAATGCTCACTGGAAATTGACATATATACTGTTTATCATGATCAAGAATTACAGAGTTGAGATTTTGCATTTGTCATGGGGTGTCTTAGAAAAGTACTGTGTAGGGAAATGGTCAAAGCTCATCACCAGCAAGGATCAAAAATTTTTCCAGTGAAAAATTTTAGTTTCTTATGACTTCTGATGATTGGGATCGAACACTTATTACTGGTTTTCCATTTTTATTTATTTTGTTGGGGAACAAGTGATGAAACTAAGGTAAGATGGCACTGATTGCTTGTGAAAAAAAAAAAACCAAAACAAAAAAGCCGCATTATTTTAGTGGACAAGAGAGCAGGGAAAACCACAGAATCACATGATCAACGAGGCTGGAAAAGACCTCTGAGATCAAGTCCACCTTTGACCTAACACCACCTTGCCTACTACACCATGGCACTAAGTGCCTCATACAGTCTCTTCTTAAATACCTCCAGGGATGGTGAATCCACCACCTCCCTGGGCAGCCCATTGCAATGTCTGATCACTCTCTCTGTAAAGAATTTCTGCCTAAGAAATTCAGTAGTGTCTCAGAGCTGCTTTTGAGCTCTGATCCCTAGGATCTTTCAGTGGTGCTTAATATCTAGAGGAAATCAGGGAAACTGGGCACAAGAGGGAAGGCGGAGTCTTCAAATCCTTGATTGAGAGTGGAACTTATTTGGAGCCTGCATTACGTTATTCTGGTGTGAAAGTGAAATGAAGTGATTTTCTTCCCATTTCAAAACAAGGTGCTTGTCCAGCTATGGGTAAGCAAGGACTGAAAGTTAGTGAAGCTCTGCAACAAGCCAGATGCCTCCTGCCACCTCTTGGCAGACACCTTTGCTTGTCCACTGCAGGAAGGGGCAGAGTCATTGAGGGCTCCCTGCATGGGAGTGGTCGAATTTAATAGTTTCCATTTACCTTGACCAGAGAAGGAGCTGTTCTCCCATTGGTTTAACCCTGGCCTCCAGCTTTGTCTCAAGTTGCATTGGTTAAATTGCAGTCAAAAATACGGAACAAGGCTGAGAGTAAACAGAAAGGCAGTCTCTACAATTGAGAAGAGGCAGTGAGGGAGTACTGCTCTTGGGAAAGCCTTGTTTTTCAAGTTTTAATGAGCAGATAAGAGACAAGAGCCTCTGATGCCAGGTATATGTTGGAAATGCAAACAAAATCAACTTTGGGAGGTTGGGATTCAAATGGGATTTCAGAAGGATATTGCTTAGTGCTTTGCCAAGAGGTAAAGACTGTGACAGACATGCAAATCAGCAGGAAAGAAGGAATGAAAAATTATATTTAAATTTAAATAAAAATACTCTTGCAAGGCTAAGAAGTTTACACAGGTCTAGCAGGAAGGGGAAAGATGTTATTCAGTTTGCCTCATCATTCTGACTTTGCAGGACCTCCCAAAAGCTTTGTAGTCTTGAGGCAGAGGGTACATGCTGATGAAAAATGTGTTAATAGGATTAACGAAGATTTACAATCCAACAGACTGGGAGTCTGTGTGCATTTGAATGGCTATTTTTTGTGTCATTGAATAATGTTTTATCATGATGATGATGATGATGATGATGATGAATAATCTATTATTTATTCTTCTTTTTATCAACAAGTATATTCAGTGTAAGTATTTAAAAAAACAAAACAAACCCAACACACACAACAAAATCAAAGCAATATAAGAAACATCCAGAGTTCAGCAGATGGATGCAACACTGGAAACCACATAACATACTCTACCTAGTGACAGATCTGAATTAGTTTTTTTTTCCTAAATTACAGATAAAAATTTCAAATGTAATCGTAGTCCACCAAAAACATACACGCAGTAAGATGTGTATGCATAGTAGGTTTGCCAGTGATGACACTAGTCAGTACAGGTAAGGTCACCATCTTAAATGGTAAATTTGTACACAGAATGAAGATGTGAATCAGCTGGAGACCTCAGGGGAAAAAAGACAAGAATGAGTAAACATTGAGAATAAAGGCTTCTAAGGAAAAGTCAAAGTAAATAGTGCTCTTGAGAATTGGGGGTAAAAAAAGGATGTTTACAACCTTTAAATATATAGAGAAAGTCAGTGACCTATTTTTCTCTGAATAGGAAAGAGGATAAAGAAAGAAAATCTGAAATTGCAGTAAGGAAGAGAAAGATTAAGCTCTAGGAATGCCTCTTTCATGGTAACAGTAACAAAGCATTAAAGAAGCTACTATGGAGTGATAGTTTCTCTAGTACTGTCAGTCTTTAGGAACAGTTTAGGCAAATGTTCAACAGAATTTCATGCCATTGATAGTAGGTATCGGTAGGATTAGTATGTTTTCTTTGTGAGATCCTTTCTATGTGTATCTTTCTCCATCATAATTTTCATCAATTAGATATGAACACTTTCAGTCGCTCAGTGAAGTTAATATACTGATGTTTTCCTGTATAGGAATTGAAGAAAAAAGAAATCAGTTTCTTTTACTACTTTAAACAAAATTTAAATAAAAATAAAATAATTCTAGTTGTAGGGGTTTTTTTGTTTGGTTGTATTTTTTGTTTTGAGGTGCTTGTTTAATGACACGTTCCTTTTCTTATAATTTAGTAATAAACTGGCATTGTCCAAGTCCCTCTAGGGTGAAACCTGACAGTATCTGAACTTGCAGTAGTGACTGTCCAATCTAATTAAACCTTTTTTTATCAGGTTCTTCAATAATATGGGTTGTAACTGTTATTTAAGTTCTATTAAAATGTGGAGCTCTGATTTATTCAGTGCAGGTTGAAAAAAACAAACAAACAAAACAGCAACCCAAAACCTGGCTGTTTGGAGAATGATGATTGTCATAATTCTAAATCTTTGAAATAGATCTTTCCTTCCTGAACCAGCAGTATGTAGCTTTGTACTAATTTAATCATATTGATAAAAAATACATTTATGAAATTTTTAAAAACAGAAACTTGGGTTGAGCAATTCTGGCAAAATAATAATAGTAAAAATCCTGAAGTCAGAATGAGTAAATCAATAATTGCAGATGTCTTTATAATATGTTTATAGTTTTGTGTTATAAAAATAATTAAGGAATGGTGAAAATGAGTAATCAAGAATCAAGCCTGAGTAATAAACAGAGCCAGCTCTTGAAAGTTAAATAGCCCTATTCATTTTTTCTTGTTTTGCTGCTTGGAGTAAAGAGAATCTAATCCATGGAAGCATCATTTTTTCTGTTGTGGGCCTTGAAGTCTGAACTGCAGTTTTCCCTATGAAATTTTTATTGAACTTGTTGTCATGCATGGACAGTTAGGATTAGGATGCATGACAGAAAAAGTCACTCAGCCTGTGTGAAGAGAGGTCTATGCAGGATGCTGAAGCTTTTAAAAGAAGTGTTTGCACTGGTCTTTTTCTCTCTGAAGACGGCCTCTGTTTTGTAACCCCTCACACCACTGTAGCAAAGGCTCTGGTGCCAGCTGAGCTCGTGCTGTCCACAGTCAGCACCGTGACAGTGTCAGTGTGGAGACTTGACTTAGCGTGGCTGCATGTGGATTGTCAGCCTGCCTGCCATAAATGTGTTCTGCTTGCATGGTCCTGGAGCAAGTACTCTCAGCATGAGCTTATGGGTATCTGCCATGCTCTAACACGAAACTTTTTTGTATCTTCAGATTTTTTGTTTGTTATATGTGGATATAGTGGATATAATGGCCTGTGCTATGGAAGGTCAATGACTTAGCAAATTAAAGAAAAAGTGCACATGCAACATGTGTTGTTGCAGCCTGCAAAAATTGTCCCAACCTTGTTGATTTTGGGCTTTACAAGTCCCTCACAGTTTGCACAAGCTGATGATTTGATGCTAGGCCTTGATCATTACTAAACAGGAATCCCTACTGATTTTAGCAATGTCATCCTTTCATAAAAATTAATCTCACTAAATTAAGTGGGTTTTGTCTCCTTAGCCTAATTTACTAAGAATACAAAGCTGATAGAATTACCAAGGTGGCCAGAGAATAAGGGGAAGAATAAACTGGCATCTTTAGAAAACTGTATTTTGTTGAAGATCTCTTAGTTCATTCAGCAATTCTTTCCTCAGCTGTGCGTGTCTCACTTGTCTGCAAGGGACCAGATTGTTCTTTGTGAAAGGAACAGAGACTTTGTGTCCATAAATAAATTTATCTTTTCTAATAACAGCCAAAAATCAGACAACTGTGCATTCCTTTTTCTCTCTGGGATTTTTAGGTAGGTTTCAATCTCTATTACGTACTCCCCCACTGCCCAGCCTCCTTTTCTATACAGTATTGTTCATGTATTTTGAAGTATATTTATCTTTGTTGATGGTGTGAGAGAAATCCAAGGCACTAGAAACATCTATTAGCAAAATTGTTTTTATTAGATGTGTCTTGTGGGGCAGTTTTTTCTTTCTTGAATCCTTCCTAAGTATCTTTCCCCTGCTGCTCAGCCCAGCTGGTGCTGTTGCCTGCTGCTGTTTTGCTGGAAGTTGCTTAGGTATCACCCAGAGATAGCTTGCAGGGGTTTTTTGTTAGCATGGCTAACATTGTGTTTTCTCATAGAGGGAAAAGACTGAAGTATAGAAAGCCACAGAAATACATGAAAATGAGAGTCTGTGACACTTTTGAAAATACCAGTGACATGAAATGAGTTTAAACTGCGGCACAGTAATCTGCAGAGCGCTTAGGTTGGAGGATACATGCCATTTAAATGGAATTAACTTTTCTTTGTTCTCGTGTCATTTCAAATATTCCTACTGCGTGTGCTTTTATTGGTAAATTATATTATTGGTTTAAGAATTTGTTGGTGACAAAAGGGAAAGTATTTTAGTCAGGAAAGCTGCTAGGGGATAAATAATGTGTGCTCCTCTTTGAACAGAGAGGAATGGCTCACAACAGCCTCAGTGGAACAGCACAATCTGTCTGCTGCATGATGGCATTGCCGGCAGCCAAATACTCCCGTTTTTGTTTTAATGGAAGGGTTCTTTCACATTGCTGGTTTTACATGATGGGAATGCAGTTGGAAGTGCTTCCTGTTCCATTCACAAGCCCCAGGCTCTCTGTGCATTTCATCTTCAAAAATGACAGCTGAAACCAATTAGGCAGCATTATGGGACGGCTAAGTCACATGGAGATTTATCATGATGAGGAAGAGGAGGGAAAGAGAATGTATTGCATGGGAAGTAGAAGTGACTAATTTAATTAGAAGAGAGTGACAGTCACGTTATTATTATGGAAAAAGGCTGGCAAAGTAGAGCTTCTTTCATGTCACTGGCCGTGACTTTGAAAAGAAACGTCCTGCTCTTTGTCTGAACATGTTTGTGTTTGGTACCAGTCTCTGATTTCTGAGCCAGATAGCTGAGCAAAATAGTTGATGTTAAAGTGAAGCACTGAGCATATCTGAGGACGTTTGTAGCTTGTGGTTTACTCAGCTATTCATAATTAGAATTCCGTTCAAGGGGAGAGGAGTCTGCACCATCAACATTTGTCTTTTTTTTCTCTCTGTTTGCATGCTCTCTTTTTGAGAAGTAGAATGCAATGTATATAACCCTTATTTCAGCTGTATAAATATCAGCCAGAATTCTTTTCCCTTCAGCAAATGCTTGTACACAATATGCTCACAAGCATAAACACACATGTGTCTACTAACACAAACCAGAATCTTGCTGAAAATAATTACCTTCCTATAATTATACACTGCCCCAAGTTTTAGTCAAAACCCTAATTCATCAATTCATTTCTTCTTGTGAGTCTGGAGACAATATTTCATGAGGTAAATGAAACTTTTTGTGGTTTTATCATTGTTGATGGTGTGGGGAAAAAGTGAGTGGAAAACATTACAGAAAGAGTCTGAGCAAGTGTGCGTTTTACTTTTTTTTTAAATTTAATTATCACTCAAGCTTGATTTTGGTTAATCCTCATACAATTTTGTTGATTTTTATTTAGACTATGAGCAGTTATGTTGGATAAGTAACATAATCTCTCCCTCATTTTCACTGACCTGTAGGAGTTGTGATACTTGTCTTCATCACAGGGAGGAAAATATTTGCAATTCGTTGAAGTTTGGGTCAGAAATGGGTGCTGGCTGATGTTCTTCTGCATTCAGTATGGAAACAGGAGAATGGCAGAACTAGCATAGCTGAGCATGAGTTTTCTATTCCCTGTCCTAGGAAACGTTGTGCAGTCTCTGGTCTAACAAGAACTTGTGCCGTCTACGCCAGGAAGGGTCAGGGATTTCTTAATGGAGCTCTAGTTACGTGAGATGTGCATTGAGGAAAGGGTTTGTGTTTTAACATGCTGAGAGAACGTAACTAAATGGCCAGACAGGGCCTTCTCAGGAGGTGTAGCTCCATGTGCCAGAGCCCTGAAGTCAAGGCACAGCCCTGGGGCAGGGATATTCTGACATAACTTGAAGCAAAAGTATGCCGAAGTCTGCCTTGGGTCGCCTGTATTTATTTTTAATTTCTGTCAAAATGGCCAAAATATCTTAAATCTGTGTCTGGAGGACTCTTATAAATATTCAAGCCTTGGAACTTAGGGAAGTCTTTGTGCATTTAGCTATGACTTTGAAAATTGTCCCAGATTTGGTCAAGTGATAAGCTTCAGAAAAATTTTAAATTGTACTTAAGAACTATGTCTTTGAAGATTCCTCCTCTCACCTCAAAGACTCTGCCTTAGTCTTTAAATATTGTAGAAATTAAATTGTTTCTGGGTAAGCCAATAGCGGGAGGACAGATAAAATTGTTCACAACATTTTGCACAAAACATCATTTTGTTGGTGAGGTGGCAAAGTCAAGCTTTTAAAATTAGAGGATGTCAATATAAACCTATGCCTGTGCAATCTCCTTTGGTCATCCTTGTGGAGGAGCCTGCTGTGCAACTCTGCAGGGGCCTGTGTGAATTCGTGGTTGTTGAACTTTTCTCATTTTTTAGTGCATGTTGGAACTAGGGTGTCTTCTGAGGTTCCAGCCTCATTCAGTGTATTATTTCAAGATAAGGCCAGTAACAACTGCTGCAGAGATGTGGGTCCATCCCTGCTGTATTGGGAATTGTCATCACCATCAGGAATTGCTGTCATTGCAATTCACGTATGACAAATTTCTGCTGTTCAGTATGGGATTCTCACTTTGCTTTGCAAAAGCATTACACATTTATAGCTGTAGCTGAAGTCAGTGTCACAGAGAGTCAAGACAAGGCTCTCAGCCAGGCATGAGAAGGACACAATGATTATGTGGATGATTGTGATTAGATTTGTTGCTAATATGTATCTAAATATTGCCAATTCATTTTATACTCTTGCAAGCCAGTGTGCACCGGTCACTAACAACGTTCCAGCTCGCCCCCTCTGGAATGCAAGCATTCAGAGAGTTCCTTCTGCAATACTGAACTGGTGTTTTTAGCTTAGGACAAGCCATATTTTAAAACTTACCACAATATGCATTTATGGAGGAAACAAATAAAAGGTTGGATAAACCCCATTAATTCTGGACTTTCCTAGCTTTTGAGTTCTTCACTGTGGAAACTTGATGTCAGTTTATTGGTTTTGTGTGTCTGTTATGAGCAGACGAGTATTAATAAAATATTTGTATGTACAGGTGTGGGTAAACTGGTGTAGTGTAAAAACCAGGAATTAATGTGATTTTGAATTTAAACTGAAATATACCATGTTCTGTCAGCATGGTATTACTTTGGTGATTTATGTGTGTTGAGGTATAACAGTGTGGCTGATAGAGTTGTTAAAAGCTAGCTCAAAGCAGAATAGGTCTTACCAGGTCCACCTGGGACCAGAATGTGTGTGACAGATACTTGTAATTGTTTGAAAGTCCCCGTACTACATTCCCAGTGTATCCCCTTTCCCTGTGAGGTGTCCTCACCCTCTGAGACAGTGGAGAATGGACTGTAAAAGGTTATTGGTTGGTTTGGTTCTTGTCCTTGTACCTTGTTTCAGCATAGCTTTTTGTGCTTGCCAATATGTAATTGTGACTTGAATTTTCCTTTAGGGTGTGTATTTTATTAGATCAAGGTGGTAACCGCAGTAAATACTCCAGTGTCACAGAATGGCATGCTGTATTTGCAGTCACTGTTCCACTTGGGAAAGCATGTTGTCTTCCACCTAGAAATACAGCATGAAGAAAAAGACTCCATCATCTGTATGGTACCAATTTCAGGGAATACCATTAGAAAACTGCTTTTATCCAGGTTGCTCTCTGTTTTCTTTTCTAATGCTTTCCTGAAACTTGCATTCATGTTGTCTTCTCCAATGTCAGTTGTGCACACAAGCACTGGATCAGACACTTGCCTGCCAAAAGAGAAAACAGGTTTAGAAAGAGCTGTCTCTGCAGCGCTGTCAGTTTTCCTGGCTATACTAATGTTTAATTCAATGTGCATTTAGTGCCTACCTTGGGAAAAGGAGAGCAGCTCATGCTGCCTTTGCTTTGCTGCTGCCTTTTTTCTTAAAGTGAGGAGCAATGTACTCTAACATTTTAAGCTGCTTTCACAGTTGCCTGCATAGTGCTCAGTTACTTTTGTGGGAAGGACTCTTAGTTTTATGAGAGCAAATTCTTGGAAGTTTGAACAGAAAAGACTTAAAATTCCTGTTTCCTGTCTGAAAGAAGATTTGGTAGAGATTTCTCTATGGCTGCAGTGTGTCTATAGGGAAAAAAGTAAATGCCAAAAGACTTCAGCACAATTGACTCTATAAGGTTTCCAGGATACAGAGCAAAATACTACTTACACTGAATTTTCAATAGATGCATGCAACCAGTTTTTGAAGGTTTTGATATAGAAAGTTGTGTCAGGCTCCTAGTTGCCTTGATCCTTGGGGTTGGCAAAAGAGATTAATGATGCATAACACAAACATGGTCCTCATTGATGTTTCTGTGTGGAGAAAATGCATCCAAATAGTAATTGAAATAGAAGTATAAGAAAATGGGATTATCCTCACTGTTAATTACAAGCATATTGGAAATAAAAAAGATGACTTATTGCTATTTCTAGTGATGTGACTCTGCATAGGATGAAAAGCTTTTGGTGAATAGAAAGGTGCAGCTAAGGAGGCTGGCATGGTGGGGCTTCGGGGATGAGACTTTGAGAGCTAGTATTGGATTTGTCTTCCTCTGATCTGGTTTCTGTCGGCTGACCAGTTGCAGGTCATAGAAATCAGCAGAAGGTGAAGGAGGCAGTAAGCTTCCCACCTGTCAGGTTATCTGCTGCTCACAAAGGCAGAAAGCCTGAAGTGCAGGGAAATGATCATTCCTCCAGCCAGCCCATGCAAGGGAGTGTTCAGTGCTCAGGGGCCGTGCTGGGTCTGTCTGAGGATGGGACAGCACTTCTCTGGTCACCCTGACAGGCTTTCTAAATTGAAATTTCAGGCTTTTCTTTAAACTTCTCTTGAACACTGCAGGTACTAGCAATATTCTAAGATTTATATTTAGGTTAAAGAAGAGAACATATTATTCCAACAGGCTGGTGTTCCTCTTTAATAACAATTAAGCCATTAAAATTAGAGTAATCCTTCAAACTTCTTATTGATGTGAGGTGGCAATGTAGTAATGGTATTTCAGCTGATATTTTGACAGAGACTTGTGCTGGGGTTAGTACTCAAAACCTGTGAGTTTATTCAAACAAATGACAAGGTTAGAAGATGACTTTGCTTTGGTGTTAATGCAGTAAAACAAGACCAAAGCTGGTAATGCGAGGCTGCATACTGAAGGATGACTGGTCCAGTTTTGGAAACTAACTGAGAGAAAAGAAGAGGAATGTGCCTGAAGTGGCTAAAGATCTTACAGAAATGAGGAATAAGTCTTTAAACTTAACAGAGTCTTTATGCAAAATGCAGTTCACTGACAGTAACTATTCACTGGTAGAGGTATATTTTAAAATCTTTCTAAATGCATTCACTGAAGTGCAAACCATAAAGTAGGTGAATTGCTTGCTGTAGCCAGTGTTTTGGAAGAGGCTCTGTTGTGTTGCATTTAGTGTGGTTTGCCTGTTTGAGTGTGCCTTTGTTTTTCATTTTGGGATTCAAGCAGCTTCCTGCAGTCAGGGCACTCGTTCCCTTGAAGCTGTGTAAGAATTCCTGAAAATAGTTGTGCTAGTGCACCACCTAATCATCCAGTGCATCTTACATCATTGCAGTGTTCATTTTACATGTAGGCTTTTGTAGTTTATGACTTCAGAAGAGAGGATTATGCAGAACAGTTGTGGCTAGAATGAATTTTGTATCTTGAGTGTGAAATTTCCTATGTTTCTGTATAACTTTGCAAAAGAGAGCTAAAGAATGCCTCCTGTTTTGGGAAATGTTGCACAGAGAAACCATTCTGCTATGTGGAAGGCAGCTTTTGTCCAAAACTCTCACCTTGAAAACTGATTATTCAGTTGGGCTGCTCTGCATGTGAGTCAGGTATTGCCAAGTAGCTTTTCTAGGAATGTTGGATGATTTTTACCAGATGTGTTCAGAAACCAGATGTAGAAGGCAGAGTTTGTCTATAGCTCTTTGCTGGTTAATCTAGTGCGTATTTTTGGTTTGTTTATTCTGTACATAAATCCAGAAGCTGAGTTGTGCAAGCAAATCAGAGAAGCAGCATGCCACTTGACTGAAACCATGCTGCTGAATTCAAAAAATGTAAGAGAAGAATTCAGAGAAAGTAGTGTTTCCAAAGTGAAAGCAATAAATATTTATTTATTAAAAATAACATTAATCTGGCTTTTTTTATTTTTTCTGAAGAGATTTTATGCTGTGTTTGTAGGGAATATAGGTAACTATATTCACTTTGAAGTGGAAGTTTAGGTTTTGAATCTTCAGTGGAGCTCTTTTCTAAAGTATCTGTAATTAAGGGCTGTACATGTCCATTAAAAGTGCTTCTTTTTGAGCAGGAAAGTATCATTCA
This sequence comes from Grallaria varia, assembly GCA_013396735.1. NCBI lineage: Eukaryota > Metazoa > Chordata > Aves > Passeriformes > Formicariidae > Grallaria > Grallaria varia. The sequence goes on from VWZG01010855.1 coordinate 144,687, forward strand.
GTACTGTCATATGCAATGCCTTTCAGCTTCATTTTCTAACCTCTTAAGAAACCTTAATCTAGAATAACTATAAAATTATATTTAAAATGCAATGTTTTAATGTGAACAATGAGAGTTGCATGTGAGATTCTCACCTTAGGTTCTTCCCCTTCCCTCTACATACTACTTTTGTGGTGTTGATGATGATACTGTCCTTACAAGGTATAAAATTTTACTAAAATTCATGTAATTAATTTGCCATATATAGGGTGTTATAAAAATATTAATTTGCATTTATTGACTATTCATACCAGTCAGGTTACCAAGGCTGTTAAATTAAATGAGTGTAAAGGTACAAGTGTGTGTTTGCATATATGTGGCTGAAAAAATCTCCCTATTTTCCATTTGCTGTCTGCTCCTAAGTTGAGGGGTATTTATTAATGCGGTCATATGGATATTAACACACTTTTCTCCATCTGACTTTCTTTTAGCACACTGATTTATGTCAGTACATGGACAAACACCCTGGAGGGCTTCATCCAGAGAATGTGAAGGTAAGAGTCAAGAAGAACACACATTTAAGGCAAATGCAGTGGCAGTAACTGTAAAATGTCATGTCAGTTTTTTCATAGAAACTGATTACTAGCTAAAGGGAAAATGACTGGCATATGAACTATACTCGAAAATATTTGTTTTCTTCAAAGATAATTACAAATCCAAGAGCTTGTGAAGTTTGTACAATTGATTCAGAGCCAAAAGGTTTGAGTAAATGTCATTAACAGTGTTGGTATTTCCTCCCCCTTCACTGAAACATTTGTTCTTAACACAAGACAATATTGCCCTAAAACCCCAGAGTAAACATGCTTTAGGCTGTCAGTGCTAGATATTCAGTGAGGTAAGTCAGCAGGGGTTCACCAAGTTTGAGGGAACTGTAATGAATTGTATGAATTGTATCAGCTGAAGGTACTGCTCTTGATATGAGCACATAATATCTTCCCTAATCTTTTTGCTCACTCTTACTTTGATGAAGCATTTTCACAGCCGACAATGCTTTGGAATTTTTTTTTCCTTTTAAGGTAGATCCTGAGAATCATCACACAGGAAGGAGGGGGTTTATTAGCAGGATTTAATGGAAATATAGATGGGTAGAGTTGATCCAGTTACTTTTTGGGAAGTCAGCCAAGTGATTTTAGCATTAAATGGAAGCCAACCAGACATGCAAAATGTGTTGTGTGTGTGTATAGATCACTCAGATGATATTTGTTACACTTGTCTTGCACTTTAACATCAGTCCCATTATTGTTCAACTTTGGAAGTGTTTAAATCTTCACTTGTCATACTGAGAGCTTTATTCCAGTATTTAACTTCTTGAAATTTAGTTGTTCATGGAAAAAATAACTCTCTCTTTTCTGGAAAACTCTGAAGGCCTGTTTGGTTTAAGAAAAAAAATTATTTTAAGAAGGAGAGGGATTTTTTTTTTTCCTGCAATAGCTGATCATTGTTGTACATCGACTATTTTTGTAACTAGTTTCATGACTTTTCTGTCTTCTTTGACTGAAAAGTGGCATCTACAACATACAAATTTAGATGAGAACAACAGTAATCTAAAAAAAAAATAAGGAAAATTCTTCGTTACTGGATTTATTTGGCCAAACGAAAAAAGAGAAAAGGTTCTTTTGAAAAGCCATGTTATGTATGCTGCAAGATAGCATCCTTCCCATGTCTGACTAATAATGTCACTCAGATATTTTGCTAGTGTGGACAGGGAAAGCCCATGGGTTTCCTCCCACTACCAGCCTCACAGTGCCACTGTGGGTGTGGCACTCGTGCGTTTTCTCTCTGAGGTCTGGGGTAAGTGAAGTCTGGCTTTGAAGATTCTTTGTACTGCTTCAGATTTGTGAGCCTTACTCCAAGGCTGCAGTGCTTTACAGTTCAAGGTCTGATACGCAGCAGTCATTGTAGCTGTAATTGTTCGCCACTAAAAAGACATCATCTTTCACCTAACTGTACTTTCATATGATCATATCAGGGCCCAGTGAGCTTGTCTTTGAGGAGGATGAGAGTAGGCAGAGAGTTGGGCTTGCTGATGTATCAATCCTCTAAATCGTCAGATATCTTTCTTTTAAAGCAGTAGCCGCTGAGGGAACTGCAGCAGCAGCAGCAGCATTTCCCTTTCAGATTTCACTGCATGTATTCCTGTGGCTATCTCTGCTGTCTAACAACAGTGCTCAGCAATGCTTCTGAAGCTTGTAAACACATGAGAAACATTTCTTTGAGTAATCCCATGTAGAGTCCTGAGGTACTGCTGGTTCAAGTTTAAGGTCCAGATGGATTAATAACAAAAGGAAACTGGGGTGGGGGAAAGAGATAAAAAACACAACTGGAAGTTGGAGCAGGTGAAACTACGCTTCCACCATGAGCAATACATTTTTTTACCCCTTAAGTAATATTAATGAAAATTGGTTGTATGTATTTAGGGGACTCTCTTGCCAGGCCAACAGTAAAGGCTAGTCTTGAATCCTGCAGTAATTCTTAAAACTTGGCATGATGATTTGAGCTCCTACCATTTTAAAACTGAATCAGCCAACTTGGGTTTTTCAGTGAAATACCTGCTCTAAAAGCTGAGTGAAAAATAGCCCAAGAGAGTGATTTTTTCTGCTGTGAGGACAGGAACCCAGTCATATATGCTGAAAACTCACAGTCCTTCTCAAGCATGCCAAAATAAAAGCTCACACTACTCTTTTCTTACAGAGGAAGTAAGATGGTGGCTTCATTTAATCTTAATGCTTTGTTGGGCTCTATTCCGTTTGTCAACTTACACAATTGTGGTTCTGAGACTTTGCCACCTATTTTGGTTTTAGCTTCTGGACAAAGTTGTCTATTTGGAGCGACAGCTTTTAAGAGTTGAGATGAGCATGTTAATTAGCCTTCGCTCCCTGTCAGCCCCTTCTTGCTAGAGGTCCTTTAGGAATTTCACTTTTAGTCAGACTTTTGGACAGTGTTTATTCAGAATCAGTGGTTACATGATCCCTAAATCCATTAAAAAAAATTCCAGTTAAACAATTACATTCCAGTAGCAATAAATTAGTCTCAGCACTTTGGGGCTAACCTGTGGGATTAAGCCCATTAATGCGCTCCCAGTATGACAAAAGACCCCCGGCCTTTTAATTTTGTTATTGAAGAAAGTATTGCCTGCTGATGGATATTCCTTTCTGGCTTGCTGCCAGTTATTATAAATATAAAACTACATAATCAAACATCTTTCTTTTTCTAAAGAATATGTACAGTAGTTCTTGTAAAACAGTACTTCATAGGAAGGCAGAAGGAAAATCATTATTTACTTTTATTTTCTATAGGACATCTTCAGCCTAATTATATTCCTGAATTTGCTCTGTATGTAAAAGCTAAAGACAATGCTTGTTCCCTCAGGCTTACTTTTAAATGAAGAATTGTAAATAGAATAAAAATCCAAATTACTCTGATGGACACACATATTGCTGTCCCCTCAGGTGTTGTGTTTGACATTGGCTTTCTTTGTGGGTTTAAATAGGCTATTTGTTGTCACTTAACTATTTTAAATAAAGACTAAACAGAATATTATAAGTGTGTGGAAGTATAAAGAAGAATGTTTCAACTGGCAGTTGTAGAAGACTTGGAACAATATGTTTCAGCAAATAAAACAATATTGCTTCCCAAAGTATTAGATTTTTAGTGGTATGTGTGTATTGACACATAATGATTTCAGAATTTTATAATTCATGTGTGGAGGTGGAACTCTTACAAATAACATCAGGCTTTAAACCCTTCAAGGAATTTGTGTGCGAAGGTGAGACGTTGTTTTTAAAATGCCTATCCTTGAGAATGTTAAACCAAGTATCCTGGTGACATAAATGTAGTTAGGTACCAGCAATATCTTCATCAGCTAGAAGGGAAATTGGCATAAAGCAGTTGTTTCAGTTCATATACTCTGTAAACAACCATTTAGCTCCAAATACACAATTGTTTACATCTTGGGTAACTAGCAAGCTTGGACATCTACCATTTATTTATAACTATATATTAATATATTATGTACAGTATTATAGTTAGAGATGAGGAGAAAAAGGTAATCAGTTCACAAGTGCCTATGTAGTAAGCACAACCTTATCTTCTCTTCTCTGGTTTTGAATGTGTTTTTCTGAGTTTTTCCAGAACTGAAGGCAAGCAATAAATCTTAAACACATGGCCTGATATATAATTATGTTTCCTTTGAAAGTTACTGCTGCAGCCTTGTAGATGGTTGGAAATAGGAGTTGATTTATATGTGTACCTTGTGGCTCTTGTTCCTCCTGGCCTGGACTACTTAAATCTCCTGGCTTTCTTTCCTACAGCTGTTGCAGCCTTTAAAGATAGTCCATGCTCAATTGAAACATCTGGATTGCTTCCTACAGCAAGAACTCCAAGGGATCATAGCAAGTAGCTGATGCTACCAGTGATATTTTATTTTTTTAATGATGGTTTTCATTCTGGTTATGTCCTTTAGGTACTTTTGGGGGCATTTCAGCATGTTCTGTGAAAATGTAACTGTTCTTAACTTCTTCTAACCTTTGAAACACCATCTTTATCATAACTGTGTCTTTTACTCCATGTTATTAGATTGCCCGTAGTGAACATAAATTCATCTTGGTCTTGATGCATTTATTTTATACTTAGTTTACAGTAAGTCTTCTTACTGGTGGAATAAGTGGAGCAGAGGCCTTGCATCTGTCATGCCTGCATTGCTTGTTTGCTTCCCTGCCTTAAAAATAAATCTGTTAATGAAAGCTGATTTGCTTCTTAATTAGTGATGCTGCCTTGAAATAGCTGTAGTCCCTTGAGAAAAGCATCCTCATGTTTTTCCTCTCTGCCTTTTTTCTTCTACTTGCAATGATTTGTGTGAGCATTTTACAGAAAAAAAAACCTTTTACGAAATAAAAAAGGCCCTTACCTGTGACCCACTGTTCCTCAATTCGTTCTGTACCAGCCTGAATGACAACGGGTTGCCAACCAGACAAGAAAACGTCTCCGTCTCTTAATCATTCTCAAAATCTTTTTACTTCAGGCAACTTGGAAGGCTCCTGTAGTCTACTGTGACCATAGGGAGAAGGAACTTCCAGTTTGTTCTTGTTCTATCTAATATTGCTGCACTGATTTGTTCTTCTCCTTGGGCACTTTTTCTCTTCCTAGGGCCAAAAAGTGATAAGAAGAAACAGGCAGACCCTCTTGTTAAGCTCTGCATGCAGGGAACAGGAACATTCAGCCTTCTCCCAGGAGCCTTCAAGACTTCAGCTCTTACCCATCTCAATTTTGAGCCTTTCTTGCTCCTAGGAAGTAGGGCACAGCAGTTTTCTATACATATTTTTGAAGCAAAACCTCAACCCACTAAGTCCTTCCTCCACCATAACCTTTTAAAATATGTTTTATCACTGTAATACTGAGTCAGGGTATATGGTAAATTGTGGATTGGAATTTGGTTATTAAGTTTACTAAGGCAGCCCAATAATCTCTGTAAAATATGCTTAATTTTCAGCAAAATACTATAATTAGTTTGTCTTAAATTTTTTTTAAAATAGTTCAAAAGAAATGTAATTGATAAAAATTAGTGAAACATAATGGGATGCTGCAACATTTTTCTGTGTAAAATGCTCAAGAAGAGGTCAGTCAACTTTATAGCAACTATATTGTTAAAAATATAATAACAAAGCCCCCAAATCAGATATGATGAAAATATTGGATTTATTAAACTAAATGTTCAGTGCTGGTCTCCAGTACCTTGGATTGAAAATGCTGAAATACAGTGAATGTTATTTGATATTATCTCTGGCACTTAATCACTTATGGTATTCATGTATTCCTCTCTGTACTGCAGTACTGTGAGCATTGTCCTTATCTAATGGTTGCAGTTTTCAAAGTTGCATCTGCTTTTTGACAGATGAGTAATTTTGGCATTTAATGACTAATGTGAAAATTAATAATCTGAGTCAAAGCCATAGGGTAGTTGTCATCTGTTGTCTTCTGTAAATATAAATATTGACCTGATCACAGCTTTAGAATGGTCTGAAGCACAAAGGGTAGGGAAGCATTTAGAACATGTAAGGATCAGGCACCTCCTGTGTCCCATCCATATGGTGCTTCACTGCGCTTGAAGTGCAACTACTTGAACTTTGGCAGTAGCAGGGCATTGTGTACTGGCTCTTGCTAAGCAGTAGCCCCATTTATTATTAGTAGGATATAAAACCTGTTAGTAGAGTACAGTATCTGAAAAGTATGATAAAAATGCTTTAGGTTTTAGGTTACAGATGTGTTAGTGATGTTGGCCTCCCTGCTGTGCTTCTGTTTGCTTTCCATGGTGTGACTGTATGAATACCTGTTGTGTGCACAGGACATTTGTGTTCCTCTTTTTTGTGCAAGGCACAACACACACGTGTTGGATGACATGTCCTGCATCCATATGTGTCAAATACTTGATTACATGATGTGGGGGAAGCAGAGGTGTGTGAGCACCTGTGTGTAGTGGTGTGTGACCAAAAGGTAGACTGCCATAGACTTTGGTATACAGGACAGGGACAGTTAAACCTGATAACAGATCCGGCTCTGTTGTACTTTCATGTCACTGACTCGCTGGGGTTTGAAGAAAACAATCATTTACTCTAAGATGAATACCTGCTGTGGTGGTCCTTTAAATTGTATCAGTTGTTACTGGAAGCAAATCTAACTAATTTAATTCTTTTGAAATCTCTCTCTTATTCAAATTAGTGATGCTGCCGATGTGGGGTTGAATTAAAAATATATTTCAAGAGATATGCTAAGTAAAAAGCAATGCTGTTTAATGTGGTTTTCATTCCTCATTCAGTGAACAAGCAGGTGTGCAGCAGACAGCATAATGTTATGCCAAATTAAGGTCATCTTTTACACGTGGCATTGAGAATTGATTATTTAAATTAGACTTTTTAGTTATCAGACATTAAATATGGCATCAGCATTTCACTCTGTCAGTCTTGTCACTTAAAGTAATGATTTGATAATATGCACAACTGTGAACAGTAAATGCAGAATCTTTACTAGCATGTTAAAATTTGTGCTAGAAGGATGTCACTTTCATAAATGTGCTTGTAATTTATTGTCTGTATGATCTGCATGGTTCACGTGACAAAATACATGAAAATATTATAGGGAGGAGGAGAAGACACACTCAAATCTTTAAAATTGGTGAGGCAACAGCTGCCACTCTGACCTAGTTCGGGAGGGAAGTGAATTAGTGAAAGGTAGAAAAGGAGATTTAATTGAATTGAGTTTATTTTTATTTTTTCCATTCAGAAGAAAAAACCCTGAGTCTTACACTTATTGAACATTAGCAGGCAACTGTAACAGATAATAAAGGAGTGTCTTTATCTCAGTTAATTAAGAACACCTTCCTCATTGCAAATTACTGTAGTAGTACCCAGAGGGGACAAAAAATTATTAAAAGAGCATCAAAGAGAATAGAAGTTAGCGAATTAACACATTCCATCTCTTTCCTTTGCAGTTCTGCTGCAAATAAGTGGAAAAATCTGTATATATTTTCTTAAAACAGTGGTGTGATGTGCATTCCTAGTGGCTGTATTGTATGCATTTCTGCATTTTTGGTAAGACTCTCATATAAGGAATGCAGGAGCAAGTTAGAAGCCTTTATAAATGCATTTTGGAGTGAATGATTTTGAAATTCTTTTGGAGAGTATTTAATTGATTTCAGGGAGGTCACATAGGAGAATCTTTTAGGGAGATAAAGCTTTTTATGATCATGACAATCCTGCTGATTCAAACAGCTAATATTTTTTTATTCAGATAGAATCCTTTATTCCTAGGGATGCAGATTCATCTCAGGTCAACACTTTGTTCCTGGAATTCCTTCTCTTGACAATTTAAGCAACAGAGTCTACAAGGCTTTGACCTTAGAAGTTCAGTATTTCCCCAGGGCATTGTTACAAGTGAAAAGTTGGATTTTATCTCATGGTTATTATCCTGGTTGGGAAGAGAGAAAAGAATAGCAAACCAAGAGCAATAAAACAGATTGTGCTTGATGAGCCTTTGGCATGCTAACAGAAATCGAGAGATATTTCTCATTGCTTCTGTGGTAATACATATTACCAGGGATTTTTTTCTTATGTTAATGGTTGATCTAAAACTTCCAAGCAATCCAGTAAACCCAAATGTAACTGAGAATTGTGTTTGGTTGTGTTTATTTCCAAGTCTGTGGGGGCATTTATTACCTCCGTTTGCCTTTGCAAATAGCCAGTAATTCACAGAAGCTTGTCATATCCTCTGGGTGACGGGGAGTACACTGGTTGCAAGCATGAGAGTGGATGTCCCGAGTTGAGTTTCTTATACTGGTATTTTTAGATTTTATGGCCTATAAAGACTGAATATGATTTGATTGACGCTGAGTGCACATTTGGGGATTCAGATGATGAATTGATACCCAGACAGTGTGCTTTGGTACTTAGAGCAAGCAGGAACATTTTTGTTACCAGTGGTGAGTGATAATAAAGCTTCTGTGGTATTGTGTATTATTTTTCTAAAGTAACTATGCTAATAGAATGGTATGAGCTTGCTAAAGGAATGACACATTAATTCAATCTTGCTTTCAGCATTCTTCTGAAATGATGTTAACTCCTGGTCCAGGTTAGATCAGCCTTACTTGCTGTCTCTTGCTGCAGAGAGAGCAGAACCAAGAGTTTTGTGTATCTTCTAAAAAGTTGTATGTTGCTTCTACTTTTGTATCTAGGGTCAGGTCCTTTATTCCCACTATACAACTTGTATTAAGGGAGCTCAAATGCAGGAAATAGTTCAGAAATCCCTCTGTGCCATCAGGGAAAGATTTTGAAAAGCCCTCCACAGGTTTCGTTATTCTATCCTCTTGGCCAGCATCCTTCCTGTTATTGGGGTTCTTGATGCCTCAGCAGAGACTATGTGGAAATGGTACATTTTCTAGAGAATCTCCCTAGGCATGTTGTGAATTTCTGCTTTTCACTTACCCAGTCTCCTTTGCCAGAAACTCTCTACCATCTCTGGGAACGGAGAGCAACTAAATGGAGTCATCTGAGCACTTTACACGGACCCCTTGTACGTAAGGGTCCCCCTTTATTGTTAGACTCGTAAGATTTTTCTGAACCTAAGTCAGAAAGTGTTAGCTCCCATCAGTCCCACCCTTTAGATGTGGTTTGGACAGCCTGTGTCAGTGTCTAACTTAGGAGCTTATTCAGAAGCCAGCAGATAGTAAAGCATTCTGCAGCATATGAGCCACCTTGCAGCTGTTAGATGTGTACATGTAATGGTCTGGGTTACACACTTACCCAGGCTCATGAGAACACCGAGAAAGCTGCACTGTTCGTCCAGGCACCTGCAAGTCTCTCAGAAAATGTAGTAGTTTAAATCTGCTACAGGGGTTTGGTCAAATGTTGCGTACAGCTCAAGTGACTATCCAGCCCTTACACTTGAAAGGCTATGTAGGTGCTAACTAACCTTTCTGTGGAGTTGAGGGCTTTCTCTTGTAAGTTTTAAGAGCTGCTAATATTCTTTTAATATCACAGTCCATAAACCCCAAATTAGCTTTGACCTGCATGCATTTTTCTCGCTGACAATAAGAGTTCTTCATTAAAATATGTTGCTCATTAAAGTGAGAGCTGCATAACAGTCAGGGGGAAAAAAGGTATTTTTAATGACTATAATAAATAAGCAAGACCTGAAGCCACAAGTGTCAGATTGGTTTTTTGTCTGAACATAAAATGTCGAGCCTCCTAATTTTAAGCTTTGCTGAAAACCTGACTTCTAGAGACAAATCTCTGTCCTGCTTTCTGTCTTTTTCAACTCTTACCACAATGACCTTTGTCATTTTATGTGTCTAATTTAATCACCCAAACCTCTGTTCTTACTAATAAGCTACAAACTGGACAAAAGTGATGTCCTAGTTTGTTTATTGGGTTATTTGATACTTATGCCCATGTATGCCCATGTGATTATTAAAACTACTAACATAAAAGCTAAAGAGCTATGAATCAGTGTTAATTCTACCCTCAAACTAACCCATTGGAATGCATATTGAATTTGCCATTGACTCCTTCTAGAGTTGTCCTCTGGTCTGCAGGGTTCCCATCCTGTAGCCTTGGGGAAATAGCAGTTCAGTTGCTTGTTCAAAACCCACCGCAGAAGCCCGAGGCTGAGGTTTCACAGTGATAGGAATTGAGTGAGGTGGAGGAAGCAGCAAGTAAGTTGAGAGTATGAGTCATAGACGGTGTGTTGATTTCAGATTGGGTATATATGTGTAAGAGTTGATGGTACCTCATCTAGCATTCATTTTCCTCCTTATGAAGGTAATGCAGATTGTCTGGAAGGGGAATGGGTTTCTTGGAGAAAGCTTTCCTCAAGATGAGGGGAGGGAGCTTGACTGTGAGAGGGCAGAAGTGTTTTGTGAGGCATGAAAAACAATTCTTTACAATTCATGTCTTCTTTTTGTGGAGTTGGGAACTATTGAGATTGGAGAACCTCTTTTAGTGTTTTCCCCAGCAATGCCAAAGAGCCTCTGTTTTGCAGAATGCTCTACTGCCAGGCATCAGGCTCGTGTTTTCACTTACATTTCTTCATATTTAATATTGCCAAATAAAAACAAAGGTGAAGAGAAAAAGAGAAAGCAATAAAACAGTATCTGAGTTAACCTGTAATGAATTTAGGAAATTTTTTCCCCCTTTTCTATCATGATCTTCCTCCAAGGAGGTATAAGCAAATTAATTAACTTTTGTGGAACCACTTAATGAGTACAGCATGTCTACAAGTTTGGAATACAACTTCATTCCAAAGCTGTCCTCAAGAGCAGATGTTTATTCTCTTTAGCTGAGAAGTTCTTGGGCTTTTTTTTTTTTTTTAGCACATCATGTCAAATCACTTGACTCTTTGCATTAAAGCCAAATGAAAGACCACATTACTAAATATATTTTGAGTTATTATAAAGATTACAGTGCTGGAAGATACCATGATAGTAGAAATTTCTTTGCATATTTAAAAATAATATTTGAGTTAAATAAATTTGATTGAGTCTAGCAAAGTGGTTATTTTCTCTATATTTAAAAAATATTATATTGAATTAATTTAATAGATTTTAATTTGTATTTTCAGGGTGTAACTGAAGCCATTTCTGCTTCTTGCCCTTATTAAAATAGTTCTTATGTATCATGAATTCCATTTTAACCACAATTCAAGAAGGAATGTGCATGTTACTTATGACTTTCCTGCTATTCTTTATTTCTGTATTTTGCTCTTAGGTTTCCTCAGCATATTGTTACACCCAACCCTGACAAGAAGGTGATTGATATGGCTCTTTGTGCCCCGGATAAATAGCTAAACATATAGTGTATTGTGTCTGCACTCAGGGGAAAAATGAAATGCAATTAAATTCATTTCAACTTCAGTAACATGACATTTCTGTTTCTTTCATGTCAGGCTTTATTCTCTTCTATAATCAGATTTTGTAACCCTTTTTAAAATGTCTCTTCACTTCAGTAATCACTAAATAGGATGCTTGTGCTGCAAGTTAATTAGGAATTCTTTGGTGCCTGTGTTGACTTTTCCCAAGTCCTTGGTGTGGTTTCCACATCATGCAAGTAAGCACGTTTCACTGTCCATGGAGCTGTGAGGCATGAGGTCCATATCTACTCTTGAATTCTCCATGTTTAGGTTTGCCAAGGATTTTTGTGTTCCTTTTGGAAACTGAAGGATTTCTTAAAATATTTCAGGCAATAGGAATGGTCTGTATATTAGAATAGGCTTTTCATAACTGCAAAGAAAACTGCTGGGAGTTCACTCTCCCTTTATATTGACAAAATCCATAATGGTTGACATAGACTTTCACAGCAAGTGCCAGTAAGAATGCAGGACAGTGATGCATGCAGGAGATGAAAAGGGGAGGACGTAAGATCTTCATCATCCAGCTCTTTGTTCATAATTGTAAATTACAATATACTCAGTAGTAATGCTTAGTTTTAGGTGTAAGCATTTGTAAAGTCCAGTGAAGGATTCAAAAAATGTGGAGGGTGAGTTAAGTTCTTATCTAAATTTACCTTCTAGACTATTTGCAGGTAGGTTTCAAAGGTCATCTTTAGATTCAGTGAGTGTTATTATTTCCTAATGAAAAATACATAAGAAACGCCCATTAAAATAAGCTTCGAAAGAGAAAAAACTATCATACTTGCAGATTTCTTTGGGTACACAGGCATTATTGTTATACTATTAATTTCTTCTTTGTTTTAGCTCCAGTATCCCATCCCCCAGTCTTATCTCCCCATCCCTATCCACCCTGTACTGTTGTTTCCTATAATTAGTGAAGATACACATCTGTCTTCAGGCTACCACCTAATCTCTAAGGCCATATGGGTAAATGGAATATAATTATAATTTGGTGGAAACTGAGCCTTCTGCACATGGTTGTATTGCTCTTGTTCTTTTTAAAGCAGGCATTTTGAATCTATGATATAGTAGGACTTGGAGGCTGGGTTTAGTCCTTGCAAAGTAAATATTTTTCAGATGGAAATTTAATGGTGTTAAATTTGGGTGGGAATTACACCAGTTTGGGAGGAATTCTGACACAATGTTACCGCAATATGCAAGCACCCTGCGTATTGTGAAGAAATCAGCTGTGGTTATATGCAAAATATTAACAGAGGTCATTTTTTGTCCCCCTCTCTTTCAGTTATTTTTATTTCAGTTGCTGCGAGGACTGTCTTACATCCACCAGCGTTACATTTTGCACAGGGACCTGAAACCACAGAATCTTCTGATCAGTGACACGGGGGAGTTAAAGCTGGCAGACTTTGGTAGGCAAGCAGTTAATTACAAGTCTCTTATAATGTTGTAGGAATGTCAGACAGATGGTTCCATTGATTTCTTTTCCCCCCACCCTATTCCTTAGACACACCTTCTTCATTGTAGATAATTGCACATTTTTCTCTTGAGTGAAGAAATTGATTATGGTCAACAAAATGCTTGATTAAAAGGGAGCAAGTGAAAAACAAATACATACTCCAGTTCTCTCAAGGAAGATAATGCTGAAAGTATTTGCATTTTATTTACCATGAGACCTCTGAATTAGAATTGAAAGCCTTTAAAAATAAAATTTAAAAAAAACAGAGAGAGACCTGAGGAAAACAGGCTATATGAAGGGCACAACCATTTTATGGAAGCGGCTCTAGGGTTGTGGAGATCTGCATTAACTTTCATTAAATGATCTTTGAAAGAGAGAGTGAAGGACACAAGAATAAGTGTTCCTTCTGAAAAATAAAGGACACTAGGATCACCTGGACTGCTTTCAGTATTCATTAGTCCTTCACAGGAAAGCCTTATGTGGAGCTTAAAAGTGAGGATAAATCATCCACTGAAATGTTAGCCTTTTGCCTATTTTGAAAATTTTTAAAGCCCTTTTCTAGTGGCTACATTGGGGCAAGTACTCTTTCCTCTGAAAACCATTGTGAATACAGAGGTGGAAAATGGCCGTATTTTTCTTTAGTGGTTTTTACAAATGTTGTAGGAATTTCTTTCTTTCCTGTAGGTCAGCTTCTCAGTTACTGGTTCCAGCAGAGCTTCTGAAGTAAGCTGAAAATGTGACCTATTGGGTTTTTTAAAATGTCTTATTTTTTTGAGTGCTACCCACATCACGCTTCGCATTTCATGCAGCAGCAGTAATGAGGAAGCCTTACGTGCTAATTGGCAATTTCACTGTTAATGTAGTCATGGTTTTTTGTCTTTTAATTAGCATTGCTGAAATTAACAGCTCAGTGTGTATTTGCGATGCTGGAGAATGGAACAGGACTTCACGTGGACTCAGTCTACAAGAACTTGATTGGTCTTTGGATTGCAAGGCAGTTAGAGGAATAGTATTAGAAGCAATTATTATCTGGTCATACATACCATTTTCTATTTCCATTTTTCAAAACTTGCTGTTTTTTTTAAATACATGCTGAAAACCCCCATTCCTGCGTATTGCATATTACTATGAGCATCATCTCTTAAGTACATGAAACAGGTGAATCATTAAGTGTTCTTGTAGTGTAATATGTGCTAGTCCTCTGTTGAAGATGCGGTGCTGTTTGACATCAATAGTTTCATTGTATCATTTATATGTATAAAACACTATGAACTCATCTGATTCCAAGTATCCCCATAACATAAGCCTTTCAGGAGATTTTAATGATGGTTCTCTAGCTTTTGTGGATGCTGAAAACCATGTAAAAGATTGCACAAACTCTTTTGTGTGTGAAATGTTTCCTATGGTGTGGGGGTGGGTTGCTGAAGTTCTGTGGCTTATGTGGTTTGGGAGAAGGAGGCTGGAAACTTTTCAGCTGTTTATGAAAAAAGAAAACAACCCACCTTTCACCAGCACTGTTAAATGCATTGCTGGAGGTGTGAACCAATCAATGAAATGTCCAACTCAGACATAAGTTGACCTCTCTCTGGTTGTATTGCCTGATGTTGCTGTAGAGCAGAGGAGAGGGTGGGGAGCTTCTTTGTGCCCTGGTGTAGCAGGAGATGCAACTATCAATTCTGATGAAATTAGTGCCTCTTTGAGGAACTGGGCTAAATATCCCAGTAATGACGTCAAAGGCAGGATTTTCACACCTTCATGTTGGTGGGAGTTTAAGGTTGACTATTATGAATTATTTTGATAACAAGACTAGAAATGTCTAAGTACTACCAAAATGAAATACACAGTGGTGTAATACTGTGCAGAGAATACTTTTTCTCTTGTAACTTTGTCTTGACCTAACAGAAACATCTGCATAATCTACTCTTATACACAGAGAGAAGACTATATATCTCCTTTAGTTTTTTGGGGTTTTTTTAAGCTAGATTTTCTTTCATGGCTCATGACCTTGTAAAAGAGGAAACCAGATGGGTTAGATTTCTCTTCTGAGAGCCAAGATGAAAAATTAGAAGTGATGAGGTTAAAGTCTGAAGGGTCATGACCTCTTTCACTGGAAACATGAGAAATGAGAGCACACCCGTGTGCTGTCTGTGTGCCTCTCTGTGCATATTTACTTATTTAAATGCTTTATGATATCTCATCTTCCACCTTCCCATTATGAAAGACTCTTCTTAAACAAGATGTAAAATACAGTTCTGTTTCTCTTTATGTTTTTCTTCCACGAATGACTAATTTGCAGTAATGTTCTTGGACAGGAAGTCGGCTTACATTGTGTATTTGATTAATTACCTGAGGAGCAGTATGGAAATTAGAAAGATGGTTGCTTTGCTTTCAAATGTACTCAAGGCAGGAGAGCATCTTTCAAGAAATCAGTTTCTGTCAGAAATAGGATTGACTTTGATAGCACAATAAATATAAAATCCTAGAGCAAAGGTCTTTTAGTCTCTAAGGACAAGACCTTCAGATTTTGGTTTCATAAGTTTACCAGAAAATCAACATCATGTCCGGAGTTTTTCATCTGGCGTCAGACTTATTTAATCTCTTCACTGTAAGATATCAAATACTTAAAAGCAGGCTGTAGTGGATCATAGTTCTTGAATAAACAAGGTAAAAGAAAGGCTATTCATGTCTGGCAGTGCATTGCACTGCAGCTGAAGTGGAATCTTTGAATAACTGTGGGCATGTGTTTTTCTATAGCAGGGCTGCCAGACATAGATACTGCACTGTGTGGGAGTGTCTTTGTTCAGACGAACAGCAGTTTGCTTTTCTGTTCATTGTGCTCTAGCTGCTAGGAAATGGACATTTATGAGAAGACTCAGCGGTTAAATGAAAGGGAGAACAGAATATAGAGGCTTTATCATATTAAAAATGGATGAGCTATAAAAAATGGCTTTCTTGAGAAGCTATAATAGGGGAGACTACATATTGAATAATTGTTGCTATGAAAAATAGTCCCTGAACACCATACCTGCATTCTTTTTTCAATCTAGTTAAAATTCCAGAGGAAATTTAAGTGTATTAGGAATTCTCCTTATGAAATGAAGTACAAGAATTATTTTTGCTCCTATGGTGTGAATTTGACTGTCTACAGGTTTGGTTTTTTTCCCCACACATATGTCTGTCTTATGTAGAAATAAAGTATTTTAAACCTTTAATGAGTAACAGCCTAATTTGCCTCAGTCTTCAACAGATAGACCAGTTATCCTCAGGGTCACCATCCTGCTGAGCTGGTAGATAAGAACAGGGAGCTGAATAGATCCCCTACAATCCAGGAGGAAGTAGTTAGTGACTTGCTGTGCCACTTAGACACTCAAAGTCTGTGGGTCCAGATGGTATTCACACAAGGGTACTGAGGGAGCTGGCAGAGGAGGCCATCAAGCCACTCTTCATCATTTATCATTAGTCTAGGTTAGCTGGGGATGGCTGGGTGACTGGAAGTTGGCCAGTGTGACACCCATCTGCAAGAAGGATCAGAAGGAGAACTGAGGCAACTACAGGCCTGTCAGCCTGGCCATGGTTCTGGGGAAAGTTTTGGAAGAGATCATCTTGAGTGACATCATATGGCATATACAGGACAATCAGGTGATCAGGCCCAGCCAGCATGGGTTTAGGAAAGGCAGGTCCTGCTTGACCAATCTAATCTCCTTTTGTGACCAGGTGACCATCCTGGTGGATGAGGGAAATGCTGTGGGTGTGTGTATCTGGACTTCAGTAAAGCCTTCAATGCTGCTTCCCACAGCATTGTCCTGGAGAAGCTGGCAGCCCATGGCTTGGATGGGTGCACTCTTTGTTGGGTTAAAACCTGTCTGGATGTCTGTGCCCAGAGAGTGATGATGAATGGAATTGCATACAATTGGTGGCCAGTCACTAATGGGGTTTCCCAAGGCTCAATATTGGGGCCTGTTTAATATCTTTATCGATGATCTGGAAGAGGGGATCAAGTGCGCCCTCAGTCAGAGTGCAGACAATACCAAGTTGGGTGGAAATTTGGATCTGGTGGAGGGTAGAAGGGCTCTGTAGAGGGATCTGGGCAGGCCCATCTGGAGTGATGGGCCGGGGCCAGCTGTATGAGGTTCAACAAGGCAAAGCGCCGAGTCCTACCCTTGGATCACAACAATCCCATGCAGTGCTACAGGCTTGGGAATGAGTGGCTGGAATGCAGCCCAGTGGAAAAGGGCCTGGGGATGGGGGTCAACAGCCAGCTGAACATGAGCCAGCACTGTACCCAGGTGGCCAAGAAGGCCAATGGCATCCTGGCCAGCAGGACTAGGGTGGTGATTGTCCCTTTGTACTCAGCCCTGGTGAAGCCGCAGCTCAAGTACTGTGTCCAGTTTTTGGTCCCTCAGTCCATGAAAGATATTGAGGTGCTGGAGCATGGCCAGAGAAGGGTGACAAAGCTGTTGAAGGGTCTAGAGAGTAAATATTGAGTAGCAGCGGAGGGGACTGGTGTTGTTTAGCCTGGACAGAAGGAAGCTAAAGGGAGACCTTACCACTCCCTTCAACTGCCTGAAAGGAGGTTGTAGCCAGGTGGGGATTGGCTGCTTCTCCCAGGCAACTAGCAACAGGACAAGAGGAGATGGTCTCAGTATGCACCAGGGGCGGTTCGACTTGGACATCAGGAAGAACTTTTTCACTTAAAGTGTGGTTAAGTGTTGAAACAGGGCTGCCCAGGAAGTGGCAAAGTCACCATCCCTGGAAGTTTTCAAGAAATGACTGAATGTGGCACTTAGTACTAGAGTTTAGTTGCCATGATGGTGTTTGGTTAAAGGTTGGACTTGATGATCTTGGAAGTCTTTTCCAGCCTTAATGATTCTGTGATTCAACTGCAAATTTAAATGAAATGGGAGCCCTGTGTTTGATGCTCGTTACCACACAGACTGGGCTGCTTAGCTGTTCCTTGGCCTTTGGTTAGTAGTTTTTCTGCACTCTATACGGTTGCATTTGTTTGTCCTTTAGATGTGTATTGACTTAAAGAAATATTTGAGCCTTTGTTCAAAAGACCATTTAGCACTTTTAAAAGTAAGATATTTTTCTGAAGAGAAGTGCATTTATCTTAACTATAAATTGTGTCAAATGGCTGTACAGCAGTGAATACGATCATGAACTCAAAGAACAAGCACTAAGGTTATGTTTTTTTCTAGTTAGTTGCAATCCAGTGATGAGTAATGTAAGCAAAATAATTATGTAAGCAAATATGTGATTCGTATTCATATTAAACATTTTATAACAAGTTCCATATGTCATTTCAGTGATCCTTAGTTTCAAAATGTCACTCTGAACCTCTAAGAAATGTGTACAGAAGACTATAGGAGCAAATACAGCTGAAAGGTCTAGAAAAACAGACAAGGTCTGCCAGGTATATTATTTTTGACTGTCCATGAGGGTGCTTCTGAGTGGCCACAGGCAGCAGCGTCTGAGGTGTAGGAAGGGTTTAGATTGTGGCCCCAGGACCTCTGTGAGTAGATTAAAGAATCTGGAAGGAAAATGTGTTGAGAGGAGATTGGCAGGGTGCTGAGGGGACAAAGGTAAGATGCTGGAAGAGCATGATGGGGCAAAGCAATAAGTGATTTTGGAACATGTAGGAGCTGTAGGCTCCATGCTAAGCGGGACAGGTGATGTAACTCACAACAGACTCTGCTAAGGCTGAGGTGCTCTATCCCTTCCTTGTCTTGGCTTTCATGAGTAAGATCTCATGAGTTTTTGTTCTTAGAGATGTGGCTTAGGGAGAAAGGGGGTAAGTGGAAAATAACTGAGTTGAGGATCTTCTGAGAAATCTTGACCTGTGCAAGTTCGCTGAATTATAGAATCTTCTGAGTTAGAGGGGACCTACTGAGGGTATAGGAAAACCAACTGATGTCACTGTCAGCCTGCTCTCTATCATCTTGTAAAGACTAGATTAGGGGAGGTCTCCAGTAACTAAAGAAAAGTTAATGTACCCATTTTCAAGAAGGGCAGGAAGGAAGGTCTGGGGTATTGCAGGTTGGTCAGCCACTATCCCTGAGAAAATAGTGGAGCAAGACTGCTTGGAAGTAATTTCTGTACATGTGAACAAAGTGTTTGCTAGTTGTAGTCAAGGTAAATCATGTTTGATCAATAGGATGACCATCTATAATGAAAGTACTAGCTCTGCAGTCTCCCAGTACCTAAGACCTGGTTACCAAGAGGATGGTGATGCATGTATGAGGGTGCTCTTTTAATAAGGTGCACAGTGGGAGAATGAGCAATAATGGTTCATAAGCTGAAAGAGAACTGGGTATAAGGATGGAAACATTCAATATGGCGATGCTTCAGCATTTTAACAGCCCAGAGATATGGTGAAATCTCTTTGCTTCACTGACTGGACTAAGGCTTGAGCAATCTGTGAGGCTGAACTAGGCAAATTGTCCTTCTTGTGTGGTTCTGTGGCTCAGTAAATACCATGCTTGTTTTCTTTCATTTTGTTTTTTAATGATTTAATATTGGCATTTAGCTATTGCATATGCTGATATAAATCAAGATTGGCTAATCAGTTATGTTTGCATGCAGATTATCATATTTAATATACTCCAGCATCAAGTCCTAAATAGCTGATGATAATCAGGTAGGAGGTGGATCCCACCTTCTGTTGGGACTTTCCAGGAAGATTTTACTTTTTGTGCCTTGTTCCTTACTCTCTATTCCATAACAGCCACTAAGAACTTAATATTCTGACTTTTCCAGGGACAGTGTGGACCTTTAATCTGACCATATTATGGTTAATCTTACATATCCTTTAGTTAGAATAATTTTTTGCTTTTTGAGTTGAAAATTTTGCAGTTATACTTGTTATTAGATATTTTCATATAAAAAATTCACATGGCTTTTGAGGTGACATCACCTTTCGATGCACTGAGAAAATCATCAGGGGGTGTGTGTCGAGAACAAAATATTTAGACTTGACTAGTGAGGCAATAAATGCTCTTCTAAGTCTGTGAGAGAAACTGGCCAAGTTGCTAGCAGGGCCCTTGACCTGCTTTATCTGTGAGCTGATCAACCTGCTGCTGGGGTTTGTTTTTCAGCGAATTGCTTGTTTGTGAATCTTCTCTGCAGCTGCCTCTCACTTTCATCTTCAGGCCTGCAATAGAAGTGAACTGCATGAAGTGGGTGGATGAGAAGTTTGAAGAGCTGTTTTGGATTGTGCCGTTATTGTAATTGCAAGGACCTTCTGTGTAATCATATATTTTAATTGGGATGCCATTCTTTTTAGTATGTGTACTGACTTTTTCTCTACGCCATGGATCTAAGACACAGTGTATAAACTATGCAAGCACCTGACAGAAAGAAGTGCAAAGTACAATTTCAAAGTATGGAACAACAGGTCTAGAATCGCTAGCGTGACAATAGTTCGCAAGAAAAGGAAACCTGAAGATTGGCAAATTTTAATTTTATTTTTTTTCAGACTTGAATATATGTTTCCCTTCCCTCCACTTTCCTGCCCCAATTTTTATTAGTTTTAGTCCTTAAAAAAAAAATAAAAATCTTTGAACTGTGGTAACACTATGACAAATTCTAGTGTTGCAAGGTGAGTGAGAGAGTGTGTCAGGAAGTTAGTACTGTGATGCTTTACTACTTGTTCCTGCAGTGAGAGTTGCTCTTTCTCATCTGTGAGAGTGGGCTTTGGTGAGAAAAACCATCACGACAATCTTCATGAAAATGTCTTTCATTTAGTCTCTCAAATAACACTGACTCTGAAGCTTTGCCTGAAAGCTTTTTGGTGTCTTTGGGGATCTCTTTGGATGATTCAGGAGCTGCAGGAGGTCTGCATTATGGTGGAAGTTCTTCCTTAAGCTTTTTGAGTTTTGTTAATATAAAGCCCTGTGATGTAGTAGAAGAAAGAATCAAGTAAGTGTGATTCAACCATGCATCCTTCTAGATACATAGTGTGATTAATAATAGATAGCAGGAGCAAGGAGACTTGAGGATTATAATAAAGGGAATTATACTCAATGGAGTTGCAGTTTAAAACTGCAGCTGAGTATCAGAGAGGTTGTTTCCATGTATTTCCATATAGATTTTTCTGTGGGGAGTATGCCGGGGGTATGTCACGAGGGATAAGGTTATTGCTGTGTAGCTTACTGCTAAAATTATTAAAGCTATGTTGACAACTTGAAAAAAAAAATGTTCTTTTTTTTCACTGTAAGAATGCCATAAGGAATTTCTTTATAATATACTGTATAAAATTCATATGAAAGGTTGGACAGCATAAAAGATTGCTTGTGTGGATAACTGCTATGTTTTTCCTGTGTAAATGTCCCACAGAGTATCAGTTCTTGAAGATGCTGATATAAGGAGTTGTCACAGTGCCTGAAGAGCTGTGTTATATATTGTCAGTGAAGCCTGATGAAATTGTTTGCAAAACTCCTCCAAGAGTGTCTCCAGTTATGTCGGCTGGCTCCCTCTGGTCCCCTGGCTTCAAGTGAGCCTGAGGAAAGGTGGGCCATGGGGCTGCATCCCCCTGGCATTTGGGGTGAGCTGTAGGAGCAGCCTGGGTGACCCCAGGGGCAGCTGGCCCACAGCAGCCCCTCTGCAGGGACCAGGGAAACGGTGGAAGCTGTCTGGGTATTTGTTTTCAGAGGCCGCAGCTGGGAAAGAGAACCAGTTTACCCCAAGCATAGGTCCACAGATCCCTCTAGCATCCTGTCTGAACTGAAGAGAAAAAATAAAGGCTTTTCTTTCCCATATTCCTGTGGGAGGTTGCTGTTACCCCAGGTGCAGCCTGTTCCCCTCTGATAACAGTCTTTGAAATCTGAAGAATTGGAAGGACAGTAATGGACTTCTGTGCGGGCTCTATTTGTATTGAATATCAAGAAATAAAGATTACTTCAGTGACAATGTTGTACATTGAAAAAACAGGAAGTGAGAACCTGGAAAGAGAAACCCAAACTGCCCAAACCTGAGTCAGCTTGTAGGTCTTAATAAAACACAGTTAATTCTGTAAATAACTGTAAATACATCATTTTCCATGGAAAGCAGGAGCATATAATGCTGTTCACAGGGCCAGTTGGGCTGGGGTCCTGGAGCAGCAGAGCAGACAGTGTATTTGTCCTTCTTACCAACTCAGTAAAAAAAGCCACTTGCTGTCCACATTGCTTTTGAGGCCAGAGTTTAGGAGCAGAGCTGATAGGTAGCTACGGGACCTTCAAATCTTTTCTCTTGGAGGAAAGATTAAAGTTGTAGGCTGTGAAAGCTGTGAGTGCTGTGGACCCAGAAACCTGTGGCAGGCTCCTTTGTTGTTTATTTTGCTTTCCCATGATGATAGACTTTCCCTCCATCCCCAACCCTTATTTCTCAGCTGAGTGCTGTCAGGGAGCAGCTAAAGCTGCCTCCTTCCCCTTCCCTTCCCAGAGCAAGGACTTCATGTGCTGTCCTTGTGATCTTCTCTTATCATGCCCAGATGTGTGGTGAAGAGGGGAGAGGAAATGTGTAGGTGGCAGAAAATTTCAAACAACAGCAGTGCGGAGGGATAGATCGGATTTTGGGCATGTGGGCTAAAGAATTGTTTTACAAGTGAAGAAGCAAGAGAATCTGTGGCCTAGTGCTTCTTCAGATACTTGTGCTTGCCCATATCTATTTTGTTTGTCATTCCCATCATGGATCTCCATCTAAATTGTTCCAGAGATCTGACAATTTTATTGAAGTATCAGTTAAATCTAAATTAAAAATTGCCATTGTGAGAGTCAATGCAGGAAGAATATCTTATGGACAGAAATCTGGTTTCATCATCTATGGGGAAAGAGTAGATTTGACACAGGTTTACTATCTGGAGACAGCAATTTGCAAGAACTGTGAGGTCCTGTTTTCAATTAAGACTGTAACATCTCTCTGCTAATAGTAAATACGAAGTAGGGCCACATACTGAATTTTTGTCCATGTCAGTCTTCACTGTTTACCTTTTCACAATTGAAATTAAAATTCTTTAAACATACCAAAACAGTCTTTTCAGCTATTACTAGAGTAGGTGCTGTAACTTCCCACTGAGAAGCACTGTGTAGGATTATTGACTGATTTTTTATTTTTTTTTTTAAAGCATGAAGAAGCTGGAGATTGGTGTGACTCACTAAATG
Source organism: Grallaria varia (assembly GCA_013396735.1). Lineage (NCBI taxonomy): Eukaryota > Metazoa > Chordata > Aves > Passeriformes > Formicariidae > Grallaria > Grallaria varia. Next base: position 167,712 of record VWZG01010855.1, read on the forward strand.
GGTCCCCTGTTAAACACGTCTCAGATTACTTAGGGTTCAATTCAGTTTTCTATGTTACAAGTTTGAGTTATATTGAGCCTTTAAATAGGAGGAAACCATCTTAAGCATCCATTAAGGGCAATAAAGGAAGTTGGTTATGACACCATTAAAACAACTGTGATGAAAAATCTGTTTCAGTGTACTTAAGAAGAACATGGGATTTAGATGTCATCTGTACTGCGGCTGGCTCAGTGCTGACTGTGTTATTATCAGAATCAAGATTTATTTTGTTGTCTTGTATTCCCCACTTAAATGTCAACCAGGCTTTTATGTGACAATTGCAGAGAAGACATGAAGAACTGTGATCTGCTGTCTGTACAAGAGAGATCCATCCATCCAAATGAATCTGTAGATGCATCTAAAACAAACATTGTTTTAATTGAAAAAAAAAAAAAGCCTTATTCAGTCATGTGATGGTGTTCTATCAGTTTTATATGAGAACATTTTCTCTTCCTACATATCTTGCTTCTGTCATAACCTTAGTTGTTCCATACCCTTTTGATTACCATGGCTACAAGTCCCTGTATTTAAAACATCAAACTTTCTTTAAAACCTTTTTGTTCTGAAGCTTCATCACTTGTTTCTGATACAGCAGTTACAGGGAAAAAGTGCTACAGGAAAAAGTACTACTCATGGTAAAGCTTTTGAATATAGGCATCCAGGTACCTCCTTTAGTACTCTCCATCTTTGCTTTCTTGGTCTGATGATGATTTTGTTTAATGTTTCCTTATTTAAGAGAACATAATATATTATATAGTGAGAAAAATTATGCCAAATTTAAAAATAATTTTAATGTAATTAGTGTGTTAATAGATACGCAGATTTATTTTACTCAGGAAATAATCAGCTATGTAGATATTGGAAAAGATGTGGATTAAAGAAGAAAGAATTTATTATCAGTCAGAACAAAAATATTGATATGCAGAGAAAAAGATTAACATGAGCAGAACTGGCAGTTCATTAAGAGAGATATGGCATTTAACACAGTCTGAAATAATACGGTAATTGAGATTGCATTTTAAAGAAGTGATGGCTCTGTAATTTACAACATCATCTGTTTTGCCCCAGACAATTTAAAACCTTACCTTTCTGTAGCACAGTCACTTTTTATCTAGGTAATTTTTAGTAATTTATGCATTAATTTTTTCATTCCTCTAAAAGACACAGTACTGGTTGTATTAATATATTCATAGATGCACCATTAGTCCTGTTGTAAATAAATGAAAATCACACTTGCAGGTCCACCTGCATTAAGATGGAAGTTTCCCTTGCATCAGTTGGCCTTGATTATAGCCAGAAGAGATCAGGCAGTGCTTGTCTTAGCAAACTTGAACACTTCTCCAATGATTTCCATTTCCAAAAACTATACAAATAAATGATAACTCCAGGTAGCTACCCTTATGTATGTTACAAATAACCAAACTTTGTATAACTTCTTGTTCTTATAATTTGAAAGACCCGAAGTTAACAAACTTAAAAGTGGGAGATCAGGAATCTGCAGCTTTTTGTCTAGGTGATGTGGAAACATTAACAGCCGCTTTTTGTGGAAAGAAAATGGTGCTGAGTGACTTTTGAATTACATGACTGGTTAGATCTTCACATTTCTGAAGATCCTCAAGCTCTTTTCCACGGTCAGTTCAGCTTTCACCACCTTTCGCTTTTATGGTTTACGATATGTCAGATCATACAGCAATATTTTTGTGTGGTTGTTGGAAATAAGGTAGAAGATGATTTTCAGATATAATCTCTTTTATTCCCACCCACAGCCATGAACATCTTCATATCCTTCTTCCTGCAGCAATTTTTATGTCAATAGGGTATAAAAGATTTTTGGTCTTGCGACTATATTTGCTTTTAAAGATATTTCATTGCAATGACTTTAAGTTAGTTCTGGAATCTTCAAGCAGGCTGGAAATTTAGTTCAATGCTGAACTGAAATGTACTTTATACACACAAATGTATAATATTAGCTTCTTGAAATTTTGGCAATCTTTTACCCATTCTGTCTCTCAGTGCTTGGGATTGCCACCAGCTTTTCTACACACGTTTGCAGGATGTAATACTAAATGAGACATGCTTACTGGTTACATGTACTTGCAAGTTGCTCATACATAAAAACTTGAAATCATAAATGATTGAAGTAACACATGAAATATTTCAATAATATTATGACAGTAATATTTTGTCAGTGGTCAAAATACTATTAGGGAACCTTTGCTTCCAATCTACAAGCAGTTTTTATTGAGCATTGCACTCAAAAGTACATGCATCATCTTTAAGTTAAATGAAAGAATAGAGAAAAGAATGGTGTAGTTTCAGTAACAAATTTTCACTCGTTTTGGTAGTTACAATATAGGGTTCTGCAACTCTACTGACTTGGTAGGCTTTGTCATGGCTGGGCTTCATGAATGAAGATTTGGGAAGGGCTCTCCCCACGCTTGCTGCAAGCGCGCTGATGGCTAAAGAGGCCGATGTGAGAGAGGCAAGTCCGGTTGCAAAAGGCACAGCAGAAAGTCTCCGTAGGCGGTGTTGGTGAGGCACGGTTCTTCCTGCGTTGTTCTGCAACTCTTCTGACTTGGTAGGCTTACAGCTGTACATAATGGGCTAGATTTGGTTGTATAGCTCCAGTTTTGCCATTCTGGCAGTGGTATTTTAGTGTTTGTTATCACTTTAGAGAAAGGTGCTGCATTGGGAGCATTTGGTTTTTAACTACATATTTCCAGAATCATACTGTTAAGGCACAACCTTAATGCCCTTCTAATGTAACTTTTTTCAAAATGAAATTGTCTGTTTTCATTTCTTCTTTTTCTTTGACAAAATTGTATTGAGAACTGATGAGGTGGCTCTGCAGGAATATAGATGCCTGATTACTGCTGCAAAATCAAATAATCATTTAGACCTAAGCATATTGGAATGCCTCTCACATAGAACTTTTCTTCTAAGATTTGTGATTCAGCTACTTTAAGATGACATATACATTTGATGAGTTTTGAAGAGCGATTCAACTGAACAGGTGAATCTGAGACTTGAGATTTCTGTCATTGGATGTTGCTTTATAATATTTCTTAATGGAAGCAATGGTACTTACACAGGTTTTCTTAATAGCTTCACTCTTGAAAACAGAGTGAAAACAATTTTAAAAATTAGTGAAATCTGTAAGTTTCCTATTGTTATTTTGTTCTTTGATGTATTTCAAAGTCAGAAATTTTTTCAAGTTTGGTTAGTTTTACACCAATGCCTGTTTTCAAATAATTTTTCTCTGATTTAAACCAGTGCAGTCAGATGGGGTTTTAGATGCTGTGGGTGTTATCTAGTATGTGAATGTATGTACTAATATGATAGCACATGCAAAATGTGCCAAAGTTCTTCAGCAGAACTCCAAGACAGTGTTTTACCCACTAAGGAAGTACTTCGGCTGTGGAGTGTAACATTGTAGCAATGACAAAAGTCAGCTGAATATTTGTTTTATCTGTAAATAGTCTGTCTTGAGTACTGGCAGCAGCCTGGATTAAAATCCATGATCACTGGAGAACTGTCTGTGCCAGGCAGGGCAGCCGTGGTTCATAAGCCAAGGCTGGGCGCTGCAACAAACGCAACTCCATCCTGCAGGGTAGAAATGTGTGCTCAGGTGACACCTTGGCTGGAGAAGGAGGTGTCAAACCCACATGCATTGGCTGTGCAGTTCAGGGGCCAGGATCTGGGAGCTGCCAGCTGTGGAATTATACCATTTATACATAAGTCAGGCCTTGTACTGTAAGAATTGATGGTTTCGGTACCCATGTGGTGATATTTTTTCAAATTCCCCTCCTGGGGGTAATGTCAAATGGTGGTGTTGTTTGATTTATAAATAAAATAGTTGTTAGATCTGCTTTTCAAAAGTACTTTTTGTCTAAAGATGTTAGTGTTGCTCAAATACTTGCTTCTCCATGTAGCCCTGTTCTTGTAAAAGTATTTATCCTAGACAAATTCAAAGAAATTTGCAGTTACTTGATTAGGCTTTTAGCAGCTGACCATAACTTGAGTTATTCTCTTTATGAAAGTTCTCCAGATATTTTACCTCTAGATAGAAAATGATGGATCAGCAAAATTGTAGTGTCCCAGTGGGCTAAATCACTCCATAGAGTAACATCCCAGTGGTCATGCTACTGTTTTTGTCTTTATTCCAGCAGTGCAAGGATTCACTACACTGAGTTGTGGAACCCTTCAGTAGGTGGAGAGGGCAGTGTGTTCATCACTTTTTTCCTGCCAGTGTTGTATGGTCAATTAAGAAACAAAATTACTTGAGTGTAAACAATGTTTGAATATAAAACTGCTCGTGAAACTTAGCTTTTGTATTTCTGTTTGGATGACTGTGAATCACTACAGTAGCATCAAATTGTGCTTAGTAAGCAGTTCTTCAGCTGTCAGATTTAATACATAATGAAACTAGAAGGATTTAACGGTACTACTGCCCTATGTATTATTGACTGGAATCTGGTATGTGTTTGGTCTTCTTTGCACCCAAATGGATAGGGGCACAGTTTGTCTACATGATGATTTTCTAAAAAAGATAAGTCTTGGAGAGCACAGAGAAAGCATATTTATTTCTTTACCAATGTTTTATTTAACCTGTCTCATGCATCAAGTATTTGCTGCACTTTTTTCAAATGATAAGTTATCAAGGTACCAGTTGACAAGGGTTGGTTCATTTTTATTTGACCCCCAGGTGGAGTGATCCAGAAATTACTCTTTCAGTCCTGCTTTTAGTTGTACAGGTAGGGATCACAGTAAATTGTGAGCTTCTTACACAGTAACCTGCAGTAAGTTGTTAACTTCTGTGATTGGTGCTTGATGATACTTCACCATATTGGGCATCCATAGCTCTCAATTTGTCTGGACACAATACGTTTCTCCTGCATCACTTTTTTCTTCCTTTTCTGAACTCTTGGATTTGTTAGGGGAAAATCCTAATGGCAGTGAAACATCTATACCTCAAAACTGTGTGAAAGTGGTCTGTTACCTTTCTTGTCTTAAGCAAGTTCATTGCTCATGTCGTAAAATTCCACATATTAATTATTACTGTTACTCAAATGATTCCCATATTGATTGGGCTCATTCATTCATAGATGCTTCCCACTTTTCTCTCTTTTCTCAAGGAATATTAAAATATCCTGAGTTTCATTAGCTCTCATTTTCAGTGAAGAATTATTTTCTGCCTGTTTGTCCTTTCTAGAACTTCTCTCTTCACTCTGCAGAGCTTCCCAATTTAAAACCATCTGTTCAACCATTGTTAACTCTTTGCTGCAAACCTAACAACTTCCCTGTGGAATAAGTAATTCTGACATTTTCACTTACAGCCTTATTAGCAAAGTTGAGTGTTCCTGCTGGGAGGTTTTTAGGAGTAGATGGAATCATCTTCTTGCACATATTTGTGAAACAACAATTTTTAAGTAAAAATCCAGAATCTGAAAATCAACATTTAAATAAATCAGCTGTTACGACTATTGTGGGCACGTATATTATGTCTGTAATGAATCCAGGTCTTTTCTGTAGTGCAGAAGTTATCTTTGATGTGGAATTTCTTACTGTCCCTGAGTCCTGTTAACTTTTGCATCTGTGTGAATGTTTACAGTGTTAGTGCAGTTGGTTTTCCTCTTTTTCTTTTTTTTCCTCCCAGCTCTTATTTTTCTGCTTCCAGACTAGCAGAGGAAATCTGAATATATTCATCCTGACCCAGAAGGCTGTGGGAATAGATACATTTTCCAGGTTTATTTTGCATTTCCATTTTCATACCACTTTTTGCTTAGTTCCCAGTTTTTAGTGTGTTTCTGCTTATAGACAATGAATGAATTTGGGAGCCATGGTACATGTTCAACATCAGTTTACTTTTTTCAAAATGTATCAGAAATTCTTTATAAGGATTTTAAAGCAAGGAAATAAGACGGCTTTATAGCTATAGGATGGCTTTCAGTCAAATTACCAAAGGGCTCTTATAATATACAACCAACAGTTGAGCTCTTTCCTGTATCCCTCCTTTCTATTCCCTACAATCCTTTGTGTGGCACAGGAGGCAGAGGAAGGAGGTGATGATGAAAAAGATAACATTGGATTTGTTGGAGAGAGAAAGACACTTTGCACGAGTGCTGGAATTATTCTTTCTGGTAGCAGGAAAGGTATTTCTCCATCTCCCCGTTCTGTAGCTTGTGTTGAGTCCCATTCACAGACTAGAATAATTATTACCTGTGTTACTGTAAGTGATTGTCTGAAGTCATACATGAGATAAGATTTGTGAGGGGAAATAATCTTTTATTAGAACAACTGATAACAGCTGGAAAAACCAGACAGGCTGCGAGGCATGCATGCCTTTTGCCTTACTTACTGCTCTCTGTCTCTTGGAAACTGACTCCTGCACTCCAGTTTGGAAGACTAGTCATTGCTCAAGTGCATTTTGGGAATTCTCATATGGGATACTAATTAAACCTTCCCTGTTAGTGAGTAACTTCTATAAATGAACAGCACTACCAAACGCTAATAGCTGTATTAGGATCAGGACATAGGATATTGTAGGTAATTTGTCTTATTTAAGAAGAATTTTACTCAGGTGCTCCAGTAAAGCTGTGTCTTGGAGACCGAGGCATTCAGGTAAACAGCAGAGGGACCTGAAGGCTGCAGGATGCTTTTGATTGCCAAGAACTGGCTTATGGGTTAGGGCGCTGACTGCTTCAGTTTGTTGTCATTCAGGTATTCACTGAATAAGTGTGCTTCTGTTGGACAACAAGTAGTTGCGTAAATTAGTTAAGTTGACAGTTCATGGTCTAGAATAGACTACATTAATAAAATTTTAATATTGTACTGAGTCATAGTTGCAGCTTGATAAGCCAATTACCTCAAGCTAGGTAATTGTTAAGTAACTAAACAGGAAGCTAAAAAAAGAAGCCCATAAAGATTCTCAATCAAGGAAAAACAGCAATAAAACCACTTTTTTTTTTTTTTTTTTTTTTTTTTTAGTATGTTTGCTAGAGCCCTTTTAAATATACCTAAATCAAAATAACAAGCTGCTCAACACATGTATGATATAATAGGAAGAGAAGCCATACACATGGTTGTTAAGCCCTTGTTTTTTCAGATGTGACTGATTTTCTCATTTGCAGAATCATATTTGCTGTGAACAAAGGCGTCCTGATTGTCACATGAACTTAACTAGAAAGCTATCCTGCAGCTAGAGAGATATCAAATATTAATATTTGTACTCGTGTAGCCAAGGGTGGGTGTATTGATAGGCCTTGAATCTGGATATAGCTACAGCCTCTTGTAAAAGCTAAATACAATTTTAAAATTACAGTGATAATAAACCAGTACAATGTACTTTGTCAATAATTGATCCTAGGTAAAATCAGATACATCCTCTGAGTCTAAGATAAAGCCAGATGAAGCAGAGACAATTGTGGTTACCCAGGAAGAAAATACCTTCTTGCATATTTTTTTTTAAGTTCAGAGTAAGAGACAGCAGGGAATTTTCTGTGTTAAAGGTGTATACATGCATAGGCATAGATCATTCATTTTGTATTTTAAATACAGGGCTTTGCAGGGTATCCTGATCTGTTGCTTAATAAATGAGTTAAAATAAAGTTGTGGTTTGTGTCACAGCACAGACAGATGATGTTGTGCAAGTCTTGCACAGTGTAATGCATCCAAACAGTTTCTTTTATTTTGGATAAATCATGGTCATAGATGTCTGCGCCTGGAGAACATAGAACAGTATCTGTCCTTTTCATAATGGCAAACAAGTTTCCCAGTGGGTCTGAGACGACCTTAGTTTTAATAACTGGGCCTTATGCCTGGATTCATTCTCTCGAAACGGCTGCAACAGCAGGGCATGGGTTGATCTTTTATCTTTCAGACAACACAGGAATTGGAAGGGAGTTCACTGCTTGTCAGGAGGTCCTTCCTCCACCTTTCCAGGCAAAAAGAGTGCTCAAGCAGCAATATGTAAATACTAGGTACTCATCTGGTGATCCACCATTTACCTTTTTGCTTTTATGTACACTGACCATTAAGGTTTGAAGTTTTGATGATCCCCTATAAGCTCTGTCTTTTTAAAATGAGATTGTCACTCTTCCTGTAGTGTAACCATGGAAACAGACAGGGAAACCTTAAAGAAAGTGATTGAACATGCTGTGCTAATTAATCCTACCCTTCAGTTTTCTTTCAGTTGAAGGATGTGGTTAAATAAATTTTGCATGAGTAAGCATATTTAGATGTGCAAAGGGGTATAAAATATATAGCAAATTTTATTGCAGAAGGATATCTTAAAAAAACCCTGGTAACTGTCATGTATTTGCATCTGGAGCATCAAAACAAGAAATGAAGTATCATGTTGGTGTTTCACATATATATTTTGATAGCATTCTTCTTATACTGTAAATATATCTGAAAGATGAGAGTATTTTTTCATGTCTCAAGTGTGATGAGAGACATTTGCATTAATTTCGAGGCTTTGAGTGAAAGTGTTCATAATTGCAAATCCTTCTTTATGCAGAGTGTTATTCAGAAAAAGCAAAGGTTGCTCCCTCCCTGAGAGAAAGCAGCTCCTCTGAGGCAATAGCCTAATTCAGGTCTGTTCAGTCCTGCACAGGGGGAATGACTGACTGAACAGTGGGAATTTGTCAGATTTACCTCTTCTGAATTTTAGCTTTTGTATTTCCCTTGGTTTTTCACTCCTGCTTTCCACTGGGCCCTTTAGTTTCCAAAGCACTGTATGTTCCCAACTAGGAAACCAGTTGGCCACAACTTAAAACATATGGGCTGTACCCATAAGTCTCCTGTCATGGTTTAACTGAAACCAGGACACCTCTTAAACCCAGTGATGCTGTCTGATGCCAGTGTTTGGCCTCAACTCGCTTTTACAAATTAAGGTTTTGTTTATAAGTTTCTCCATTCCAGTGATGATCATCTTATACTGGGAAATCAGATGTAGCAGCTAACCTCAGATGAGACTTTCATTGTGTTTTGGAAGTGAAGAATGTATTAAAGAAGAACATTTAGTTGTTCAACAGGCTGGGATTAGCCCAAAAGTGCTGTCCTTTGAAAATCAGATGGATTTTACTTAACCTGGAATGGACTAGAGGTGAAGGAGATCTAGAAGCAAGCAGTATGCTGAGGAAACAGCATAGATGGCATTCCCAGCAGAATGGGAGGACTAGTTCCATGGTGAGCAGTCACAGAAGAGGAGCAAAGGTGTGCTTGGGCTGATTTTAACACTTGCAAAGGTCCATCCTGGCCCGTAAAGTGGCAGAAACTGGCCAGCAAGCATGGATGTTGTATTATTTGCAGTGTGACTCCTGTTACGGCAAGCTGGGTACTTATTCCTCTCTGCATGGGAGATTTCTGGAATGTGTGGATCAACAGCTTCATGTCATAGAAATCTGAGTTCGTTTTTCATCTGACAAGCTCTGAAGTTTTTTGACAGTTTTTGCCAAAAACCCATGATGTTGCTGATTTCTTAAAAAATGCTGCTTATGTCTCTTCTTCTATCAGAGCTAGGTAGAGGAAGTTGTTTGCAACCAAATTCATCTTCCTCAGGCAAGACTAACCAGGAGGGGTCAAACAGGCAAAGAAGGATGGAGTCATTCACCATCCAGAATTCTCAAATCCTTTCATAATTTTTATATTTCTTAATAATAGTACATCCATATCCACAAGTTCAGGGAATACTGCTTCAATTTAGTCACATGGAATACAGATGCGCAGAAACTCAGGCATGTTAACAGTCCTATGTGCTAGGAGTAAAAACTGTTCACCAGTTAGAGCTTTTGATGGTTTCTGGTCTCCTAGAAGCAAAAACATTAACCTGGAGGCAGAGGCACTGTGGAGCACAAGATGTGACCTCTCCTCTGGCCTCTTTGGGGCTGTACCTGACCAGCTCTGTGTTGTCTTTGTGAGCCAACTTATTCATCCAGCTGGTGGCCAAGTGCACAAATGTAAAAGAAATGGAGGTCTGAAAACTTCAAAAAAAAAGTTTGGTTTTTTTTTTTTTCATGTTTCAAATGTCATTTTTTTTTCAGTTGAAATCATGGCTTACAATTATTCCCCTACACTGGTCTAACTGCTATAATCAGCTGATAATGCAATCTAGTGGCAAGATTTGCCATCAGTACTATGGAGATATATTCACTTAGACTAACTGCTCTTAAATAGCCTTCCCGGTGTTTTAAGAATAAACAGGCAAAGACTCTCATCTGCACTCTTTTGGGAATTCTCCTGCTCTTATTTCTTCCTGACTGTATGATTTTGCTTCTTTGTTTCTCTCAGGTGTAAAACGTGACCTTCTTTTTTAGCAATTTTATTTGTTTTGTGAAAGGAAAATCAGTAGTCTAGGAAGACACAAAAAAGCACCCAGTAGTGCATTCTCCTGATTTCCATTACTTGTGCATGTCCAGTGTTCCCAGTGAGGGAGTGGATGGTCTCAAGGCAGTAGGTAGGAGCAGATAATTGGGACAGGCGTTTAAAGGCCTGTGATGGGAACAGTCACCTTAGTCCTGAAAATCTTTTTCCATTTTCTGGAGGAGGGAGTCTTCTGTAGGAGAAACATACTTGTTAGAAAAGTGTGCTCTCTACTCTTGGTTTTAGCATATGATGAGGTAGATTATGGTTGTGGAATAATGTGAATTATTTTAAATGACTGACAAGCTTAAAAGACAATTATTGTAAATAATGCATCTTCAGTAGGCCACAGATTTCACTGAAATGGTTTCTGAAATTGGTGCACTGCCAATACAAATTTGTTGAGAGAGAAGAATTTTTCACATAGCATTTTCTGGTGTATTACTACAATATTAATATTTATTTGAATGGCAACATGTAAGTGTGTCTGCAGCTTTCAAATACAAACTTGAATAAGCAGGCTGGGATTTGCAGTGTAAGCTGTGGAAGGTTTCCTTCGGATTCCTCGAAAAGCCAAATCTCATCTGTGACATCATTTGTCTGAGAGTTTCCTTTTAATTTTCTTTTTCTAAATAACACTGAAATGAAAGGCTATCAATGCCTGAGGATGAGCAGTTAATGGCAATTAAAGTATTTGTTTGTTTGTCTAGGTATACCTTACTTGTTTAGGTATACCACAATGTATCTTTGCATCTCTCCTAGACCTGTGGCTGTCATTATGAAAAGCACATTTTATTATCCCTTCATAGTATCTCCAGCTCTGTTTAGTCATGTACCAAATGATAGATACTACCATGTTCTGTCATTCAGTAACTTACTCCAGTAGTAGAAGAAAAATACACTTGCAACACACGATCACGACATGATGTGTGCTCATATATCCTTTTAGCATTGTAACTACGCAGCAAACTATTTCTTTGTTTTGTTTACCTTTACTTATTTGTGTGTACCCCACAGGTCTTGCAAGAGCTAAATCAGTTCCCAGTCACACATACTCTAATGAGGTGGTAACCCTATGGTACAGGCCTCCAGATGTCCTTCTGGGATCAACAGAATATTCCACCTGCCTTGACATGTGGTAAGTATAGATGATAAGACTCTATGCAGATGCTTTAGCTTTTTTTTTCTTTTTTCTTTTTTTTTTCAAATATGTAGTGAGGTTAGTGGTACAGGTTAAAAAATGTGTGTGTAGTAATACATGTGGTTCACCCAGTATCTCCCTAAAGGAATCCTGCCCTGCCACCCCACTGATTGGCAGCTGGTACCTGTTGTGGGCACAGCACTAGAAGACCTATTGGGGCTTTGCAAGAGACTGAGTTACTGCTTGACTTGTGTAGTCTTAGTACTTCCGTAGTACTTCCATATGATAGGACAATTGTTTTGCAGAAGATAAACTTTCACCGTGCCCACCTGTAGCAAGGAGAAAACCAGAATTCTCTGGATGTGAGGGCACAGCCTCAGTTCTTAATCTGCTGTACTTGTTTGCAGTAAATCAGTGTGACCCGTCACTGAATAGTTTTGTTTCAAACCTACAGGTTTTATTTAGACTTGTAGGTTTGAAAGGGCAGTTTGATTTATACAACATATATCACCGTGCTCATTTTTGATGACATCATTTAGTCCTGTGTTGAACAAGGAAGGTATTTGGTTTTTTAGCTGTTAAAAACCAAAGTGGAGGTTCCTTGTTTATCCAATAGGTTTTCAGGTCACAGGATTTCTTTACAAATTCTTTAACTATAAGAGCGTCAACTGTGTTAGAAGCAATGCATGTTGATTCAAGAAACAGAAATGAGAAAAAACCCCTTGTCCTTCCAAAGAAAGTCTTATGCTCAGAAATATGTCTGGGTTTTGTTTTGTATGGGTTTTTTCTTGAGTGTGTATTTGAAATTTTAAATGTATACAATTTACTTATTTGAGAAAAAAATATACTGAGGAAGTTTCAGTAAAAACACAGTGTTTTTTTGCAATTTGCTGAAATATCTTTAACACAGGCAATTTAGAATTATGACTATGTTAAAATCTAGAGGTAACTGTAAGATAAGTTAAAAGGACCTTATGTTTTCATATGGTGGATGAATAATGTTTTTCAAAGTAATCTTGCAGCATAATAGTGAAACTGGTGACCTAGCAGGAATATTTTTTTTTTGCTGAGGAAGGGAACTAAGCATGACTAGGTTGGTTTTAATTCTATAGCTGAAATCAGAGAATATAGGATGAAAACCTGCATTTTTCTGAAAATTTCATCTAGTTTTTCCCCATAGCACTATTAAATCTTGATTCCTGGGGGGAGGAGTTAAAAGTCGCAGGATTGTTTTATTTGAAGGGGTTACAGAGTATAAATCCTAGAATATCTAATACTGAAGGGAGTTTTTAATATAACTGGGCCTCTGGCTGCTGCAGTTCCTTGACCTGTAAGGGAAGGTGAATCAAGAGGCAGGAAAGAAAGAGTGACCAAACTTCTACAAATGTGAACATTGTGATGTTGCAACTGCACCAGGGAGGCAAAGGCAGCATCCTCTGTGTCAGCTGTCTGGTTTTCTTCAAACCATTCTCCACCTCACAGACCTAAAATAATTTCCTTCTGCATCTCAGCTTCTCATCTATCCTCTGTCCTGTTTTCCTAAAGATCTGGTTCAATGTGGTGTCCTCGCAGATTGTATGCAATCTCTGCCGCCCATCTACTCCTGATGTTTTGCAGTCACCTCTTTTCCATGATACACCTCAAATGCTCTCAGCAAGAAGCTCCCCTTGCCCGGGGCGAGGCAGGACAACTAACTCAGAGGATGGAACTAGCTGGGAGTCATAAGGAGTCCTTTCTGCTCATACTCTCATAGTTCCCTCTACTTATGATCAGCTTTTGTATCACATGTATTTGTGTATGACTGCACATACATATGTAAATTTCTAAAGTACAAAATGGAAACAGCTAAAGAAATTTTTTAATGCTTTAATAAAGCAAACTGTTCAAAAAGTACTCTAAAATGCTTTTTTAGTCAAGAGACATTGGAAATTTTTCTTCAACATTTCCCGATCAAAAAATTAAGGTGAAATTAAGGTGTGTTTTTATTTTAAAAACTGAACAAAGGATTTAAAAAACATTTTTGTTTATTGCTGAAACTTCTTCTGCAAATAAAAATTATTCACTCAAAAGTTCAAGAGCTTGTCAGAAATAGACCTTTTAACACTCCCCCCAGTAAAGATTTTAGTAAAAGAGCTGTTAAAAGGTGCAGTCAAAATATGTGGTGTTCCTCTGAAAAAGATCAAATTAAGTCATGCAGCTAATTAGAAGCATTTAAAACTTACTATAAATGCAGACTAAGCATTTCCTTCATAATCATACATTTATATTCAAATTACATGGGCATCAGGGAAGATCAAGGAAGGACTCAAAATGCTACTTCAGCAATTCAGGTAATTATTTTGTTTCCTGACAAAAACAATGCAAGAATACTGGGGAAGAACACAATAATTACATCTTCAGTGATATCAATACATGATGTCCTCTTGCACAGAGCATTTCATATAGGCCTAAAAAAGATCCAGGTACTCAGGGTGATCTGTTTGCTTTCAAATGAAAAATGATGTCCTATTCTTCTTGTACTTGACTTTTAACCCTTACAATAATTTTGCTACCCTGTACAAGCTGAAGAACTATGAAAACCTTAGAAAAAGCTGTAGCAATACAGTTTCTTTCGCATGGCAGCAGTTTGTGTAGAGGCTCAGCTACTGCCACATCAGAAATCAGTTTAGAGCAAATGTGTATTGTGTGTGACAAAAGAGCTTTAGGTTTTTATTTCTATGCTTTTCTGGGTTACCCGAGACAGCACTTCCAGTCTGATTGTCAGAGGTGTAGCTGCATGCTAAGGTCACTTGTGCTTACTTGGCACATCTAACAGTGAGCTCTGCTGGAGCACAGACAGGCTGGGGCTGTACTTACACAATGGTTGTGCATAGCTGAGCCATAATTACATTAAAACCACTTGGTGGCTTCTCAGAGTGGGAGGAAGGGGGACACACAGATACCTGCCTACCATCAGATTCCAAGATAATTTGGTAATTTGTTATCAAAAGTGTGTTTGTAGCATTAGCATTTTTATGCAATTACTGGCATTATGTCCTTATGGCAGATAGTGTGCGCAATCCTGTGTCGTTATTGATGATCTACATGATGACAAACCTAGGCAGACGCTTTACTAAATATTTAAATAATGCTGAGGTAGAAAGCACAGCTGTTTCATCTATTTAGAGAAAAGAAGAAAAAAAAATAAAGGCACAAGACCTTTGCTATAGCCATGATAAATGACATTTCATGGTTGTTCCTCAGGAACAGAAAGTGGGGCTCCCACTGAGTAGAAGACCAGCTGCATGAAAAAAGGGTCCAAATATTAACCACTGGACAGTGGCTGGGAAGCAGGTGGCAGAGGCTGCGGGCTATTTTTACACTTCATTTGCTGGCGTAGAGAATTAGAATAGTAACTAAAAGCTAATGATCCACATGCAATGTTACATTCTCCTGCATTCTTTTTTAAATAGCCACTGGCAATAAAATAATATTAATGAAGACGTACATGCATTAGTGGTGTCAGGCTGGTGATGGAAATCAGTGGCGGGCTTTGTGATTTACTGCTGACAGCATTTGATACAGTGGCATTATGTGAATGCATTATACTACCCACAACTGCATCAAAGTGTTGTGATAACCTTTGATATAGCTTGTCTTTTTTTTTTTTTTTTCCCCTCTTGATTAGAACTTACTAGTCACTAGGAAAATGGCTTTGCATTGCCTCTGGTGTAACTTCTCCTAATCCTTGAATTTTACAGTCCTTTGAAAGTCAATGCAAGGAAAATAGGCTTCAACACATAAAGGGTTTAGGGATTACTAAAACCCATACATAAGTAAAACAGAAATGTAGGGAAAAAATCCCCAAATGAACCTGTTGTATTTGTTCCTTACAGGAAGAGTATAGTATTAGTAAATGAAGCAATTTAAACAGGTTATTATATCCATTTGATTCTGGTAATGCATGTGCTGCTGTTACATCTGGGTCACTTACATCAAGAAGTCACCAGGGATATTTTATTTTGAAGTGCAGCTGGCTTTAAACTGTGTTTGCTAACAGCTGGCAATTTTTTTGCATATCTTGTTGTTTTGCTTAAAAAAAATATACACTTTAGTCACAGTACAAGTAACCTAAGCAGTTATGGGCCAGGATATATTTTAAATTCACTTTTATTAACTGGCATCAGCTATGTTCAGCACTGCGGAAGAAATAAATTAAAACTAGGACAGGCAAATGTTACAAAATTGCTTCTTAAATCAGTGTTACTTAACATTGTAACATCTGGGTTGTTACACACGATTTCAAATCTGATTTAATTTACGAAAACCTTCATACGGAGTTTTTCTATCCTGTTGTTACAAAAATAAATGGTATTTTTCAAGGACGCACCACTTTTCATACATAGCCTGTGCTGAGTGCAGATTTAAATGCTTATTGTAATTCTATGCAATGCTTTCATGAATGTTTGACCAATGAAGACCTGCAACAGTAATTAAGATATTTATTACATTAAAATGGATCTTGTCTTAGGCACAGGTGCACCAAATTATGGGGGCTTTTTATGCAGGGAACCTTACAAAGGCATCTTCATCCTTTTCTCCTGTAAACAGTGCAGAGAGAGAAACCCGAGAGCAGGAGTCCCAACATGCTCTGAAGAAATACTTTCTGGGGCCTGAAAGAGAAAAGAGCATGGGGGAAATTAACTCTTTTGCCCTTGATGTTCCTTAGGATTATGATTTCCACTCCAATGAAATGCTGATGTGTGAGCTTAGGGTATTAAGATGATGTTGCAATAACTATCAAGATATTACTAATTAAACTTCTCTGTCAGTTAAGTTCTTCAAAAGTTGTGTCAGCTGAGTTAGCTTTTGATTGGAAAACTCTATAAGGGTCAAATTCTTGGAAACGTTATTTGTGAGGAAACTGGGTCCGTAGTTATGGGAAGAACATTTCAGTTCCTATCTGAAAACTACTTTTATCCATTTGGAACATCAGATTTCCTGTTACTTTTTCACTAGAAATGCGTTTCTTATGTGTAAGAAAAGTACTTTATAAAGGGATCTGGATGCAGAAAAGAATACCAGAAAGAACATGTTCAGCAGGAAAGGAGCTCAAGTTGCTCAGGTTGGAGGAGTATTTTCTTAAGTTTGTTTTGCACTGTGCTTTTACTGAACAAGTGAGTCCAATAGAAAGATTCTTGCAAAAAGGGATCACATAGATTTCAATCCTTCATAAATATAGTATTTCTTAATATAGAAACCGAGCATTGCTACAAAGCAAAACAAATTTGTGGATCTTTTACTTCTCGGTAGCTCTGTGATACAGGCAAGAACATGAGCACTCTATTCACTTATAATTACAATTACTTCAAGTCTGACTGTAAAGAAATACCTTGAGCTATCATGCTTTCAAGTAAATTGGTTTTCATTCATTGCATCTGCTTGCTGCAGAAATTTTAATGGTTTTTGTCATCATGGAAGAGAAATTTTGATTCACTCATTACTTCTCATGTGAGAGCTGCAATCTGTTTGCCTTATTGCTGCTATATTTTTATCAGACTGTATCATCCATCATATGTTATTTTTCACTAATCAAAGAAGAGTGGTTGTGAAAGACAAATTCCAACCAGGTTCAGCATTTGTGGGTATTCTGGCAGTATACCACTGTAGAATTAAATAAGATTTTTGTCAGCTAAGGAGACAAAAGTCCCTTGTTTTCAATTCCTTTCCTCCAAAATTTCTTTTCATAATTCTATTTATAAGCAGAATCATATAGGGACATGACTTTTTTTCTGAATAAATCAGACAAAATAAAAATGTGCCCTTCCACCATCCTGTATATTACTAGGATTTTATGGAAGAGGCTTGGTGACAAATTACACCTTGGTGACAAATTCATAAAGAAGTAAAGCACCTGGTTTTTCAGGGGGGAGCGTGTATGGGTTTTGTGTTTCGGTTTGTTTGTTGGGTGGTTTTTTTAAATTCTGATACATTCAGCAGTACAAACTGTGTACTTTGGGTGACTTGCATGAAAAGTCGGCTGTTCCTTTGAATTTCAGAAATCTCACCAGGGGGATTGCTGAAAGCAATTACATAGTTTTCATAAAATGCCTTCCTCCTCTGAAACCAAACACTGCATATGGAAAACGGGCTTAATGACCAGATAGAAACATGATGTGAAGACCCACATAGGTTGTCACTGGAAAGGTCATGCTGAATATTATCACCTGCTAGAAGGCAGATCTGTTCAGGGCAGAAAGTTCAACAGTTTAAAACATACATAGTAAGAATATAGGCTTTCTATATTCTCAATTTAAGTATAAATTAAAACTTGGTTTGGAAACAGCTCCTCATTTTGGAGTGTGTCAGTAGTCTCTTCTATGGCTCCATCAGGAAAAATCATAATGTTAACTGAAGGAAACAACCCTTATAATCTTTAATATATTATGCCTTATGAAAGCTGGTTTATTTTTTACAGTGTGCAATTATAGATAGGGTGGAAATTCTTGTAGCAATAAGATGTTTCTTACACAGAGACAGGAATGTGAATTCTTAAACCAAAATATAAAACCAACCCACCAGTAAGCAAGTTCATTTTAAAGGAATACCCTCTTGAATTATAAAAGCTGTGCAGGAAAAAAAAAAAAAAAGAAAAAGGAAATAAAAAAGCAGGTTCCTCAGGCATTCAAGTTCATTTTTACAGGCTTATTTACTATGTCAATTTAAATGGAAGAGTAACCTATTTATCTGTGCCAGTAACTTACTCTATGTAAGGCTGTACTATGATAGCGAGAGTCCCAGGACATTTAGCAGGACAATAGAAGAGAAATATTAGATGGTATGGCCACATATGGTCTCATCAATATATCAATAGCTTTAGTTATGCTTTTTGTCATGAGAGTAAACCACCCTTTTCAACATTAAATGGCTGTCACTTTTACTTTGCAAGGTTATCCTGAGCCATTGCATTGGAAAGATCTCTGAACAGAGTTGCAGCATTTAGCTTATTTATCCAAACTCGGAAGTCTTATAAAAAGAGTAGGAAAATCTGAACTGAATACACTGAAATATGTTAGGGTAATACTCTTTTGTCAAAGATTATTTTTCAAGTGCTACCTGAAAATGTCATTGTATGCTGAGAGTGCACAAATTACACTGAAATAACATAACCTTGGAGATGCATGCACTTCAAAGCCTATATTTCATATTTCAAGAAGTAATCTTTGCGTCATTGAAACTGGAGATCTTATCCACCCTACTGTTAATGCAAGTCTGTTTCCTGAAGAATGTTCTTAAGTATTTCAGCTTGTCTAGTTTTATATGACTGTAACTGTGCTTCAAGTCCATTGGGAGGCTGGAGTATAGCAAAATTGTTAATTGTATTTCTCTAACACCCTAAAATTTTTATTTCCTAAAGGCATTCTGCTATTTCTAGTTTTACTGTCTTGGATCTACCTACAGTTATGGGAACGATTAAAATCCTGATTAGTTCCCCCTGCCCTTCATTTTGCATGATTATAAGTACAGAGTCATTGTGTTCTGCATGTCCCTTGGGTTTTCTTGTAGCCAAGAATGACATCATTCTCCTAATTTTTCCTCACAAACCAGTTCTTCTGGCATGAAAATAGTTTTTGCTTTGCTCAAAAATATCGCTAACCTGTTTAAAAGTCTATGAGGTCTACAAAAATAAGACAACATTTTCAGGCCTTGTAGATGATTTATTTCTTTCCTCATTCAAAATGTGTGCACTTATGGTTTGTGATGCAGAGATCCTCCTATAGACTCAAGTTTCTACTTGCTAAAATTCACTGATACCACTAAGACATCAAAAATGCTATCCAGCCACCTTGAAGCCTTTATTTGTTCTTATGGCTTTCTGGGCATTTCCTGTCCATTTCCTAGTTCAATGTCCTACTTTTTTTGTATTACTACTAATTTCCTTCTTTTTTTACTATTCATGTAAACTTCCCTTTTTAGTGACTTATTTGTCAGTGTGCTGAACGCCATAACCTTTGAAACAAGCGTAAGCTTAATTTTGAGGTGGGCTGAAGGGAACAGCAGCAGTCCTCCATCTCAAATCTTGGATGTTCTTTATGTTTCTCTCCTCAATGATTTTAATAACCTTTTGATTTTTGTATTAGATGTTTATTTAACTGCAGTACTCTTTCATTTCACCTTGTGACTAAATGGAGCACTCGGTTGCACAAGAGTCCAAGACACATAATAGGATTCTTCTTTCCAAGCAGGAATTTTTTCTTCAGTGTTGTTTGCAGTTTTTACTTGATTATTGGCTCATACTTGTATCAGACACACAAAAACCAGAAAAATTTATAAAGAATATAAAACAATACAAAATTTGGCAAAATCTTCCTGCTGCCTTTGGAGCATTTCTGTTCAAACATTTAGATGAAGATTCTCTGCAGAATTGTACATTCTCTCAGATGATACACTGGTTTGATCAAAAGCTTGTTTTCTGGTTGCAAGAATAGAACTCCAATCCTCTTTTCTTAAGTCTAAATTCAATTGTTTTATTGCTCATGTTGAATAAATGGCTTCTGGCTGAAATCTTGAATTTTTCCTTGCCTGGGATGCTGATCATGTTTTATAAGTATTTGACTAAGATATATTGTGCCTGTCTGTGCCTAATGAAGCACTAACCAGACTAAATGATGAATGGCAGTTTAATCAATTCAGTTCATTTGGTAACCAGCAGAAGCATATGGAACATAAAATTTAACCTCTCTTTTATAAACACCTGATTTATTCTAAAATTTGACCACAACTGTGCTTTTCAAAGTTTTCTTCCACTTATCAATGCCTAAAGAGAAACTTTACCTAATGTATCTCTGCTTTGGGATGTAGAATTAGAAAATAGTGATGGATATTAATGTGAATTCTTCTTCAAGAAATTTGACTATCAACTCTCATTTTCCTGACATGTAAAATTATTTTGTTGCTGGGTATTGGTCAAAGCCTTCAGAGATGAGTAAAACATGGGTTATCTGCTGATAATCCTAGTTCAGTGGTATCTAATAAATGCTTATCCCCAGCTTTAATGGAATTATGCAACTTGTTTTCATTAAGTTATTCTAGAACTGCTTCCTCACCGATATATGCACACATATCCCTAAAATCAAATGTTGCTTTCTGAATGCATTATCACGATGCACAAGTAATGAAAAGGTATGCCACTAGTACATTCAAAATAATTTACCTCTAAAAACAAAGTTAAGTTAGAGGTTATTGCTGTGATTTTCTGACACAGAAACACAACTCTCAATTTTAGGTGGAGATGGTACCTTAGTTTTACAAATTCTTAATTTTGATAGAGTTTTGGGGGTTGAATATGTTACTGTTTTGAGTGAAGAGGGTTTTTGGGTGGCTGCTTACACAGGCATGAAATTTGTAGAAAAATACATGCAGAAAAATGTCATTGAACAAGTTAGAGCATGCAATCAAATTCTGCATCCTACTGGTAGCTAAGAGGGATGTTTTCATTTAAGATTATTTTTGCTGAAGGAATAATCAACTCTTGAGCTGTTTTCATCCAGAAAAGATGCAAATGCAAGTTTGTAGTTTGTTTCCCTTTTGAGATGCAGGAAGTTCACAGGTTGTCTGGATTTGAGTTAGAGGTATGGAAGCTTTCCTCAACTTCAGAGAATCTATTATTTGTGCGGTAGTTAGTGTGTCTCGGATATTTTTCCCCTCTGATTTCCCAGTACTTCCACTACTGTCTTAACTCAGTGGGATGAAGAGGACTTGTGAGAAGTACTTTTTGTGAGAAACCAAGGACAAGAGCTGTAAGGAGATGGCTGTCGCCGTGGGGAGAGGAGGGAGCCTGTGGCTTCTCAGCCCATTGCAGCACCTCTCAGCCAGAGCTGCTGGAGAATGGAGTCAGCAGCCCACCAGAGCTATGGGCTTTGAGCTTCTGTCATTTATGCTGACAGAGAGGAGAAGAAAGCCCAAGCCCATCCCTGAAGTTATCAGCACTTGAGCAGTAGCTTAGTTCTGTGATTGTGAGCAGCCACATGCCATTTTTCTTTTTATTCACTTTTTCCCAGGTTCTCCTCCTATGCCAAGCCCTTCCAATATACTTCCATGTTGTTATCCTGTCCCCATTCACCTTCTCCCAAGGGTGCACTGTCACACATCTTCAGAATTTATTTGGGAGCGTGACTACGCTGCTCGAGAAGCTCTCATATGGAGGTCAGCAGCTGTGCCATTACTGGTCTCAACACCTATGAACCAATTCCTGATACCTCTACACGGGCCTTCAAACACCAGAGAAATGTTCATTTGTACACATTGGTTTTAGTAAATGCACACGTTTGTCCTTCAGCCTGACGTCGATTTAAAACATATTTAAAATTATTATTTAAATGCTGCTAAAGCATATAGTAGTGTTGTTGCTGGGCACTTGGTCCATAAGAAATCTTTCTAACATTGCATACGCTTTTCTTTTCCCTCTATAGGGGAGTGGGTTGTATCTTTGTAGAAATGATTCAAGGAGTCGCTGCTTTTCCAGGAATGAAAGACATTCAAGATCAACTTGAAAGGATATTTCTGGTGAGTTCTATTTTGCTGAAGTAATGTGCCTAAGATAACAATGATAAATGTTCATGTATTTCTTTGTGTCAGGAATTAAGTTACTGATAGAGCAAAGGATCAAAAGCCTATTCCACAAGCTTACTTGATGTATTTTCTGTTAAAAGTTCAGTTTCTAAGATTTTTCAGCCAATATTTTTTTTAAAAATAAGGGTTCTTATGCAATTGTGGGAAAAGCTTTCTAAATGTAAGGCAGTGGAAATCCAGTTGGTTTGTCATCCTCATTTCATAAGTGATCAGAAACAATTACTTTGGATGGTGCTTTGTTAATATTCTACTAATACTGTAATGTCAATGGCAAGTATTTTTTGTGAGATAGATATATAAAGAAAAAGTAAGGTAGGAAACAAAGTGAGAAAGAGAATGAGGAATCTGAAATCGTGCTTCAAGTTCAATGGGAGTCATTGACTACTGCTTCTGCAGCCTGGTTGGGCCATTCACAAGGTATGTAGATTGCTCATAGGCACTGATGACGCATCCACACTGAGAGTGAAGGAAGAGGTAATTCGTCTCAATCATAGTAATTTATACATTTTTCTTCTCAGAGTTGTGCTTCTGGGGGGTTGTTTGTTTGCTTGGGGTTTTACTTTCCTTTGCTCTTTCCCTCTTTGTGCTCTGAGTTTGGCAGAGGCTCAGGAACAACTTTCCTTGACTTCCTGATAAAGGTTTGTATTTACTTCAGTGCCTTGTGGGAGCATTGCTCTTGTGGAGTGGGTTTATTCAGGGAAGCCACTTCTCACCCAGATGAACCAGAGTGGCTCCTGGTACTGTGGGGTGGCCATTAGGGAAACTATTGCAAGAGCAGGGTCTTCCCTCAACCTAGCAATCTCTGGATTGCTTCTGACCACAAATTTAGGAGGGAAAAATGAGCGTACCCTTGCTTTCAAAGGTTATTTTGTAAGCAGTCATTTATTTCAAAAGAAGAGGATTTATTTGGTATTCATTTTTGGCCCATGGGGAGAGAAAGAAAGACTTTCATAATCTGTTTTAAAAATTTACATTCTTCATTTTACTCAAACTTGCTTGTACTATATCTCTTTTGTTGGGACATCAGGGAATTTAGCAACTGCTTTGGTGAATGACTCATAAGAAATACCTCTCTAAAACAAGACCTTATTTGATTGTGATATAAATATAACTCATTTTCTGTAAAATACTTTGTTATTCTGCCCTCTTGGCTAATACCCTGAAAATTCTGTGCTGTGGAAAAAGAGCTGTGCTGCAACATGGACTGGGAGCAGCACTTCTGAGCAGTTCCTGTGACGTGTTCCGTTGCTTTGTTTGTTTGCCAGTGTGTGTATTTTAAGCTAGAGACTTCTGAGCCAGTTTCCGGCTTTTGCTTGCTTAACTTATTATGCTTCTCACTTCGTGATTTGAAATTTTCTCCTTATTTATAGAACATGAAATTTTGCAACCAAAAACAACTTCTTTGGTACTTCATCATTCATTAGGGTAGAATCTTAGTGGCTGTTTTTGCTGTCAGAATTAGGGCACTTCTAACAGCAGAAATCCCTTCCTTTAAGAGGGCCTTTTTTTGCACTGCATCATGTGAGAATGTACGATACAGCGCAAAAAAGTGATAGTTATATCATATAAACCTATTTTTTTGCCTTTTGCAAGCCTTTTGTTTATTTGCATTTTCTTCTATAACCTCACAATTATTTGTGTGTTAAAATGCCAAGATAAATACAACCTAGGATGAGTTTTGAGGCCTGCCAATTTTTTTTAATTCTTTTTTAA
Source organism: Grallaria varia (assembly GCA_013396735.1). Classification (NCBI taxonomy): domain Eukaryota; kingdom Metazoa; phylum Chordata; class Aves; order Passeriformes; family Formicariidae; genus Grallaria; species Grallaria varia. The sequence continues at coordinate 191,578 of VWZG01010855.1, forward strand.
AATTACAGCTGCAAATATTGAGGACAGTGATGAAATAACAAGGGATAATTTATTGATATTGTTTCTTTAATTTGATCTGTTGCAAACCTTCAAATAAATGGATAAAATTTTGGACTGGATAGTTTTATGGTCCATTACAAATTACAGTTAATTTTTAAATACCAATTAATTAGGCTTTCTAATGGAAGTATCTAGTTACCCTTAGCTAAATAGTTTCAGTGAGTGCCTTCCTAATGTACTCTAAGCATCATTAAGAATTTAAGTTATCTATTTAAAAGTTATAAAACAAAGGATTATTCTTGTTTGGTTTTGTATTTGAACAGGGGATTAAATTCATTAATTCTCCAGTGAATCATGTATAGTGTAGTAGTTAATAGCACTGAAATCCAAAATTAATCAGGTTGTTTTACCGGATAACTAATACAATTAACTCCCACACAGTGAGCACTTGCACAGCTGGGAAAGAAACAGACCAGCCAATGAAAGACTTTCCAATAAAGTCTTCCCATAGTTCATGTTTTCAACATTTGCCAGTGATGGTTTTCTAACAACATAGGGTTGTCTTCTAGAAACAGTGTAAGGTAGAGTCCACCCTAATCTAGTAACTCTTTTGTTCTTCTAAAATACACAACTTGCAACAAAAGGTAGATTAATCTGTGTCGATCTGTTGTCATTGTTATTAGTTGTAGCTATGCCTCCATAGCATGTAGGAGTCCAGGTTGCAGCTTGAGGCTTTTAGGGAATTCGTTACATTGTAGTAGGAAAGTCACAAAATGCTAAGAAATACTAGCCAGGAAAAGTGAATAAAATTTATCAGGAATAACAGTTTAAAAATCTTAAATGGCCATTTGATTTCCTATTGAGTCGTGTCCATTATTATGTAAATGAAATTAAAATACATTGTATGTATACTGTTTTAGAGTTTATCAAGTTGAAGTCAGAGAGTCTCTAAATGCTTTTGTGTATCTCTGCTGCTGGCCTTTTTCACATTTCTACATAGCAAAAGTGGATGCAACCCAGCATAGCACGTATGTTTCTTCCTCGTTATGACTGATGTTTATTTATGTTTCACAACAGTCACTTAATTAAGTGACTGTATGTCATAGATTAGGAACAGAGGCTGATATAAGGACTTTTCTCTTTCAGCTTGTCTCTCCTCACTTCTATTGTTTCAATTTGTGGGTTTTTAAATGGTAATGTACTCAGATTCTCTATTTCTATTACAGTAGCTGATTATAATAAGCATTCTCATGCTCCATTACAACCATAGGTCTCAATAAAATAGCAAGGGTATATATACAGAATCTGTGCTCAGAATTGGATTAGCACTTAGAGATGTTGATGAATAAGCAAGCTGCAAGTTTTTATTGTCATACTTGAGATCTGATCATGTAAATTCTATTTTCCATTTGAAAGTGTTATGTTTTTAAAAAACTGTACTTACCGAATAAAATGGGAATCACAAATACAAGTAGGCTGCCTTTTCAAAGAAGTTCAATAGTGAATAAAATGCAGAGGTGTTTTGATTTATTCAGTATAGTTTTACATCTTTGTTCCTACTTTTTCCCTTCATATTGAAACTGAGGTTACTTTATGGATAGAAATGCATCATAGAAAATGAGAGATAAAAGTGTAAAATCATAGAATTAAGTCATGAAACCATAAAGGTGGGAAAAGACCTCCAAGATCACTGAGTCCATCCTTTGACTGAATGCCACCTTGTCACTTAACAATAGCACTAAATGCCATGTCCAGTCATTTCCTGAATGCCTACAGGGATAGTGATTCCACCATGTCCCTGGGGAGACAGTTCCAAAGCTTGACAGCCCTTTCAGTGAAGAAATTCTTCCTGATGTGCAACTTGAACCTCTCCTGGCACAACTAGAGGCCATTTCTTCTTGTTCTGTTGCTAGCTGTTGTAACTACAGCCCATAAGAGCTAGCAAGTCTTTTGCCTCTAACTATCATACTAAGGACGTATTATCATAATTTCCAGCAAACTGTTTGCTTTGCTGTTCTCTGAGACAAGCAGCTTGAGGTTTTGTTGCAAGGTGCTAAGTCTGTTGGACTGATAATGTGGATGCAAGTAAGCTCAGCATTTCTATTTAGTCTTGTAATATGTGCGCAAGACAGGATGAAGCTTCGATCAAGTACACACTGAGCAGTTAAACCATGAGAACAGGAAAAATGTGTGAGGCAATCTGTTGAATCAAATTAAAACCACACAAAATTGGGAAATATCATTTGGCTTCTCATATGGAGTAGCTAAGATCTTTATCAGTAATTTATTCCTTTTGGTCATTTGTTAGCATACATATAGAGATATGTAAACTTTGAGGTTTTCTGATCAAGGAGAACCTGTCATTGTAAATATAAAACTTAATTATGTTTAGAAGTAAAAGCTGTACCAAATGCCTTCAAGCTAGCCGTATACCAGGGAGAATTGACAGCTCCTCGGACCTGGTGATGATCACCATGAATCAGTTGAGTGTTAAAGCCGATTACACTGAGCAGCCTGCAGTATGCCTGTGCATGCCTTATGCTGAGCCATACTGGAGGTAGCAACGTGCTTACAGCTCTGATTCTTATATAAGGATGTGCTTTTATATTTGCTGTTCTTAACAGATTCAGACCAGATCAGAGTTGAATTTCTTGTGTTAGCTCACTTTTTCTCCTGCAGAGATTTTTTTTTTTTTTTGGGGTGGGAAGGTATTTCTGTCTTTTCCATTTTACTTGAGCTTTCAGAGAGCCACTATAGATCAAAGTGAATTTTCCTCCCAGGCTCCGAAGCCTTCCCGATAAGGGAATAATCTGTGCGTTGGCTGAACTTTAGTCTTGGTGCCAACTACACTGCAAATTAAATATCACTGCAAGAATAAGGTACAAAAAGTTCTCCTGATACTTTGTAGATCTCTGCACAGGCAGAACAATGGCATTTAAATGCTGTGTTATCTGTAGATGGGCATTCAGTCTGCAAACATCATTCTGGGAAGCATGCATCATGCTGCAAGTAAGATGTCAGAGCAGGAGTGGGAATTTGCAGCCAGAAAGTTCTGTCTTTCCTGACATGCCTATTGAACAAGCTGAGGACGCTTCCTGGTATTGGGTGCTATTGCTCTGTTGGGTACCATAGTACACAGTATTAAAAAGTAATTAAAGATGAACAATATCCATTTGTTGAGCACAGCAGCCTGATATGCCAAAGGGCGGCACCAGAAACACTAACTTTCTGCATTAAGTTGTACAGCAAAGACTTGCAAGAGTTTGCTGTTTCAGATAGCTATGAAAAATGACATTTTCCTTTTCACTGGGAATAGAATTGTTACTTATGTTATTGAAGATTTAAAAGGCTAGCAGTATTATTTTTTACATACGTATCCTCATACAGGTATATATGACCACAAACCTGAAGTGTCTTGTATCATGTAACATGGGCTAGTAGTGTTTCCTCCATGACTCTGGTGTTAACAGGCATTTGTGAAGCTGCAGAGCTTTCTCCCTGTGGGTCTGTATCTGAAGGTTTGCCTCATGTCTCTGTTGTCCTCCAAAGCCTGAAGTAATACCTTTAAAGAATTTTTAAGCTTATGACAGACCCAAAGAAAATGTGCTTTAATCGCACCTTTCAGGAAGCTAGCAATGCTAAGCCCAAGGGCAGAGTACTTAAACCATTGGGTTTTGAAGTTCACCTACGTAATCAGGTACTTAGTCAAATTTATTTGTCTTTTATTTCTGTTTCATTATTTAAAACAAGTTTTTCTGTCACTTGGTAAACATTTTGGCTCTGAAGCACAGCTCATTCGTCTCTGATGGAATAGATTTATTTGTGAGACTGGACCTGAGCTGAAATTTTATTTTGTTTAGCCATGGTATCTATAGTGCTGTCTATGTTTCAGATGATGATCTGGTTGGAGAAAGAGGCTTCATCTCTGTAATATAGATAGTTCTTGCTTAGAGGGGGAAGTCTGTGTTTTCTCCCCATCTCTTTCCATTTTCTTCCCACCGATAGCTTCATGAGGAAAATGAGGGGTTTTTTTTTGAAACTGATTAAGTAAAAGCCTGAATGCTGAGTTCTATCTTCTGTAACACAGCATGTAAGTAGAATAAGAGAAATGTAATCCTGCTCACAAATCTACCTCTCCTTTGCTTTATAATAACAATATGCAAAATATTTCACTTCTCTTCAGCACCACTGAAATGAATTAAATAAATAGCAGGCTTCTCTACCTGTGGGTCTTCTCTTTGAAGTTGTTAGCACTTGTTCAGTATTTTACTGTAGTTGCCTGCAGGTTTTGCTCTGATACCGCTTTAACAAGGTTCCTTTCTGGGCTTTATGTCTTATGCCAAACTTCAAATGAAAGTAATTCTAAACTAGGAAAGTATGAGCAAAATTAACCTTTAAAAATCTTCTATGTGTTCATGCTTTGTAAAGGATTTTGGTAATTTTTAAGAGTTCTTCTCAAGGAGTTTCAGTTCTGGTTTTGCTCTCCAACTGTACTATATTGTTTTCTGTGTTTCTGCATGTATAGTCTTTTTGCTATATAACAGGTCACAAGGTATTTGATGCTAATTCGTGTTTACTTTTCATGAGGAACTCCCACTGTCACCACATCTAAGTAGCCATAGTCTGTGCTGTTCTTTGCCTTATATCATTAAGTCCATATGGTACTGGGCAAACAAACTAGGCCTAGGAGTTAAAAATAGCAATCTTGTAAAAATGTAGAACATTTTCTAGAGGAATATTGCCTATGTGTGTCAGGAAAGGAGACATATGTATCTCACACTCTGTTAACATTTCTTTTAGAAAAGGGGACACTAAACCTCATCCATGTTTAAAGTCATTAAAATACCAGCCAGTATATTATGGACACTTGCCAGGGGATCTACCAGCTGGTAGCAAGAGGGAAGAGAAAAGGAAATAATTAATGAATGTGTAACCGTATCCTTGTCTTTCAAGGACTGGCTGGATTTCAGGCCAGCCAGTCACAGAACCTGATGCACATAGGTGTCATCTGCTTGCAAGAAGATGTTCCTGTACAACCAGCTAATTCTGAGCAAAACCCTGAGTGTGACTGGACTGGCATTGCAAAAGCTTGGCTTATATCAGCTTAGTAGTGCAAAACATGAGGAGTAATTGGCTATCAGAAAAAGAAAACAAATTAAGACATGGTTCAGTGGAAAACAATAATTTTGTGGTTTTCTTTGGAATCGGAATGTTTCTTTACTATCTGCCATGAGAAATGGGCTATTATTATAAGGAAGCATTGTTTCTTTTCCAGATTTGCCTCTATCCTTTGAGTGGGTGGTTACGGGGAATACACTGGGAAAAAAAAATGTGCTGAGACTCAGTTGGTATAAATCAGTAACTGGTGTAAATCAGTGCAGCTCTGTTTACTTACACTGATGCATGTCTTCACAGACACCCTCCTTCTTGGCCCCATACACGATAGAAATATACTTATTTGCTGTGTAAAGTCCCTCTCTGTGCAGGTTGTGTCCACAAGTGTTAGTGAACTATAATTGCAGTTTGGCATGCAGGTGACACTGAACAGAAAAGCAGTTGCGAGCAATTTCTGCATAATACTAATGGAGCTGAAGTCCATTCTGAACAAAAGTGTTGGTCTGTTATCCAAAAACTTATCTTGCAAGATAATATTGTACTGTAAAAAAACACAGGCACATTCATATACCTGCTCTGAATGCTGACTGTTTACTAGGCAAGATAATAAAGGATCAATCATCAAATAATCGCATTGCTTTCTCTTTTTTAAGTAAAGGAACCATATTTAATGCACTTGAATCTTCTCTTTTCCCTTTGTTCTTTTACTTGTGTCTGAGTTGCACACTGCATGCCAAAAGTGGGTTTTCTGAAGAGCATTGTGGTGGCCAAAATTGTTGTTTATAATCTGTAGCCCAAGCTGAAACATCCTTAAGGTTGAAAATGTTTAAAAATCAATGTGAGGCAGTTTTAGATGATGATTTTAGAGACAGGTTATGAGAATCTAAGATTGATATGTCTTGTCTGTCTGCACGTTTCTTAAAAGACTTCAAGAATAATAGCTATTTCTTCTGCCCTCATAAGACCTGGTAAAAGTAACTAGGTTTTTCTTTCATGGTGTCTGGGGGAAACATCTTCTTCAGCCCATACACATGCCTGAGGTACCATTTGCTGTAGGCCTAATTTGAATAAAGGTAGGCTTTAATACCTGTTTTAGTGTTTCAATAATCAGTGCCTTAGACTACGTATTAATTTAGCAAGTTGCTGAGCACTTGCCATAAGATTGTCATCATCTATAACTGCCATTTGCACAAGCTACTGATCCTTAGCATCTTTCTCTGACTAAGTGTTGATTTTCAGACAGGCTTAGTGATTTCAAGAGGCTTTAAGTTTTCAAGGGCAAACATTAATACACCTTGATTAGGACAGCTGTTTTTCTAGTTCATTAAATGGCTGTGGTTAAGTAATTCAGACATTTGATTTTCATATGTTGAAAATTTTGTATAACCTTGTCTAAGTTAGTTTTCATTTTAAGAGAAAATTAGCCAAGAAAAAAGCTGTATTAGTTTCAAACTGACTTGAAAAGTACTAGACAAAATCAGTATTAATAAGTAGGGAAAGGAATGAAAAAATGCTATAGAAATTACATGTATTCTGCTTCATAAGAAAATGTCTAAAAGGAAGCCTCATAAGAGACTGGGAGTAGCAGAATTATCTGACTAGGTTCCTAATACAGTAGATATTCTCAGCTGTTTCAGTGTGAAATAAATGGAGGAGCAGGTTCTGACATATGTAATATTATGTTTTATTCTTGTGCTTTAGTTCTTACTTCCCCAGTCTTCCGAGTGCTCCATTTAAAATAACTTGGAGGCCAAAGCAGAACTGGATTGTCTAGCTCTCAGTTATGGGAAGAAAAATGTCCTGTGTTCATTGTTTGTCTTTATAGAGTGCATGTATATCACTGTTGCTGTATTTATGGCAGTTGAGGTCTCTTTCTGAGTATGGTGGAGAAAGCTAATAATATATCGTGTAAGATCATAATGAGAATTCTTCACAGTGCTTTTTCAGGGCAGAACATGATCCAGATGTGGTGCAAACTCTCAAACCTGTCAGTGACGGAGCAGAATAGCATAGGTAAATTCATAATGTAGTCTGGTGCAGTAGGTATGTTCTCGCATATATATGATTACCCTGATGAGGAGCAGTCAAAGAAAATTTTTAGCCGTCTACGTAAATACACTGAAATTTTATGGTTGGATTTCTGTATCTTTTGATGTGTGAAAAATCAGTTGACCTTGTAAACTTTCAATTTGATTAAACTTGACTCTGTCATAAAGAGAAATTGATTGTTTTAGAATAATGTCTGCTTAATTCCTTTTACAGTTATTTTAAAATATTCTGAATTTACTTCTCTTTTTCAAAAATGGCATTATTTGCATCGTAACTCATTTTCATCATAGAAAATATTGTATTTGTGTTTTTTATCTGTGTGTATCCTGAATGTAACTGTTTTACAGTAGTTGGTAATTGAGCTTTTTGTGCAAGAGAAACAAAAGTTGCATAAATTTTGTATTGCTGAACTGGCCCTTCAGGAAGATCAGGGGGAAAACAGCCAGGGATTTTATCAATCCTTTAGGTTAATTTTGATGTGCATCCATACAATATGTTGCCCTGATTGCTTAAAAAGAGGCCTTAATAATTTGGATGTTGGAGATCCTGTGCATTTTGGTATAATCTGCTCTGGTCTGATGATGGAGATATTTGGCTAATGACGTTGCTACGCTGCTGAACCAGCTTGTTAAGAGTGTGTTAGTATTGCATCTTCCTCTTGGAAAAGCAGAGGTAGGGGTGAGGTCCTGCTGGTATCATACCACTTTATCAGCTGCTCAGCAGTTCAAAGCAGGGTAATAGCTGTAGCCAGGGAAAATCCTCTTTTGTTTATTTAGTGGGTATTTTCATGAAATCCTTGCAGCAACCTATTCCATAAAAAAGATATCATCAAACCAGTGAATGTAGCTGAAAACTAAGGATAGTGAAGCACCTGCTTCTTACTAAAGTCATCTCTTCACTGGGCTTCATTTACTTTCAATGGAATGTACTTTCACTGTAGCTTCCTAACATTTCTGCTTTATATTACCATATTCTTATGAGTGTTTTCATGGTTTTGTTTCTTTTGTGGCCTTTTAACTAGCTTAAGGATAACATTCTGCTGTGCATCTGCATCCCTCACATAGTCCAAGAGATCAGCTCTACCTAAAGTGTTGAGAAGTTGATTTTTCTCTCTGATAACTTGTGTAGTTGATTGTCTGTGTTTCATTGGTGTAACATCTTCTAATGTGGTCAGTCTTTAAATCAGTATTTCAGGCAATGCATTTCTGTGGACCTTAATGTATTAGGGGTAGGGAATAAGAAATTTTAACGCAGTCTTTCTCTTCTCTATATCATTATTGACTATTAGTGGTACTGAAGCTCATTGTCATATATCTGTGTAAATCTTCCTTTTTTATTTGATTATCTTATTTATTTAGTTATCCGTTTCCCCTTCTGCATTGTTTTTATTTTGGTTTTGGGTTTGTTTTTTGTTTTTTTTTTTTTTAAGAGTGGACTGTGATATGCAGGTGTTAAGTAGCTCCGATCTTTTGAGGATTTGCTGTCATTCATCACTGGTGGTTCCAGTGCAAGCTCCCTCAATTCCTTTTGGAGCTATAAGCAGGGTGTTCTCCAGATTGTGCCCCGTCCTCACAGCTCCCTTCTTGAGTGAGTAGAGAGGATCAGTTCCAGCAGCTCCAGGGAAGTAGTTTTCTTTTGCCCAAAAGTAACACTGCCAAGAGCAAGAACTGCCACTGCAGCTGCCCTGCATGTGTTTAAAGTTTTAATTGGAGGCAGGAGGTGACTACACCCCAATCCCTCCTGCATTGTATTTTTGAGAGCTCCGAAGTCACGGACAAAGTTACTGAGTGCATTAATGTCAAAGGAAACATGTGGGTTCACTGAAGCTGGGATTGCAGCTGCCTCTTCCAGTTAAGTGACACCTGCTTTCACCTTAATCTAAATTAAGGAAAATGTAAAGTCTTAGGCCACCTGCCTGCTGATTGTTAAAGCCACAGCTGCTAAATGAGCTATGAATGGTTAAATCTCAGTTCCCAGTTTTTGAAAATGTTACCATTTCAACATTCCTCACTCTTTGAAAACCCATTTCTGATCTCAACATTTGGGCATGTACCTCATGGTGTCAGGACAATGAACCCATCCCTCTTAATAGATTTGCAAGGAAATAGGTCAAGAAGGTATCAAGAAAATGGTTAGATTTTCAGTGAAGATTTCACTGGAAATCCCAAAGTGCTCTGGAGTGAGGTGTGGTAGCTCTCTGTGCTGCAGTGGAGGATACAGGTTCTGTTCAGCCAGTCCTCCCATAGATCTTACCATCCTCTGGACGAGAATGCGTAACTCCCTGGGATTCTGCCCTAACCCCACTTATAATGTCTCAGCTGCTTTTATAACTGGTGTCTCTCCATCAGATGTAGGCAGACATTTTCCCTATTTTAGAAAAATAGTATTTCTGTGATTCCATTTTTCATTCTGCTTGCTTGTTCTGTTCCTGTGATTCAGAAGGACAGGATAAAACTCATGCTTTTGTAGCATCAAAATGCTGCTGTTTGGAATTAATACACCAAGCATCATGCTGTGTTTTGTTGTAGGAAGAACACTTGAAGCTGTATCACTTGAAATGGATTTTAAGTGATAGACATTTGTGGTAGTTTAAATTTTAGGCTTTGGTGAGGTTTGTTGTTCTCTAGGCCTTCCTTAACAACTGGGGTCAAAAACTAAGGAAGTATTCCATCCTATTCCCTCACGTAATCAGGTGTATAAAAGATAGGTGACGGGAGGAGGTTCTCTCTCTTGGGCTTCAGCTTTCCTCCCAGTTAGCAGCTCCGTGACAGCAGCTCCCAGTGTTTAGGCCTCGCTTATCTCTGTGGGCTGAAGGCCTGGACCGAGGGCTCTGTCCGAGTCGTGTCAGAGGGAAGAGATTTGCTGTTCTTAAGGGAAGTGGTGAGACTTTCATTGTATTAGTTATTTTGTTAAGCTATCCCCTGAGTTTCGATTGTGTATATCTGTTGTGTTTTACCCCTTTTGTCCCTTTTCCCCTTCCCTTTCCCCTTTTCCCCTTGGGGTTGGTTGGGGGCTCCCTGGGGTCCCTATTCATATGTACATAGTGTTTCATTGTATATAATTCTATATCTATATATATAAATATATTTGCTGCAATTTTCCCCTGCTACCTTTTCCTCCTTTTTCTGTTTTCTTCGGCTGTGGGGGGGAAGGCTGTCCCAGGCTGCTGAGGGTTTGGCTGGGAGCCAACCCAAACTTACACAACATTTTTAAAAGTGATTTAATTTGGGAATTCTGATAAGGTTCCATGTAGGAATCAGCTGGATATTTAGACATCCAAGAAGAGTACTCTTATATCCACTGCATACACCCATCAGAATTGGAGCTCATTATTAATGTCCTCACTGTTTCAGAAATATTGTAACACCTGGACCTGCACATTCTTCAAATGGCAGGATGACTGGCTGCCTTCATTTTCTGCAGATTGTCTCTTAAAAAAAACTTGACAGAATACTTACTGCATCACTGAGCTCCATGTGGCTGCACAAATCTATTCCAAATTGAGATTGTTACAAGACCAAGACCTTAACTGGCAAAATAAGGAGTTGGCAAATTTCTGGATGATCTGATCAGATATTAGTGTCATGCTGTTCTGTGATGCTAAGCACCAAACTTCATATATAGGTCTTGGTATATGTTACCTCCCCTGTTTTTTTTGGGTGAGAAAAAAATTTTCATGATACTACTCTTTTTTTTTTCCCCCCAAGACCTCAAGCAGCTTAGTCAGCCCAGCTATAATATTCTATCTGCCTTAGCACAACAGCTTTCCTCTCCAATGCCAATATATTTCTCCCACTTAAGTAGTGCATGTCACGAGCTTCTATTGTGCCACGCATATGCTGTTCCTTGTCCATGAGGAATGGTGAGTCCTGTTGTGTTGTCATAACGAGGCACACATTCCTCCAGAGTGTTGTGACTGCGCACCAGGCCAGAGACAAAAGGTTTCCAGTGTCACAGAAGTACAGTGTGCACTTCACTGCTTCGGAGCAGGGATTTGTTCTGGGAAAACGTTGGTTGATTTCTGTGAATACCGTTAGGTCAAGTCCCGGTGCGATGATAATCCTTGTGGGGAAGGGATGTGATCCCAAATGTTCTGGATTGTTCAAACAGTTGTAGTTTCACTATAGTGAAGAAACAATTTTATTTTAAATAAAAATGTTTTGCTTGCTATTTTTATGATGATTCTTGGGAAGATGCATAAATTTGGTCTGTTCATTATTTAAATAAGCTCTCCAGCTGAAGGGCAGCTTTAAGCCTTAATTATCCTGATGCACTGGTGTAGCTTTGCCCGTGCCAATGAGATTGGACACTGCAACACTAGGTAGGAATTCATGTGTGTAAGCTGAGCCAGTTTTATGGTCTTCAAAAAGACCATAAGGCCAGCTTTATGATCCAAAGGCAGCATTGCTTTTCTGATAAGCCAGCATTTCAAAAAAAGAAAAAAAAAATCAAAAATCTTGTGTAGTGCATACCTGGAATTCAAATAAGCTAGCTGCTGAGCCAGCACAGCAGGGCTTCTGGAAGTGCATTTCATAAAAGCCTCCCACAGAGTTTTGGCTTTTTTTTTATTTTCCTTTTCCAGTTTAAAGAAAAAAGTCAGTAAAAAAATTAGAAAAAATTAGAGGCCTCTGCAACCTAAACAGGATAGGAAATGTGAAATGCTGAGTATATGCCTTTCTGTACAGAGTACATCAGAGCAGATTTTAAAGGATATGTAAACAAGCATGACTTGTGAGCCATGGGGTCCTTCGGACAGAAAATTGCTGTCTTCCTTTGCAGTAAAGAAAACCATTCTGTTTGTTCCCAAATGGTAAGGAAGGGACCTTCCAGTACAGATATCAGCAGCAGCTGCTTCTTCACATTTATTAACACCAATCTCTTGGTGAAATTATCCCCTCTGTGTAACTACTTGAATGCTCACAAGCTCTGTCAATGCCAGAGGAGCAAACTTTTCCTCTTGGAGGAGGGGAAGAGAAACCTGTTGAGGTCAGCTTGACTCTTCTGCATGATTTTTCTTCCAAGTCTTTTCCTGAGCCACAGCTTTGAGGCCTGTAAAAGCTTTCAAATTCTCTTATCTTCTCACTAAGCATCAGTTTCATCCTGTTGAGGTATTTTATAGTTTTTGCAGCTCCAAAGCAGGTATCAGAGAGATTAAATCCAGTTTAATGTCAGAATTTTTTTACTCTGGTTATGGGATTGTTTACTGATGAAAAGAGACTCCTCAGCAGAGGTGGCTGGGAAAGAGGAAGACAGTCTCTGTTCTGCTCCTTTAACCACTTCAGTATGGAATATTCCTCATAGAGGAGCTGTCTTTTCACTTGGAAGCTAAACGATGTCTCCTTTTAGTGTATACATCATTTTTTAACTCACTTTTAATTTGGCAAAATTGCTTCCTGGTTGTACAGGTTTGAGGGAACATGCAATCTCTGTGAGGAGATTCCTCTTTTCCCTGCTAATTTTGTGTTCTGTCTCAACGGCATAGGCCCCTCTGTTTTCAAAATAAGTTTACCAAATCCTGTTTTCTTAGTTGTTTTTAGCATTCATCTCATGCACATAAATGTTTTAGTAAGAATCACTAAATAAAAAAAGTTTCTTCCACCATGTGATGCTTTATGAATGTTGTAGGTTACTAAAATAGGGCCACATGATGAAATGTGCTGACTCCCTGTAGGAAGAGGATGTTGCAGCCCTGTACAAGTTGTTTCACACTTGCTTTTTTTCTTGTTGTGAAATTTAGATTAAATATTCTGGTTTTGCTCTCACTCTAATTCAGTTTGGATTACGGACAGAATTAGTTTCTAAAAGTCATCTCATTCAATCACAGGAACAGCTCTGTCAAAGTGTAGAAAGTATTTAGTAGGTACATTTTGGAAGAAACAAAACTCTTCCCTGACTGAGCATTTAAGGACACTGGTACATCAAACCTCTGCAGTGCCTTGGTGTAAGGCTGAGGATTTAATTTAGTCTGTCCTGATGGTCTGCAGTGCTGGGTCTGTGGTGATGCTTGCTCAGTTCCTCCTTCTCCTCCTCCTCCCAGCTGTCGCTCCCAGCTCATGCAGAGCGAGTAGGTAGAGCCTGGCCCCGTGGAGGCAGACGGGCATCTTCAGGAAGTCTCCAGTCCCCGTTGTCTTCCTCATGGTAGCACAGCTGCAGTGGTGTCTCTCCCAGGGTCCATTAAAAAGGTAGCTGTAGTTACCATGGGTATGAAGAGAATCATGAGTTTACTTGTGCTGCAGCATGGAAACAGTGTTGGGATAAATTTAATTTTGCAATGCAGGCAGCTACTCAAATGTCATTTATATACACAAAGTAAGGTTGGAAGAATTCACATATTAAAAAGGTTTCCTCGCGAGACTTTAGTGTATTTTTTCTCTATGGGGAAATGAAGTTAAGAAACGTTGGGTCCTCTACTGTTTCAAGGACCTCATTTTTCATCCTTGACAGAGCTAAAGCGCAAATATTAGTTGAGCTTGATCTTTATTTTTTTTTAATTAATGTGTATTGTTAAAATTTTGTGGGAATGTTTTCCTTCCCTCATTCATACTGGCACATTAATTCAATGTTTTAGAAGACAGCTTCATCATAAATCACTTCTTATGCTCAAAGCAAGTGGTTTTATTACCCACATATAATGGAATGATGATATTCCACTTCCACTTGATGCCTGAAAGAGTAGGCCTTTTGTTGAACCTCATTCTGGTTTTGCTGCTTCTTTTTTCACCTTAAAGAATAAACCTCAGCAACTTCCATTTCTTTCACAAAACAATATCACTTTATGTACAGCAGCAACAAGTTTATGGGGTAGGTGAGGAGGTGCCTTCTCTTTTGTTGCTGTTGTCTCCTGACCTCATTATCTGCGTAGCAGATACTTCATATGACTCTTTAAAGAATTTTTTACCTTCCCTTTTCTCCTTTTTTTCAAGACAATGATTAGATCATTCACAAAATAACTTGCAAACAAAATACTCCAATCAGTTTGTTTTCTAACCAGCCTTGTTTTCTTTTAAATCCATAATTCTGGTTTCATTTCCTGAATGAATGCAGATCAGATTAAATATACTCTTCTGCACATTACCGTTGTGCATATAAAATGGTGGCTTTTGAATTTCTTTTTCATTATGCCATGTATCATCACCGCAAGGATTTTTTATGACTTTGCAAGCATTTACAGGCATATAAGGAAGCAAAAAAAATTACAACTGATTTTATACATAAAATTTAGAATAAGAATTTGAAAGTCTGATTTTGTCTGTAAAGAGTTATGAGTTCTTATTCTGAAGAGGAAACATACAAGTCACATTTTCTGTATGCTTAATATGTTGCATTACAATTTCTGTATGCTTTATCTGTTTCACTGTTGTTTCTTTCTTACCTGTGTGGGAATAATAAAGGGATATGTTGATGACAGCTGGCTGGAAAAAAAACACAGAAAGTTTGCTATGTAAGAAAAATAATTTTTACTAAAACGTAGTTTTCAGGTTCTGAGCAAGGCTTTTAGTGCTTTCCACATGGGAAAAGACTGCCTTGATCACACAATCTCACTTCAATTGTTTTAACTCTGAATTGACATGGATTCCTGGCTTAGGAACTATATGTAATTTTTCCCATTCATTTGGTAAAGTAAGGCTTCAATATTTTAAATCTTAAGGACAATGAACAGACATGTAGTCTTTATTTTTCATTAATCCAAATAAACATATTGTTGCCATCTTAGCTGATAGACATTGTCTCTTTGGCAAAAAATTAGGTGACTTTTTCACTGCAGCTGTAAATTGTGGAACATCCGCAACCTTCCCAAAGGTAAAATGTGTTCGGCCTCAATCTAACAAACGTGTAAGTGCATTACACAAACAAATAGATTTACTGGCCCTTAGGGGAAGCGAGCTGCAAAACTGAACTGCTAAGCTCCTGATGTGAAGAAATTACTGGTATTGAGGCAATTCCATTTCTGACTCTCTCTTTTGGATATTAAACTTGACACTCAGCTGTCACCTATTGTGCCCAGCAGAGAGTTGAAGGAAGCCTTGCTGCAGTTGTCAGTCAGCAGACTCTGAGTCAGCATGCATAATACACAAATAGTTGCTGAATTTTTTTTAACCTGTAATACTAAACCCAAATGCTAACTTGAAGAATGAAGTTCATCCTTTGATCTTCACTTCTCTCTTGGTCTTCACTTTGTGCTTGTTGACATTATCAGGTCATAATACAGCATTTTCCCTGACTGTGGAAGATGTGGTTAAAATGTACCTAACAGTGACTCCTCTGGAGGGAAATGTGGCTGTAGGTGGATCATCTGGACAAATGGCTTAGCACCAGGACAGCCTGCAAGAGAGAGAGATCACATAAGCTTCTCCTCTTCCAGAACAGATGGGAAATTCTGTGTTCAGAGGTGGCTCTGAGAGTGGGGCTGCCTTAGAAAACCCTGGAACTTAGCACTGCTTCTCAAGAGCCAAATCTAAAGCAGTAATGCACTTTCCTCTAACGAAAAGAGAAACAACTCCTAGGTTTTTGACTAAGTTGAAAACTTCATTAGGTATATGTGTTTTAGAAGACTAGAGCAGATTTTTGTTGAAAAACTGATCATCTGAAACCTCCAAATGTCACTCAACAGAAAGAGATTGCTGATTTGGAAATGGCTCTGTAGTGCTTATTTTCTTCCTCTTGATTAAGTTCAGTTCCTCAAATAGTTATTGTCTCCCGTGGTACATCACAGCCAAGGATTCACTAAATGCAGTATGTTTTACCCAGCAAACAGGAAGAATGGAACAGAAATCTTGAGCATCTTTTAAAGGAAAAAAAAAAAAAAAAAAACAGGAAAAAAAAAAACCAAAAAACATTTTTATATCCAGCTTGTAACTCTTCCTAGTTAAAATTCCATGGCATTTTTCAACAAAACCCTCTTTTTTTTTAAAGGAAAAAAAATGCATTCTCCTGACACCTTTTTACTAAACTTTCTCTGCTCATCAGGTTGACCTAACATTAAAAAAATCAAAAATTCTACATATTGTGTAGCCTGATTTCCATAAACCTTGTCTAAGGAAAGGCAGCTCATTTGCATGCTAGCCTTGTTTTTCATTCTGTTCTGAATAATACCACAGGCTGCATGTTCTTTGTCTTGCTGAAGTCCAAACCATCACCTTTCTTCAGGATCATCAGATCTAACAAGGGTTAAAACATTATTTCAGTAATATGCAGCTTTGTATATTCAAAACTTGTAGTGTAAAGGGGAATGCTTTTCATTATTAATTATGCCAGCAATTGGGAAAGAGCTAGTAGGAAAGATTTGCACTGCTGCTCACCTAATACATGGCAGTAATGGGGGGTGTTTTTGCATTCAAAGCAGAATACAGGACAACATGACTAACTGTGTTGGGAAAGTGGCATAAAGCTCACTGTAAAGTAATTATTCCCTTGCACACCAGGGAATGATAAGTCTTTGCAAAATCAGATGCAAAACCCAAACATTTTTATTCTATTAAAAAATTAAGACAATGCACTAGCCCTTAATGCATTTGTGTTGCATTTCCTGGGAAGTCTTTCTGTATCATATTTGTGTATGGAGATTTGAACAGGAGGTTCTGTTTTCATAACTTTCTGTGAAACTGTAAGAATATCAGCTGGCAGTACAGGCATTTGGCCCTCAGTACCCTGATCTATTGTAATCTGTTATTTTTATATAAATAGACATCTCACCCTACAAATGAAATTAGAATCTGATCCTGATTTTGAATAGCAAGTTTCAAATTAAGCCATTTTACCTTGTTTGTTAGAGAATAAAAGAGCCTAGAGTGTCGTCTGCAGTGTGGAACAGCAGAACCCCAGTAGTTTTCTATGGAGTTGCTTGGAGTTTTCTATGCAGAAACCATAACCATCCTGATCCCTGGAAAACACTGAATCATTTCACATTTCAGAATTGCAGATTATTCTTGTGTTAGCAACTCAGTTTTGTAAAAAATAGGGTATTACACCATGCACGTTGAATGTTTACCTCACTGAGAAGCACATTATGAATAGAGAAAGGAAAAAAATAATTCAAATAATTCTCAATTCTAAATAAAAGCTTTTTTCCAATATTGAGTTGGGGGCTGATTGCCATGACAGCGGTGGTTATTTTTAGGGTTTTGGAACACGAAATGGAAAGAAAATGTGTTAAAATGTAGAAGAGGCAGAACTCGTGATGGCATTTTTGGGATGAGACGTGGTGGACCATGATAGGGTAGTCGGGGCTAGGAGGTC
The DNA here is from genome assembly GCA_013396735.1 of Grallaria varia. Lineage (NCBI taxonomy): Eukaryota > Metazoa > Chordata > Aves > Passeriformes > Formicariidae > Grallaria > Grallaria varia. Next base: position 208,978 of record VWZG01010855.1, read on the forward strand.
ACCTGTAAAATAACAGCTCCTGCTGCCAGTTGTCCCAGGCTGCTGCGCCGCCAGTGTCTTCCACTTCCACTGGTAAGGTCCTACTTTCTCTCCGGCACTGGCACTGTAGAGTGCTTTGCTCCCTCGTGATCAGATGGACGCTAAAATGTTGCCAGTGGTTTGGTCTGGGTAAGTAGTATTTACTGCTAAGTGACAGTATTTTTGAGTAAAATGAGACAGCTCTTGGGTTCTCCCTTCCTCCTCCACTTTCCTTTTCATGTTGGTCCCTTAATTCTCTTTTGTAAGCAACAAATTCTTCTTCACTTTGCAAAGAATTTCTTAAGAATTCTTCTTACCTGTGAACTCCACTTCGTTTTGTTTGTAGCAGGTGTCAAAACTCATTGCTCTGGATTAGTTAATCCCACTTCATCAAAATGGGATTGATTGCTGCTTAGAAGCATCACTTACAAGGTGATGCTTACAAATCTCTTTATGTTGACATACCTGTGAGCAGTGATGTTTCATTTTATCCAAAACCACCATTGTTTTACTGCTGCCATTTCCTCCTTGTTTGTTGATTGATATCCACATTTTGTGAATTTCTATATTGTGATGTTAAAAATTGTGTGGGAGAAGGATGATCTGTATGGTGTTGGTACTGTGGATTATTATAAAGTGTTTGGATCCTTGCCTGAACTACCAAGTGCCCCTACCTTAAAAATGGTTGACATTCAGGTGATAGAAGACCCTTAGTTCTTTTCAGCCTGACTGCTACCCTTGAGAGAAGGTATAAGTATTGTAGGTGGTTTGAGTACTCCATTGCACAGAAATTTTTTTTTAGCTGGATCTTAAATGCTGTAGCAGCAGATGTGCTGGAATAATATTGGAGAAATGGATCGGAAAACTAGTGAAACAAAAAGTAGTGAGTCACATATGGTTCATTTAAAAAGTGATCTCCCATCAAGCTCTCTGTTACTGGGCCTTATGTTACTTTGAAAATCAGAATAATATTCTACCTTGCACTGGGTTTCAGATTTTGTTAGCTGGTTTTAATACCTGTACAGTTCCTTAGCTGAATCTGTCTCATCTAAAATGATGCAATTAAGATCATACATTTAGAAATATGTGGCTAATTTTCTTACATTCATAATGTTTAATGAAAAAATATTGCTTTGATTCGCTAAGAAGGATTGCAAAGTTGAGGACTTTATTTCTAAATTCAAATTGATGCAATAATGAATCTCTGTTTTTGATCCACGGGCTCCCTCTCGTGGTCTAGGAGGTACTTGGCACCAGGAGCCTGATCAATGCAAAAGGGAAGTGGAAGTTATTTGCGAACTGATTTAGTGGCATCATGTGGACGGTGTCTTCCAACTTCTATGTTTAATGACAGAATTGAGCTCTCTCTAATAGCAATAATTAAATGAACGTGAGTGTTGTGATGAATCGGGGTTGCAGGGCCAGGTTTATCTTATTCAAATGCCAGTTAAGACATATCACAAAGACTGAAAGAAATGTGCTGCTAACAATATTTATAAATCAGTGAATTTGCACATAGAAATAACTGCATGAATATGTTCTCTCCAGATGCACTGATACTGTCATTTTTGTGACACCTTGGTGCTTGGCTTTCACCTCCTCCTGGACATGCTACATCTAAGTTGGACTGTTTGCCTATTGTATTTGATAGTGGAGAAAAATGTACTTGTATTAATATTCTTAGATTAGAAACACGTTAGTATTGTAAATTGCTTAACAAATTTGAGGCCCGAGAGTCATAAAGCACACCTTGTAGGTAAAAATCATATCTATTTTAGAGGTCACTTGCTTTTGCCTCAAGTTTTTAAGCCCATTTCTAAATTTTATGAGATAAATTGTGGCAGAGTTCAAGAGAAATTTTTTGTGTTTTACCTTCACAGTCTTGCTTCTAAGAATTTTTTTCAGCTTGAATTTATCAACATGAATAAATGTTTACAAAGCTTAAGAAGTGAAACAAGTATTCTAGAACGGTCCTTCTTTTAATGCTCTTAATTCTTATGTATGTTGCAGCAGACAGAATAATAATTTTAAAAAATCTCTTTGTCTCTGAATGATTTGGAGGAGATGTTGTTTTTCACATTTTTGGACCAAAGATTTTCATGCTAGCTTTGGGCTTGCTTTATGCTGATGTAAATGGCCACAGAATGTCACAGGAACTCAAGTTATTCAGGTGTAAAAGCTTTATTCAGAAGACCTTCAGTGCAGGTAGGGGCAGGACTGGGATGGGCTTGTTTACACTGATGACAATGCAAAACAAGCACCACGCTGATGTGAATTGCTTTGACTTTAGAAAATCAGCCTTTTATTCCAGGGCCTGCGTTTATAACAAATATTCAAAGGAGTCTCTAGCATTTCATTCATGTTAGAAACTGAGTGTAAATTTCAAAAATAAAGATCTTACTAATGAAATATCAAAGTCCACAACTCATTCAGAAATGTATTTCTAGAGCTGCTAGTTTAGGTGTTCCTCTTGGCTTTACTTAAAGCGAGTGTTGACAGTTACGTGTTATGAAGCAAAACAGATCTGGGAGAACTAATTATTGCAATTCTCTGAATTTACTTACTATTTGTTCCAAAGACATGGAGGGTGAACTTTTCATGTCAGAGGATACATGTGAGAAGTGTTAAATACTTTGCAGCTGTGAGTGGGTCTGACTTACATTACAAGAAGGAAGACAGTAGAGTGAATAGAAACAACACATAATGCACAAGTCAGTAAAGTCTATTTCTCCTAAGAATATGCTGGGTTTATGTATACTACAGGCACTTAAAAATAACAACTCCTTGCAGTGCATTCTTGTTCATGCCACGCTCCTGATCATCTCTTTCACCATCTTATAAATCTTCTGTCCTGGCATCTATTAGTTATCTGTTCATCTTATTCAAGTTTATAGGCATTGAAATTACTTCTGAGCTAAATTATCTAGCCTCTGTAAGACCAGTGCTCTGAGATAGCTTGATACTTATCAATGGAAAGAAGCTTTAACATCTGCTGGTTCAATAGGCAGCCTGACAGGAACACAGCACTCTTATCTACTTTACTCCACTGGTACCTTGAAACCATTATAATAATTTAACTTTTTGTACCTTCTTCCTCCTCCCTATCCCCAACTATGAAGCCTTTTAAAGTTCAGATTGTAAGGTACATTGAGCTTACAATGAGAAGCAGCTTTCTAAAGTGCTATGACTTATTCAATCTTTTCCATTAAAGCAATGTGTGTTTTTTTGATTCTTTTATGCACAGGTACTTGGAACACCAAATGAAGATACGTGGCCTGGAGTCCACTCTTTACCCCATTTTAAACCAGGTAGGCTGAACCACCAAGTTCATCCAAATTCTCTTCCTGGAAGTACAGAACAGAGATAACTGCATCCCTGCCCACATGCTTCAAAATGGCTTGGTTTGCAGTGTTTGAACCATAATGCACTTGTTATGGCTGCTTTTTATTGCGCCCAGGACTGGGGGGGGGTGCTGCTTTCAGATTGCTGGTAGGGCGATTCCTAGTCAGTGTTACTCNATTCTTTTGTTTAATTTCTTTACCTTCTTTTTCATTCTCTTTATTACAGTATGGGCTTACATTCTTCAGCCCCTGCTTTCAGATTGCTGGTAGGGCGATTCCTAGTCAGTGTTACTCTTCCGCAGAGCACACCAAACTTTGACAAATACTAAAGAAAACTAGAGAGTAAAGATGTTGTGAAAGGTGAAGTTATTACCAGATAACTTGGTACCTTTCTGCAAAGGTTTATTTTTTTAATATGTGTTATATTTGAAGTTGTCATATTCTACAACCATTCTTGAAAAGCCATTTCACCATCTGATACCTTTTTGTGAGAGGGAGCAGTTTGTTCCCTAGAAACTAAAAGGATGTGGTCAGCTTCATTATGCTATATATGTATGCATGTTTATATATGTAATATATATAGTCTTGTGAATTTCTGAGTGTGAATCTTAGAAATACAGTTTTTTAAACACAGCAAAGCAGGTGAATGAGTAGGAGATGTGTTGGCTGGTGCGGGGATAAAATACTGGAACTGGTTGTCCAGAGAAGACTGCCGTCTTTGTTCCGTCCAAACCCTGGCAGGATGGGACCTGAGCTTGTTGGACCTGCTGTGAGTGGTTTTGGACTAGATGGTAAAGAGGAGGTTACTAGATGCTCTTGGATGAAGGACTTTATTGGTTCACAGAATATTTTTCTAGGATGAGTTCGGTTTGTAACCATATGACTGAAGTCTGGAAGTAAGTAATGGAAATTGACCTAGGAATCCAGTATCAGGTGTTTTTGCCCTTGCAGGCCTAAGTCTCTCAGTAAACTCCTGGCTCTCCTTTATTGCAATGATAGTCTGTTCAACTTTTGTGACAACTTATATCATCCTATGTAATTTAAACCTTATTTTCAAGTTCTCTTATAGGTCAGCCATGAAGAAGATTTCATTTTCAATTCAGCCTGTCTTTTACATCAGATCTGCAGAATTGTAGTAGCTTCAAAGAGGCAGGAGATGAGGCAGAGGAGTTGTAAAGGGGCAGGAGATAGCTAGGTAGCTCTCAAAATAAGAGGGAGAGAGAGAGAAACAAATACATTGTAGGGCTTACCCTGACAGGGAGACAAAGCCTCAAGAAACAGGCATACAGACAGCTTTCTTGCCCGTTGCTTTTTTAGTCTCTGCTCTAGACTTACTGCTGTGTAGTGAAATCATACTCTAGCAATCTCTAGTGAATTAGTAGAAACTTCTTTAACAAGTACAGTTTTTCACTGAAATACTAAAAATACTATTGTGTTCTTCCCTAAAACGGTGTATCATTACGTTTAAAAGCTTTTGTGTTTCTCCTTCTTGATACTAATTAAGAGGTGAGCCTATACACGGAATCCTTACAGAAATATAGTGGTCTGTAACAGCAGTACAAAGACCTTGATTTTAGCAAGAGTAGTGAAGAGAAGGAGTAAACCTAGAGGTGTCAGTGAGTGCTCTTCGGGTTGATTTGTTTTTATTCTCCTGTGTGATACAGGAAAGTTTTCACCAGTAGATGGCAGCCAAGAAATTTCCTGGTTTCATGTTTCAGTTTGGCTTCCAAGTGTGTTAAGGGATGTGGGTTTATTACCACAGAAGAATATCAGGAAGTAAACCCACTGTAGGCACTTCATTAAATCTAATTTTCATACAGGCATTGTGTTAGACTTGCTCTTATTTTTTTCATCCCAGACTATGGATTTTTTCAGCTATGAATAAATAATATTTATACAAAGGCAGAGTGGGGACAGGAGGAAAGATGCTTCCAAGACTGAATATGGTCATTTAGTATTTTCACCAGTTCTGTGTGGTGTGGTCTTTGTTCTCTCAGATCCTTTCCACATCTGTGAAGTATGTAGATTTGTAAGTCAGAGTAATTACTATCCCTGCTGGCAATTATTTAATCTTTCTAGGGCCTGTTAATGCAAAGTGCTGAGCTCCTTAATTCCCTTACACTATGGAGGTCTGAGAGCCCTCAAAAAATAAAATCCCTCTTCTGTACACATACTGTGTTCTGCACTGCCTTTGTACCACCCTATATCCTTGATGCCCTTGGTAAAAGGATTTTTCGTTTGTTTTACGGTTCCTTATTGGCTGATTTTGGAAATTACAGCAATAGAAAGCATCGTCTAACTGGACAACCAAAACTGGCTTAAATATTCCAAAACTGACCAGTTGGATTTTATGCTGGTAAAGTGTGGAATGTCTAGAGCAGCAAACACATCACCTTTGGGATCATACTGGTGTACCAGGTATGCTCTGGACAAAATGCTCTGACTGGTGGGCTAGGCTGGAATTAAAACGATTTCCTCAGGCCATTAGAGTTGTTGGAGATGTTTGGTCATGGACACCAGGTTCTCTGTTGCTTCTTAAAAATACGCTTCGCTTCATGCCATTCTGTGCACAAAAATTTTCTGGCTATGGCAAGGCTGCACTATCCCCTTCCACAGATGCATCTCCCCTCCCTCATGACCTGAAATTGTTGTTACACTTTAGCTTTCATGACTGACTTCTTTGGAGGTTAAAGCTTTAATAATACACTTAAGATTACTTAATATTTTCCTTTTCTTAGCAGACAAATACAGGAAGGACCCTGACATGTCTTGCCATGTCTGAATCAATTCAATTAATCTTTAGGATTTGTGAAATTATTGTGTTTAAATATAAGTGATATGGGGCTAAGTAACTCCTGTGCTTTGCATGTGTTTGTGAGTTTTAAGGCTGATAGCTGCTAACACCAAGTGTGATAAATTGGCAGGTGCAGAGAGCACTGATGAGGATATTGACATCCATTCAGGCAAGGCTTTGATGCTATAAACTGAGTTGTGTAAGCATAAAACAAAACGATTTGAACTGAAAGTATTAGTGATAAATAGTTACTATAGTTTAAAAAATGCTGGGCACATTAAATGTCTGTGGAGTTGGAAAGACCATTGAGAGTAGAAACAAAATTTGATTGTATTTCTTGTTTGCATACAGACTTAAATAACTAATTTTCATGCTGTGATTTGATAGGGCATGGTCTTGTGCTGCAGAGAACTAATCACAGTTCACTGGGAGAAACATGTCTGAAAAACATGGCATTAATCTCTTCTCTACTACAGTGGACAAGGGCGTGATTATTATGGAAAGCAGCCAGTGCATAAACAATGATGATCTCTGACATCTTAATATGCGGGAACATTTCTGAGCCTGAATAAGAAATGTGTTCCTAAGGTTAGCTGTGGGTGGCTCCATGTCATCTAAATCCCTAACCTTGGTGATTTTAACAGATTATAGTAGTGAAAATAAAATGGTCATAATTTTGTTTGCCATTTGAAAAGTCAGAAAACAACTTGCATGTTATCTGCCTGCTTTGGGGTCTCTGATTACTTTCTATCTAACAAATAATCCAAGTACTATGGAAGATATTTAAAGCTAAAAGTTGGCCTGATCTTTAAGCTTTCTCTGGGCCTCAGTCTTGGTCCTCTCAGTTTATGTTTGCATCTGTGCACACAGACACATATGCACACAATGTCCTGCTCAGTAAAAGACTTAGGGATAATCTAAATAATGCATTTGAAAGTTTTGAAGTTCTTCAGAAGTGTTTCAGTAACTTTGGGTTACCTCTTGTTTTCACTTTGATGTGAGGGATATTATAATCTTGAGAGGGTCCTTAGGTATCGTCAAAGAAATCCAGGCACCCTGAATCACTGTGAAGGTAAATTATCTGCCTTCAAATAGGAAGACAGTTTGAGGAAATTCTGAAAAAGAGTTGCTGTTTCAAAAGTCTTGAGGTTTCATCTGGATTAGAAGCCCCACATTACAGGCTGTTGGACAAAGACACTAAATGATGAACATAACCGTGTGACACGGGACTTGGAGAATATGTTTTCACTATTTATTCTTTTGTTACAATGCTTTCAGAAATATGCAGATTTGCTGCACTAAAGCACATCCAACCACCGGTCATTTCACTGGACCTGTATCTCCAAGAATGAAATTAAAGTAGGCACTTGCTATCTCTTATCTGCATGAGTAGAGATGCAGCAGTATTCCAAAACAAGCTGCCTCCCTACAAGTCTTGTGTCCAAATCTTACTGATTTTTGTGTATTATTCTCTCCACTGTTATTAAATCTCCCATTTTTCTTAGTCTGGAGTCCTATCAACTTTTCCTCTCCAGCCATTTGTCCTGGATTCAGAGTCCTACCCAAATAATTGAGCAAGTATTTGGATCAACATCTACACTTAAGTTTTCACTTTTCCTGCATTCTGAGTTACTACTTAGGACTGATCCTCCATCCTGGGAAGTTAAATAGAGATTTATCAGAGGGTACTGTCAGTGAAAAAAGTGGGAGAAGGTCACAGTAGAAGGTAAATGAAGTGACCTTGGCCATGAAGAAGTGATGATGATCAAGAAGTAGTAACTTGTTAGGAAGGTGGACAAAATGTGACAACGCTATGTCATGTTCACTGTGCATCAGTTTCCTTACAATACTGTTTTTAGGTGAAAGAAAGTGAAATATTTAATCTTAGGGTGATAGTATAGGAGCCTGAACCTCCCAATGTTCAACAGATGATCAGATACAATAGAGAGTAATATACCTGAAAGGTGGCTTTATGAGACAATTGAAGCATCTGCTGAGCACTGATTTTCAAAATTCCTCAAGTCAGGATGAAAAGAGGTAAGAGAAAGTCTTTCTGTAAGGAGAAAGTGGAATACAAAAAGAAACAGCGAGAAAACAGCATACATTGGAAATACAGCATAAGACAGAATTTGCCAGAGATTGACAGGTACTTCATGGATTTATTAAAAAATTACAAGTCTATGATTGACAAAACCACTGCAGTGCTGGTTTTCTGACTCAGGAATTCTGCTTTGCTTCCCAGGTGATCAATAAATACAGATTTGGTTTAGAAATATGATCTGCTTACTGCATCTTAACAGCTGATTGATAGCCAGGTTGTTTTCAAAGGATTAAGTCTTCATTTAGAGTAGGGTTGGGCTGGGAGACTAAACTCCTTTGGCACAAACACATGAACATACTGTATATGAGAACATATGGCTTTTCAGACTTTCATAGCAGTTTTTCCTATAGAGTTTCACCAAAGCCTGTCAACAATTTGTTACACGCTGAATCAGTATCTTAAATTTATTTACATCTACATTGATGCCAGCGAATGGTCCCAGGCGATCTGGGAGTCTGTTGTTAATCTGTTAGAGCAGCCTGTGGCATGCCTTTAGCTCATGACAACTAGCACTTACCAATAATTAATTCCTGGGCATGGTTAGGGAGTTAGTGTGGGCCAAGGACTGTTCCCTGTGAGAAGGAAGCTCCCATGTCCGGTATTGGAGGATGGAAGGCTGCTGCAGTAGTACTACAGGACAGTGATGGTGTCTCAGCTAGACGGCAGTCTCAAGCACATTTAAATTACTGGGATATATGTAGTCTGTAAAGGAGAATTAATTTCAAATTTATTCCCCTCTTCTGCCAAAACTAAATTGTGTATTTAGTGTTTCCTCAAGTCTGTGGTATCTACAAACCAAGAGAAGCAGAGCTGTCAGTGTTTTCACCATTCTTTAAACAAAATTACATTAAGCTGAAAAATTAAAGCGACCTATTATATATGCAGGTGAACCAGAGTGAGCACTGCTGAAAGGCAGAAGTCCAATGCTTCAGACAATGCTAGCTACTGAAATTACACTTTCTGCTCATGCTCAGTAGGGAGTTTAGAAAACAGCATCTATCCTTCCTCTGTATACAACTTGTGCACTTCTAAAGCAGATTCCCTTGAAAGGGAGGAGAGGAGAGGGGATGGGTTGGAGGGAGGGGGAATTGAAGTAATTTTTCTCATGACATTTGGCATACAAAACCCCAAAGTTTAGCTTGTATATATGATAAAACTCCAGTCGTGAATGAACTTCAGTGAAAACTCTAATTGCACATGAGTGTTTTAAATATTGTAGTGCTTGAAAATTCACTTGTCAACATGGATGCTTGTCTTTGTATCTTTACTAACATAATTTAAATATTTTTAGCATTGAATCTTTAACAAAAATAGCATATGAGTCTTACATATCACAATACAGTGTTGGTCACATTAGACTTAATTTAAATGTAAAGAAAACCCCTTTACAGAAATCGTGAATTAGACTTTTCAAAATATTAATTATGGTGATGTTTAAATATTTGCATTTAAGCTAATCACATTTGGTTTTAAATAGAGAGGAACATTAATCAAGGAATGCATATTAGCCATCATGTTTTGATTAACAACATAAAAATGCCTTGAAGTCAAATTGCATTTTAAGTTCTTTGGTTTAGACTAGAAGCTGATTATCAATAGTGCTAAAAAGAAGCTAAAAATCAAAATATATTCTGTCTCTAATTCCTTATGTTGCTTTTCTTGCCTATTCTAGGTCCTTTCAAAGCAAAAATGGCAAAGGTATAATAGTTCATGTGTTTTTCTGACTGATAAAAGAGAAAAAAACCCTCATCTTGTGTTATGTTACTTAAAATGCAAGCACTATTTTTTCAATTCTCACAGCAGACCAGTCTTCCTGCAGTGGTCTGCTAATAAGCTCACTAGTGAGTTCTGCTGAAATTCGCTTCTGTTTGAACCTGCCCTTGATGCAGGGCTGTCAGATGGAGCGTGTTTATCAGGCAGATAATGATGTTTGCAGTCGAGAACATGTAGGTATATGTGTGGGCACACAAGTGACTATGCATATTTAACAGTGTTGCTGTAGAGTGCTTGCCTAAAGGAAATAAGAAATAGACAGAAAGAAATGCTATTGTTTCTAAGACCACTTAGTACAGCCGAATGTACTGGATGAGCTTTCTGGCCAGGCTTTTTTTTTTTTTTTTTTAACCTCCTCCTAGGCCTTCAAACTGGCTAGAATTTGGGAGCAGTTGTTTTAAGAACATAATTTTTTGGTGAATCAGGTTTGTCAAATCAACCAGCTCAAGAAATTTCCTCCTTCTCTTCCTCTGGTTGCTCCTTTCTGCTTCCATTTTCCCGTTACACTGCTCGCTTCCTCGATGCTGCTGCCTGTGGGGCACAGTCCTAAAAGCTTCCAAGGCCCACGAAGCGTTGGAGAAGCTGTGCTGCCCGGTGTGAAGCAAAAGCAGCCCCGAGCCACGCGCGGCCGGAACGCCCGCGCAGGCGCAGCACGCAGCACCCCCGCGGGGCCCGCGGGCAGCGCCCGGCGCAGGCGCCACGCTCGCTGCGGAGGCGGGGCCTCTGAGGGGGGGCCGGAACATGGCGGCCTAGTCCTTTTCTATGCTCTTCCGGCATCCTCAGAGTACGAGGTATGTTACAGGATATTTTTTTATGCCGTCCTATGCAGGGATCTCTTTGCACTGCGTTTGATTATGAACAGACCACTTAGTCAAGATTTGGCTAACTTGGTCTTCTTAGAAGCAAATAGTAAACGCTTTTAGGTGCTGTGGGATTTAAACAAAACTAAAAATCCCTTTTTTTGTTTCACATAAGCAAAAATCACCTTTGAGGAGTGAAATACTGCACCCATGGGAAAGGCCAGCTCTGTTACAGTGAGACATGGTTGCTAGTGAGGATGACAACTGTATATTTGGAAAAAAATTCAGAGGGTCAAAATTTTTTCCCCCAGATTTGTTCCCAAAAGAGTCACAAATATTTAAGTGCTTGCATAAAGAAAATTAGAATCATACTTTTTACTTTAAATTTCAGATGAGCTTATTGTGTTGTTTTTCCAGTGTTTTTATTCATAATAAACACATTTAATAATAATAATCTAAAAATATTTTAAATCTAGTATATATACTCACAATTTGGAACTGTAAAAATTCAGAATACATCTGAGGTCAAATCCTGGTCTGTAAACACAAAGTTTTTTAGATTTCTTAAATCTCAGCCTCATGAGAATGGGCAGCTGCCTCAGCGAGATGGTGTGCCTTGCATTCTGGACAGTGGCTTGTATGCGCTGGAGGGCGACTGGGTGGCTGGGTGGGTGATGATGTGTCTGTGTGAAATTCTCCCATCTGCCTGTTTGCTTTACAGTTCTGAGGGAGGGGCATTAAGTTTTTGCTTCACGGGTTTTCTTCCACAAGGTTGGACCAAGATTTAGATTGCCAGTATTGCTGCCTCTCTTAATGTATGTGAGGCAAAAATTTCTTTTTGGGGGGAACATTCATGGTAATTGTGCAGTATTCCCAGGATCCCACAGTCTGATATTACTGTTCTTTATGATCAAATCAATGGGAGCATCTGAAAAACAAATACCATATGCTTGAAAGTATCATAAAATGTAATCTCATGCAGTTGGTCACAATCAGATATGTATAGCTTTAGATTTGGTTTTATTAGATTCATTGAGCAGTAAAGGACAGAGGCATTCATACAGGTGTGGGTGAGTTGTTCACTCTGAAAAATTACTCCGAAGCAAACTTAGGGATATAATTGTGAGACTTAAATTCTAGTTCTGTCATTAGTTGGACACAAGCAGGAGATGATCAGATAAAAGCTGGGAGGTTAAGTTGCTTCATTTTTTGCCTATGTTGGGACTGCAAGATTGGTGTTTTTAGGTATGTAATACTGTGGTTTCACAGTTTGGGACTTAAAAAACTGGTCCGTGGGGGAGCACAAGGACAAGTTTATTGTAGTTTCTCTATTCCGGCGACTCTGAAATCAAAATCAGCTGGGTTTGCTTTGTTTCGGATGGGCTTACCCTGTGTTTTTTCGTTCTCTAAAGGTTGAATTCAGGAAAATACTAAGAGCTGGCAAGTACATGGGGCCGGGCTTAGTTAACACAGTAGTCCCATCTAATTATACTGCCCATGAAAGTTAACAACACTGTTCAGAGCCATGACCACAAAATTATGTAGAAGAATGTGAGCTGTATTTTATCATGTGGTTTCTTTACATAAAAAGCATTTAAAGTAAGGAGCCTCTAATCTGCTTGGAGTAGAGACAAAAGAGTTGATACCAGGAGAAGCATGGTCTGCAGTCACACAGCGTATTCATTTGGGTTTGAAATTAAGAACTATGGACTCACCCTCTCTATAGACAGGGTTTGTCCCTGTCCATGTCTTCCTCCTAGTTTTCCCGTCTCCCTGCCTGATAAATATGGTATATAAGGTACTTAAGATGTTTATGCTAGAGCCATAGACACTAAAGACATAAAGATCCCTTTGGGAAGTTTGTTCATTTTGCTCATGCATGTCCCTTACAGCAGCATTTACATAACTGGTCACAGTGTATCACACTTCCAGTAAAAATTAATCTGGTGTAGCAATATTTTTTTCAGTTTTTTTGCAGAACTGAAACAGATCTTTGGACATTAAGGCCTTAAGGCAGTGTGGCCAACTTGGGTGACTCTGGAGTTTTCCTCCCATGGTAAAAATAACTTAAATTGATTAAAGTAAACCTCTGATAGTCTGGTCAAGAAAATATGTTGTATATGATACTTCTCAAATGTTTTAAGTGGATGTAGCTCTGTTGAAGTCATTTTGAGCTAGCTCAGTATCTGACCAAAACATATTGCAGCATGACAGATAAAATCAAAATCTGTCTCTCCTGAGGTCTAGGTTAGCTTTTCAGCAATGCTTCAAGTCAGTTCAATTCTCTTTCCACCCAGCATTTTTCTGCACCAAAATAGATTAATGTGCAAATTTGCAGTTTATTAGCTGAACTCCCATGTGTATCTTAGACTTGTTGTTACATGGCACTGTGTAGCTGCATCTTGTTTTTCAGTGCTTTTGTGTTATGGTTAGACTATTTACTTATCAAGTGTAGAAAGTCTTTATTTTTTTCCTGTTTTATGGGTATCTGTTTGCATATATGTTTTTAATTCCAATTTGCAGACTAAAGTTCAGGGGTGAGCTCAGCTCCTGCTGAGGCCTGTGCGACTTGGTCATTAATCTTACCAGAGCTTAGGCTTTTCCCCTGGAGAGCAGAGTTATTAAACAACTGGTACAATTTGAATTGTGGTGTTCTTCTCCCTTGTTCTTCTTCCGTGCTCTCCATGTCAGTACAATCATTGAACTACTTAAAACAGAACATGTGCTTCAGTACTCAGCTTATATTTGTATTATTGGATGTTAAAACATAATCAGAGGCATTGAAACTCCAGTGACATGTTACTGGTACTGAGCCATGGCTACATCTAGTACTGATCCTGACTGCTTTGCCTATTTGATTTAAAGACTTGCCTCAGGGCATTGGCATCTCTGTAGTAGAGACATTATGTGCCATGTATAATAGAGATAAAAAGAAATTGGTACTTCCTATAGTTTTGATCTGGATGCCTCAGGTGTGTAAGCTATTTTGTTGTAATGTGAAATCTCTTCACTTGCTCATCTTGATAAGAACATATGCAGAAAATTCTTGTTTTCCCCTCTTTAACCCTTATGCTTGGGGTATCATTGGGGTGTCAAGACTTAAGAGAAAATACCGAAAAAAAAACCCTACCGCAATGGTTTAAATTGCTTTTCCTTTTCATGGTCCCCTGGCTGCTAAGTGCCTGGAATTGAGCTTACCAGTAATTGGAAAGTACAGTAGAGTTTCTAATTTACAGAATTTAGGATAATGTCAGTAGGGTGGTATTCAATCTAAATGCTTCTCGAGTTCACAGTAAGTAATGTGGTAGCATTTTCAGGAATGAGATGTATCAGAAATGAGCTCTAATATATTAGGAAATGTGCACAAAATTAACAATGAAAATATTTTATTTGGGGACATATATTTACAGAGCAAAATTTCTGCTAGTAAATGTAGCACATGACCTATAATTTATTTCTCCCAATATCCTAACAAACCAAGGTTTATTACACTATGTAACACAGTTCATAAAGATTCAACCTAATAATTTTAGTTTGTTGAGAACTGTGTAATGACAGCAAATCTAAGAATTGCTGAGTGTCATCTCTTTTCTTAGCTAAACATCTTCATTCTGACAGAGAAATCAGCTAGGTGCTATGTTAATGGTCATCTACACTAAAATATTTTCCAAATGCAGAAACTTTATTGGTAATAAAAGCAAAACAAAACAAACAAACAAAAAAAACCCCACAAAAACCTTAAACTGTTTTGTTTATATACACTTACCTACGTCTAAAAGCTTTTAACAGTGTGAATTTATATTGGTGCTGAAACTATTTGTAGTCATGTAGCTTTGAGTTTCTAGTGCACTTGTCACACGTATCTAGAAGAGACTGATATAATTTCTTTAACTGCCTCATTACGGTTAAAGCAACAAAATTTGTAAACATGAAGTGGTCCTCAGACCGGTTTACAGGTCTGCTGCTTACCAAAAACTATCAGTAGGGACATCAGTGTTGAAGCTTCTGCATTTGTCTTTTTAGTTAAAGGGGAAAAAAATGAGGTATAAGAGAGAAAATCAAAGCATCCCCACTGATGTTAGGATTTTGCATGTGCCTTGGTTTTGGCATCTTTAGAACTGAGTGTATATGAAGTATACATGACGACTTTAGAACTGACAGAAACAAAGTACACAAATGCAAGAATTTGAACACAACTCCTTCCAAGTTACATTTACAGCTGTTTTCCACAATAAGATATATGCGTAGCTGTGTGCATATATATATAGATATAAAAATTACTGTCGCAACTGTACAATGTGTCTATTAAATATCGTGTTCATGGGTGTAGAGAAAGCAAAATTTATTATTTTTTTTTAATTTTATGGAGTATTTTGTAAGTTTAGGACTTCTTCACAGCAATTAATGCTATCACACCAAGGTAGCTGGCCATGGTGAGTACCAGTCTACACAGTAGAATTTCAGTGCAACGGGTCTTCGTGGGAAATGTTATATTCTCTGGCTGAATTTGAATGAATACAACTGCATTTGTTTGCTCCTGAGAGGCATTTAGCTCCTGTTACAAAGGCTAACAAACTACTGACTCTTCATTTCTGCAGCAGCCTTCATAGCATCTTCCTCTTCCAACTAGAATCCTATTGCACATCAAGCATCTTCTTGGATATGAGAGCGAAAGTAGTTATATCTGATCTTATGAACATAATGTTTGAGTAAATAAGCTGTCATTGTGCTTGTTACTTCTACTCATTATTTATATATATTCTTCAGAAAATGGACTCTTATGTGGCCATCATGTTATGCATGTCCCTGTGCGTCACACAGACCCACACTTACTCTTATGCCTCCTGAGAAGCATAAAAACATGACAGTGAGGTCATAGAGAATTGTATTTGCCATGAAGAAAAAAAATTACTAGATTTCAGGCTTCTTTTTTTTTCCCCTAGCAGTCAAAAACTACTTCAGAAATAACTGTAAAAATTTCCATTACTGGTGGTGCCATGATAAATGAGCTTTAGATCATGCTGGTTTGGTTTGGTTTGTTTTAACAAGTTAAGGTATTTTTCGGATTTTGGTGGTTTTTTTCTCCCTGTTTTTATGGCAATTGCTTGTAGGTTAGTTTTCTTCCCTTGTCTTAGGACTTGAGCTGCAGTAGATATATATAAATGATGAAATGATGAAAACTGACAGTAAATAAATATTTTTTAAAAATAAATCCTGGTTGTATCATAAGTAGTTGAATGTGCCTCTTCTTTTTCTTACAGAACGGTTCACACAGTACGGCCCTAAAAACCTTAGACAAGCATGGAATAAGTAAGTATTTTCTTTTTTAATTTTACTTTTGACTCTTGAAAGATATGATTCATGCTAAGCTGAAGTTACCATTGTTTTCAAAGAAGCCAGTTTTGAATTGCCGGCTACCTGTAAATAATAGGGGGAAGCTGCATAGCACTGTATTTTCTTCTTGGGGATATTAGTTGGCAAGTGTATTGAGCTCATGGAGAGATGCTGTGTTACTCCTTTGGGGTGTCAGTTTTGAATCTTGTTTTCTCTGTTTGTCTATAACAATTCAGAAACTTTCAAAGACTATGTTTCTAATTAACTTTTGAGTGTTGTTTCCACATAATCATCCCCTGTTGCCAGGTCCAGCTGGTCACTGCTGTAAGCTGATGACCATACTATTGTTTATCTTAATTACCATGAATGAAAAAATTCAATGTGAATTCACCAGGCTTTTTTTTTCCTTTCAATGTTTCCTGATTTTTGTCACATTTACATCAGATGGACATTGATAGAAAGGTTTTATGCTCAAAATTCAGATAAGCCAGGGATGCCTAACCAATCATCTGTGTAAAGTTTACTAGATGATTTCTCAGCACATGTAGAATCTTTATAGACAGGATATTTGGACCGCACTGTCTCAAGCAATTAACATCTTTTATATACTGAAGAAAATATACAGAGTTTGAGTTGGTTGAGCAGGATCACAGCTATGTCAACAACAGAAAACCTGTTAGAATTTTTCTACACTCTCTTTTGACCAAAATATTTTGCAACAAAGCTAAGCCTTTGCTGCACTGGCATTGTTGTTTTCTTTCTGGTACTAATTCAAAATTTTATTTTTGCTACTAACGGGCTGTCTTGGTGGTTTACCAGGGAGTTCAGGAGATAAATCAGGAGGAGATTGAAAGATCTCCAGGTTCACGACTGAAATGGAAGATACAAAATGTTTTGGTGAAGGAGATTCCTTGCTATAAAGAAAAAACGTTATTGATAGAGTAGAAATCCAAATCCTTTTTCTATGTCTTAATTTATTAGCAATGAAGTGTGTCTAAAACTGCAAAATCCATAAGATAGTTACTTGTCCAAGATGTGATTAGGTCTATAATCACTTTGCCATTCCATTATTTTTTCTCTATCTGCTCTTTCCCAAACCAATTTGGTAGTGTTTTGGAAACACCAAGGCATTTTCAGTTTTAAAAAAAACCCAGACATGACTTTTTAAAGTGTGGTTGACTGAGCAAGGAGAAATCTCTTAATGCAGCAGCATTGTTGTTAAAATTAGGTGTTAGTTGTTGTATGTGATACCATCAATGTTCATCCTTTGAGCCAAAACCTGTATTTCTGCAGTGCCAGGCACCTTTAATGACCTTGTACCTCACTTTGCAGTACTACTAGCTCCTCCATGGTTAGCAGTAACTTCCCGATTCCTGAAATGAGACACATAAAGCTGGCACTGAAGACAGTGCAGGCCTTCTCAAAGATTAAGCGTCGCTGGCCCGTGTTAATTGACTTTCAACAGTCTATAGAAAAGTTCCTGGTTTGTCCAGTTCAAACTAGGTGCCTAATTTGGTGGCTTCCGTGGATGAGTCCATCTCCTGTTTACTGTAGAGGGAGCAACAGGAACCTTCCCTTTTATTTGGCTTTTGTGAATATCTCAAATCATTTTGCCAGTTTTTGTGATCCTTGCAGGCATCTTACAGTGCTTGAGTCTACCTCAATCTTACATCTTGCAATAATGCAATTTTCAGAAAGTCACAGCTTTCCTTTTAAAAAGTAAGTAACTATAATTGTCTTCATTCTGTGCTTTAACAATCAACAAACTTGAAAGTTCATTTTTTATTTGAAAGTAGTTAATGAAATCCTAAACCTTGGAAGAAGCAATTATATTACAACATAGGCAATTAGATCTAGATTGGGAAAGAACAAGGAAACTAATATTGGTGTGAATGTGTTTGCTAGGGAGCATATATTTGTGTAAGTAATGTGAATAGATACTGGCATGCTATTCCATCCATGCTTGAGGCCTAGGTTGAGTGTATCTCTGCATTTTAACAACAGTTAAACTTTTAAAATATAGCAGTTATGTATTACTAAGTACAATAATTGGTTTGAATTTGAAAAGTTGCTATCTTATATTTCCTTCAAAAACATTACATGAAATTTCTGTTTTCATAAAATAAAATAAAAAAACACAGTTTGCTTAAAACAAAGCCTCAGTCTCTGAGATTTCATAATATGCACAAGTTACAGTCACATCACAAGCTGACTCAGATAAGATCAGAGTTTTTTAATTCTAAGAAACATCTTGAAAAATATTTATACATTTTCTATGTTCTTTGCATAAAGGATTTGTAATTTTTCAGCATAAATGAAGGGCTTGAAAGACTGAAAGCAATGACTATATATATATAGTTCAGGGCTTCATATATGTACTTCTATAATAGGAAATATTCAATGCCACAAAATTATGCATCATTTACATTTAAAATGTAAAGGATTTTCTCTTTTTCTAGTGTAAGTCTTTATCTGTGTGCAGTATTAGAGCACTGTTGCTTGCACAGCTGTAGTTAAGGATGTATAAACATTTCTGTTTTAGACATCATATTCCCAAGGGTTTGTAATTCAGCTGTAAAACTTAACACATGGATAGGCTGATTCATTCTAGACATTTTTTATTTCTTATCATGTTTCAAAAAGCAGCCATATCCAACCTTAAAAAAAATAAATCCTTTTCAGCTTCCTGATTTAGTTTGTTGAAGATTGTTGATGACACTAAATATGTGTTTTAAGGGTAGTTGGCAATAAACGTGAGATCCATGTGGAGGACAACAGATAGCCTTTTGTTTTTAAATATGTATTGGTTTTGTTACAGAGTTACTTCCCTCAACATCTTAGTATCTGTGAAAGACATACCTCAAACTTCTCTTGAGGTGAAGTCCTGTTACAGCATTTTATAGGGGAGGGGTTGAGATAGAAAGAAATTTGGGAATTTTTCACACAGAAACTGCCATAGAAACTGTACAACAGAGCACGACATGGAACTTCGTGCTCGCAGACTGGAAGAATACACCTTTAATTTTCTAAACACTGTCTACTCTTTCATCTTTCAGGCACAGGCCCTTTATCTTGTTTATATATATGTATATATATATGTTTGAAGTCCTGGCATGGAAGGGTGAGAATATGGGTTTAGAAGTTTTCAAAGAGGCTTTTACCTCAAAATGTGCATTGTAATTCAGTTTATATACAGGAAGGTTACTAGAAGGAAGAACAGTACTCTTCCAGCATCTACAGAGCCAGTGCCATGTCTGTAAGACAGAAGGAAAAGAGGCAAAATCTCCAACACCAAACCTCCCAAAAAGGATGGTAGTTTGGAGGCAAAATAATTGCACCTGTCCAACTGCACCAGCTACCACAAGATGTGAATTTTAAAGGCAGAGCAAGACAATGGAACAATATTGGATACAAGCCAATAGCTCTTTAATTCCCAGTTTAACTGGAGGTTAGCTAAAAGTGTGGAATTTAACAGCAATGACAAAGTGAAACCCACCAGACTCATTAGGTAAGATCCCTAAAATTCCTAAAATAGAGTTTATATTAGAGGTTACTTTTGGGAAGTGTTTGAGGGAAATAGTGTAACTGTCACTTACAGTAAATTAAGTTCTTTGGAGACTTTACCACCAAATTCCTTCAATGGTCGTCAAACTACCAAGAGATTATAACGAGACTATTTATCAGATAAGATGGGATCTCTAAATTTTGTAGAAGTAGTTATGAAGTTAGGAAACAAAATCTGCATCGATGTTTGCTTCTATAGTAAGCAGCTTCACCTACACAGCATGACCTAATGTACTGTGGAATGTAATTATAAAATACTGCTCTAAAAAGAACTAAGATGGGGTAATCTGATCTTCCTATAGAGTTCATAATGAATTATATTTTCACCTTTTTTCCTGAACTTTTCTGTGCAATTATCTCTACACAATAAAAACCAAGAACAGCTCTGCCTTCAGAATGCAATGCAACCTCTTTCAATTTGCAAAAGCTTCTCCACAATAATAAACCCTTACAGAAGAACAACAAAAGAGAGCTAATTATCCTTGTGTATATTTGGTAGGATATAAAAAGCTTTTTCAGATCCTTCTGTCATAATGCCTTGTATTGTGAGAAATTAGGTTGGAAAGAAAAGGTGCAGTTGAAAACAAATTCTGCTCTGCATAAATAGGACTACTACTTCATAATTCCCCAACATGGCCGTATTTATTATATAAATATCGCTTTATTCTCACAGCCAGTCCCACTGCTGGGGATTTCTTCCTTTAACAAGATGGCCTCTGTACTTGAGACCTCCCTTCCTGAGGCCAGGGTGTTTAAAAGTTGCATTCCAGGATGGATTGGCCTATTTTGGGACTGTTACTCAGTGAAAACTTCCTGAAGAAAGCCAAGTGAGTGAATAAAGACGAATCCATGTATTTTGAGTCTGTAGTTCATTTCAAGCGTGGCATAGACTGTGGAATTGCTTAGAGCTGAGACTTTGAAAGAACTTTTGGTTTGGTGTTCTGTTGTTTGTTTTTTAAAGAAAATCTCTGCCTTAGTGGGATTTTGGCTAAAGAAAAAATGCTCTTCTGATTGTCACTTTTATCCCTCCACCTCCTGTCCCTTCACCAGCATTCCTCATTGTAACTGAAAGAATACTCAAGCTCTCCAGCACCGCAGAAACAAAAGCCTTAGTGTTGTCCCTGTGAAACCTTTGAGCTGCTCAACCCGAGGAGCAGGGAGGGTCTCGGGCAGGACTGTGGAGAGCTGGGCTGGCTGCGTGCTCTGTGCACTGGGAGCACATCGTGGGGCTGCTGGGGCAGGTCCCTCGCTGGCCAGCCAGGAGGGACCAGGGAGCGCGCTAAGGGAGGACGAAAGGATGGAAACCAGACACAAAATGAAAAGATTTTTTAGAAGTATTTATGATGTTAGAGGCATATAAGCCTGCCTCTGTCTCCTGATGGTTTGCAGTGATACTGCTGCACTGAAAAAAAAACCAAAAAAAAAAAAAACCCAAAAAAAGCCATTTTGTATTTCCCGGGTTTTTTTTTCCTATTTCCCATAAGTACCCCGTTGCCCGAGGGACCTTAGGCATCCTGTCACGACAGCCGCTGTGTTACCCCACGATAGCCGAGGCAGCCGTTCTGTGGAGTGCACGCTGCGCTCGGGGGCGGGGTGGGCGATGGCATTTCCATAACGCCGTTTTTTGGTTTATTTCGCTGCTTATTAGAGTTTATTAAATTACAGGGTGGGAAGCCACTTGTTTGCACTTCAGTGCCCTTTTTTTGCACCCCCTTGGTGCTTTTTTCTGTGTGCACGGCACCCGAAGGGCTTGGCTGCAGGCGGCGGGGCTGAGCCCACCACACTGCGGGGTTTGTCCCTCTGCGGTAAGGAATTACCAGGTGCTGATTGAAGCCAAAGATCGAGAAAGATCTCTAGAGTTTCTCTATTTATCCTCTTGCCAAGCCGAAAAATCCTTTCTGATTTATATTTGAATATTTCTTTTGAATTGAAGCAACTGGAAAGTGTGAAAATGTTATACCAATTAAAACTTAGGGGAGAGATTATTCCGAACAGACCTCGTTGATAGAATGTTTATCCTGACATTCAATTTATTTTTGCCTTATTCTAAATTACCCCTCTTCTGTGTTGCTAAGCTTTTGATATTGTATTCCAGCTTCTTGGCCCAGTTAAAAATACTAATAAACCTCCTAAACTGGACCACAAAAGCCTTTGTCTTTTTTTTTTTTTTTAGAATACTAACAATTCTGTGTTATTTCATTAGTAAAATTACATTGTTACTGTCCTATATCCTTCCCATCTATGGCAGCAATGAAAATACAGCCCAAATGTACATGGATGTTTTTTGCTACATGGATGTCTTCTGCAACATTTAATTCAGTATCTGGCACTGGACTAGAGTTTGTTGGCATTATTATCTCTGGACCTATCCATATTCAGAGTTATTTTTCACTGGGAATAATTATTTGTAGTTTTCTGTGTTTTATCTTTTTTGTGGATTTTCTGCCCACACATCTGTCATCTAAGAGTTGAATCAGTATGCAGTATATCCCTTAGTCTAAGTCATAATAAAGATGTTAAATAAAACTGTGACTAACGCTAATCCCCCTGGGACACAGCTGGACACTTCCTTTCCAACTCAGTATACATTGCCACTCATCATTACCCTTTGCTTATGGTCTTTCAGCCAGTTTTCAGCCTATGGGATAGTGTATCATATCCCAGCTCTTCAGAGCTTGTCCACAGAGCAAGATTTTTTAATAGAAATTGCATCAAACTTTCTCTCTTGTTGCTTTGTTCCGCCAATTATTAAGTCCAATTAAAAATAATTTATCTGATGTCTAATTCATTTGTCATCTCTTCTTTTGCCATTTTTTCTTATTTTTTCTGAAATCTGATATTGCTTCCATATTGTCTGTTGTGTTTCTGTTGTATTTTGCTTCTGTATGGTGTGTCAATGTCCAACAAATATTTGCTAATATTCTATTATTTGAAAACCAGAAAGGAATTATGTGCATATATTTATTTTTTAAGTCTAGTACAATATTGTAGAATGCAGAGCATAATTGGATAACATTAGAGTAACTTATCTACAGTAATAAGCCTATAAAGAGTAGTGAGGAAAGAGAACTAACTTCTTGTGTAGATTTCCTGGAAAGACATGTGAAAAGTGCCTTATATTTGTTTGGTATCCTCACTATTTCCTTAAGAATTCCTTAAGATAGGTATTGAGATGTATATCAGATAGACTTGTTTATCTGGTGTTCCCAGGTAACTTTGGGGTTTTTTTTCCAATGTATGTTCTTCATTAACATTTTTCAGTACTTTAAGATCAGTACTTCAGGTGTTTCCAGTTTTTCTTTCTCCTTATGCATTTCTGCGTGCCAATGCTTTATTTATTTCTCAGAATTATGTTTTTGGTAGTGTGTTACTCATATATTGCCACAATGTCTGTGATTTGAAGTCTAATACTTTCTGATCAGAGGCATGAGGCTTCATTATATCCTCACGTTCAAAATTCTACCCTCTTTCCGGAGTTCTGCAATGTTGGCTTTTTTGCTGAGATCTGTCTTCTCCAGATAATGACATTGCTGACAAAACTGAATCTCTGAGATGTGTTTTAAAAATATTTGTCTGAGGGATTGAAGACATACTGTGAAGGCAGTAATATAAGTGAAGTAGACCTTACTCCTGAGTCTCTCATTATTTATATGTAGCCACTAAAGGCAAGATTCTTCCAAAAGGAGAGTTGAAATGATAAGCACCTTGAGAACTGGGTTGGCATTCAGAAGTGCTTAGTGCTAAGCAACTGCTGTTGTCTTAAGTGGCTTAATATTATTCTCTGCTGTTTGTCCTTACTGCAGACAGGCAGTAAGTATAATAACATGAATGATGCTACTGGGTTTTGTCACCACTGCAGATAGTTTAAACCAGTCTCAAAACCCATGCCGTTTGTCTCAGTTGCCAGTCAGAGACTTACAGACAGTAGTTAAGATTTCTGCAGTGGTACAAACATCATGAAGTATCTTTGCCTTAGGCAAATACTTATTTTACTGACTTTTATGGTGATTTTGTGTGGGGGTTTCAGTGTGATTTTGGCCACTACCTTCTCTGCGGTAGGATCACAGGTATTCAGGTACTGGCATTCACAAGCATCTCCTGTGACCATCCCTTAAAATTCATTAGAGAATATCTTAGTCACTTCCTTTTCTGTATTTTCAGCTGTGTTGCTTCATGTATCTATCTGCTTTCAGGTTACTGACTTCTTGCCTGCCATATAGAACAGAGAAACAAGAATTTTTCCTTTTTCATGCAGGTTTTGGTTGGTTTTTTGTTTTGTTTTGTTTTGTTTTTTTTTTCAATTAAGGATGCAGAAACACATAGCATTGTAGGAGACTAGTGAAAACAGTGATTTCTTTCATAACTTGAAGATATTTGCTAGCCGGTTTCATAACTAAATTTTGTGATTTCTTTAAATGACCTAGCATAGAAAGTTTTAAGCTCTTGCTTGAGTGTTTGTGAAAGATGCTGGCTGCAAGCAGGTCAGTGTGTATATATATACAGTGCTTCCCTGACCCATGTCAAAATAGGAAGACTGGAGACTATAATCCTTGCTGATGCATTAAAACAGAGAGGTTAGATTATGTATCTTCAGCAACACATTGTGAATAATGAGCCTCAGCACAGGGCTGGTGCACCTGTCATTGCTGGAGGGCAAAGAGGCAAGTGGTTCCAAAGGGAACTGACCTTTTTCTTTCAGGCATCGAGTCAATCCCTTATCCTAAGGCACACATTCTGCGTTAAAATTATTATAACTCTCCTGGTATTAGGCTGAACAACAGCCTCTGGTGAAAAATCTATGGAAAAAAAACCCCGAATGGTGATGGTAGTTTATCTATTGTTTTTAATTAAGTCTTTATAGGAAAAATATTCTTAATTTTGAAAGACATCACTAAATTCTTCTCTGATAAAGTTGAATTTAATTAAAGTTTAAAATCAAATTTTGAAATCTTACTTGCCTGAATTAGTAGCTCACTAATAGCAAAATATAAATTACAATATTTATCAGTAAATGTGATTAAAAATCCTTTTAAATTCTCTAATGTATAATACAGTATATATTCACTGTCTGCTACCTCAGCTGAATTTCTGTCTGTAAGATCTGATTTACAAATAGACAACTTTCTGTTAAATTATTCACATCTCATAATAATTGATGTAACAGAGTTGATCTTATGCTGGAGCATATTTGATCATAAATTCAATGAAAACACCCATCATCTTTGTGATGTTTGTCCAGCTAAATCCTTCAGTGAATAAAATAATAAAGATGCCAGCTGTGTTTGTTTTGTGATCACTACTGCAATAGGAGGCTGAAAATACAAATGAATAAAAGACCTAATTTTTCACGTTGGAGCAAAGAATTTAAATTGAAAAATTAATTTTTTACTTCAGTCACATTCTCACAAACACTGTTTGCTTTTGCTGTTGTTTAGGAATCCAGAATAGTTTTAAAATACTGTTATTGTTTGTATTCAAACTTACAAAACCTAAGGAAATCTTATAAAAATAGATTAAATTTATGGCTTTCTCTCTGACATCATTGCACATTAAGAATGGACCATCATTTTTTCATTACTTCTTTGGTTAGATTTTTATAGCAGTCTTAAAGCTCTTTTTAGTACTGTATACTGTTAGTGTGCTTCAAACTAATTTCACCACCCTGACATAAAAAAATAATTCTCCCGATTATTATTGGCCTTCCTTCAGCAGTATGACTTTTACAGAATGCTGTTTTATTCCTTTTCTTTCTTTCCTATTTGATCCTTAGAATGCCCTTGAGTCAAGCTCTATTCGGCAACCATGAGGGCATGAATTTTCCTGAGATGTTGACAGATAGTGTTTGGTGAATATCATTTTTCTGTCAGCTACAGCCTACATCTATACTGCTAAGTAAAGCAGAGCCTGAGACTGTCTTCTGGCCCCGAGGCCATGTGGCAGAGCTTGGCTGCAGCTGTGCTAAGTAACACTTGGGCATGCATCTCCTGTGGGCTTTATGTGGTCCCCATACAGCTGCAAGTGCAGTTATTATTTTGGGGTTGTTCAGCGTTAGGTTTTTAAATCAGTATTTCCAGAATAACGTAAGACCCATGTCACAGACCATAGGAATTGTGTTTTCTAGCATAATGTATTGCATGCCTTGCTTGTAGCTTGCTGGAGCCTAGTACCTGCCGCCTTTTGGGAATGGTCCCCAGCATGAGATGTTCCCTGAACTCTGTCTGGGAACATGGTTTGGAGCATGCTAGTTGGCATGGGCAAAAGTCATCCAGGGGCAGTGTGGACATTCAGTAGCTGAGCAGTCGGGCTCTCTCCCTGCCCTGCTTAATTAGGCAAAATAGGCTTCAACAGAGAGATTCTTACTATTCCCAGTGTGCACACTTGAGCGTATTCCCAGTCAGGTTTCCTGCTCTCACTGTAATGCTGGTATTCTTTGTCACTTAGACCTGTAGCCTTAGGGAGGCTTTTTATCTTTCTTCTCCTATTCCATGCATCCAGAATGCTATATACATTTAACAATATTTTTTTCTTTCCAGCTTTTCCAAGATACCTTTTTGTCTTCCCCAAACAACTCTATCACTCTGATCTTGATTACCATAATATACTTCTCATGTCCTCTCCTGATCAACACCCTTCTTCCGATCATATGAAAAGCAACCAGTAAATTAAATTTTTTGTGTGTGTGTGTTGTTTAGCTCTCATCCCAGCACTGACTGTTTTCACTCCCTCATTTTTAAGGTCCTTCTTATCCTTTTCAAAGTCCTCCATAATTTTGCCTCTTCCTCTCTTCCTTCACAAAGCCATGTATTTGGTCCTATTCCCTATTCTTACATCAGTGATTCCTTTCTCATATTTAAGCCTTCTCCTTTCCCCTAGATAATTCAGGCAGACTCACAACTGCTGCCTTCCTCTCTGGGAATCAGGTGGGCTTATGCCCAGATACTACATTTACCGGTTGTTTGTGTTCCTTTTCTCCAGGCTTCTTCTTCTCAGTTTGGAAGCTGTTAGGACTTGTCAGCCTCAAATATCTGCTTTCACAGAAACTTAATGTTCCCTTAGGACCCTGAAACAAGACCTAGATGTTTATTTACCTGCCTGTCCGATTCAGTGAGAGCACACATGACCAGACCTGTCACAGAGCTCCGTGGGTTCCACCATTCTATGTGTGCAAATTCTTCTGAAAATCCACCTGCTTATTTTGGGTCATTAGAAGTGGCCTGAGTTCTGCTGGCAGTCAATTTTTAGTGGAGACTGGCTCATTGGGAAATCTGACCTTTAGCGGTCACTATTACAGATAACAATTTTTTATTTTAGTTCTTAAATCACCTATGCTGATTTATGCCTAAATAGCAGTAACTCCCTGCTTAGCTGTCTCTCTTTCATGATACTTTGACAGGGTAGGATTTGCAAAAATAGTTCAGGGTTGAGTTCTTCCGTACTGCAAGCCAGTTTCTGAGAGTCAGATAGCACAGCATCCTCACACATATGTGAGCACAGACACTTAAAATCCATGTATTTCAGTAATTTGTAGTTAATATGTGCTGAATTGGTGACTTGGTAATTGACCTCCAAGCTGGTTTTAGGTAAAAGGGCATAAGCTCCTGTGTTAAATCCAAGCAGCTTTCTAAAAAGACACTTCAATGCAGATAAGTGTGGAAATGTAATGTTTCATTTAAAAAAAAAAAAAATTGATGCAAAATCATGTTACGTTTTCTTCAAATTGCATACTGGAGAGATCACTGTTTTCTCCTTCTATGATGGTCTCTGCCTAAGAAACCTAGGGTTTTTCTGTATTCAAGTTTGAAATCAAATTCATACTTCCTTTAATAGAGTAACACAAGCACATTTGTTACATTTATTACTGCTGTTGGTATCAGGCATTGGATTTTCAGTCTGCCAGTTTCTCCCTGTTTGAAGAGGACCTAGTGTTTGCTTTATAAAGTGTCTGTCTTCATTAATGTAAAGAGAGAGTGGTGTGCTGAATCAGGAGAGTGGATCTGGAGAAGGAGTGGCACTTTCTGCACTACAGTGTTGATGTGAGTGTAGTGTCCTATTCTGTGTTCTCTTCTAACACCATCTGAACCAAGTACCTGAGGGTCAGGGAGCTGCAACTAGTTCTATATGATGTAACTCTAAATACCGAGGCATAACAATAATATAGAATAAGGTATTTTTGAGTGCACAGTCAATATCTTGCCCACGTGCTCTCATTATAACCATCTCAGTCTTCTCCTCCCAATATTCACTAGTTCTGCATCATTTTCCTGTCATGTCTTAGCTTAGGAGTGTAGCTACAAAAAGATCAGGATACCTGCTTTTATATAATTGCTTAATCTCCTTGGGTTCAGCCAGACAACTCATCTACGTTAAGGTGAATACATGCATATGCCTGGGGTCTGTCTTCCTGAGCTTTCTAGGCTTGGGGCATTCTTTCTGCATCCAAATCTCTATCCACTTTTAATGAGCTGTATAAATAAATACAAAGTACTCCTGTTGGTTTCACATCCACAAAAATATATTTTATTAGCAGAGAAGTATACAGTAATAGAAAAGATCAGACCTGTCTGATGTTTTAGGGAGCAGTGGGAGGACAGGACGAGTAGCTGCTCCCAAGTGGTTGATGGATCTGAGGCACAGGAAAGACAGATTTGTAGGTTAACTGTGAGAAATGATCTTTGGCTTCACTGACTAAAGCAAGGTCACCCTTCTCGGGGCACTGCCTGCATGCTGCAACCTTGCAGCAAATTCTTGTTGAAGTACTGAACAAACAGACCAGTTCTTATTTACATTAGAATGAAATTAAAACTTATCAAACCCAAGCTGATAAAATATCAGACAAGATGGTAGAGATGTATAAAGCAGTACTAATGTTTATTTACTAGCACTTAGTTCTGACTTTTTGTTTTGTTTTGTTTTGTTTTCTAAAGGCAATAGGTCAGGAAAGACAGCTGGATAAGGGAAAATAAGGAAAGCTTCATTTACTGCCCTAAGGGGTGCACCCACTTGACAAATTTGAAAGTCAAGAGTTTGGTTCTCTTTTTCTTCAGAATATCTCTTGCATGGATTTATTTGAAGAGCAGCAATCCAGGTTGTCAAGGGTGGGAGGAGGGAAAGCCCAGAGCTTTGACTGCATTGTGTGCCAAAGGCTTATTTCAGTGATTTCTGTGTTGGGGGGTGGGGGGTTACTCCCTCCTTTTTTCTTTGGCTTATGTCCAGCCAGTGAGGAAATAAATATGTGAAGAAAGAATGCTATGGAATGTTAACTCACTGCTGTATTTTCTTCCTTTTATCATGCCCCAAGATTCAGTGAAGTTGATATAAATTCACCGTGCCTTATTTTAAAAAGCATAGCAGAAAGGCATTTTTCCTTTAAGAGTCAGACTGTAAAAGGTGATTTTCTTTCACTCAGTTTGGTTTAAGCCTGTAAAAAGCATTAAGTGAAAAATCTGATATATTTGTTAGGGCATTTATTGCATTATTAACTTATATTTTCAGTTCTCAGCGAAAGGTTTGTAGAGAACATAAACCTTGAAGAGTTTTTGTTCAGGATTAAAGTTATATTTTCTCCATTTTCTAGTGAAATAATCGCTCATAAAGTGATTGGGATGTTAGTAATTATTTTTAGCTCTGTTTGTTTTCCAGGGATATTCTGTTCTACTTGCTGAGGTGCACAAAGATGGTCTTTAAAAAAACCTCACCTTGATCAGAAGATTCACACCCTTTAAAGACTTTTCAAATAATCAAAAGCTTCTGATTAGATGTCACCACTTTGTTGTTGTTCTTCATTAATTGCACTTACAGCAAACAAAGATCTTCAAGTAAATTATAAATCTAGCATACTCAGTACTGGTCTTTCGTGGTGTAAGTAATGCACTATGTCTTCCATAATTAGTATCTTTAATACTGGGCTAATTGGGATGCTGAAAGAATTAAAATAGCTGATTGGTTGTGTCATGTAAAATCAAAAAGAAGTAATTGCTAAATTCTTTCTAGGACAAAATGGTAAGGCATGTTCTAATTAAAATTTCTTAGGAAATACTTATTCTGGAAAATACCTGTATCTCAGAGAAACTGCTGAAAACTGAGTGAAATAATGTGAATTACTTGAGGTAGCCTTCTTTTAGTTTAATGAGTTAGGTGTGGTTTTAAACACTTGTAAAACACCGTACCCAGCAGTCATGTTGCCTGGAATATCACAGCCTCAGAATTCCCAGGAATTAAGAAAGTTACGTGATCATATCACAGAAAACCACATTCTCAATAGCTTAGAGTGTGTTATCACTGGACATATATTCTATGTTTTCTGTTTAAATAAGATTTTGTTCAGTTTAATGTCTGCCCTGCAGACTCCATACTTCTTGCTTCATTTGAGCTCCAGCATATATTATCCTGGCGTAAAGGTGCCTTGCATCAAATGTACCTTAATTTGTGTCAGAATAACATAGAACAAGTAGGGGAAATATCTGCAGTATTGTCAATGAACAGTATTAGCTGTCTTTCTGCCATAAGCTCTCAATAGTTGGTGCTGGATTTCTTTGGAAGGTTTTGTAGCCCAGTATATTTATTCTGAGGCAACAGAGCCAGGGCTAGCCTGGATGCTTGTCAGGCTGTAGGAGAACAGAATAGGATACTGTTAAGTCAGTTGTATATTGACTGATTCTCTTTAAGCTTAGTATTTAAACATCAAATCTACCAAATTCATTTTTTAAAGTGGTGTGTTCAGTAATAGTGTTAATGTTCTGCTTCCTTTGTGGCTGTTGTCAAATGTGAATGGCCTTGAAAGGTTGGATCACTTAATTGTCTCACTTAGGTGTTACTAAACTGAGTCTCTGAAGCCTAATGTGACTCATGAGCAGTGTGTTTTAATTCTCTGTTCTGAGAAGTTTGGGAGCTGCAACTATAATTATGGTTTTCCTACTGAGTCAGTAGATTCTTTAAAAAATTTAATAAGTGTATAAAAATTATATAGCTAGAGGTAAATCTATATTAATTAAAATATAAAGAAAACCTACTTGCCTATATTGTTAGAAATTTTATTTGTTACATTCACTTACTTTCATGAAATGCTATTTATTCATTTTGCCTGCTTTCCAGCTAGTGGCATCTGTGCAACTGTCAAGTGAGAATTAGTTTGGATGGGCCGGACTTGGTTTTAACTTCCTGGAATGCACTGAATGAACTTACCTCCACAGCTTTCCAAATGGGACTCTGACCTCTGCTACATTGACATTAACAGCAATACCAAGGAATCTAACACTGATGCTTTTATTTTTATCTCTATTTCGTATCAGTGAATACTTACCATTAGTTGTCATGGCTTTTATTTTAATATTCAATATTTTTACCACCTTTTCAGTACTTCAAAGGATAAGACTACTGATGCTGTGATATGGTAATATAATTAAAAGGAATCAAACTAATTTGTAAACTTCCAAAGAGACTGTTTGATGCACCCCCATGGAAATCGTGATGGTCTGAAGACTGGAGTGCAGTGTTGTGCAGGAGCACAGAGCAAGGACAGGCACTGGGAGCAGTATAACCAGATTAGTGCCGGCTTTGCCCTGGTCTAGTATTAGTATGGCAATCTTGCTTCTAGTGAGGTACTGAGCTACAAGAGTACAATTAAATTGATGGCCTAGGGTGTCTGGAGGTTGGATTTTCCTACCCTGCATGTGTAGATGTTTCTGAATCTAACCTGTTGCCAGTATCTCAATTTGGGAAGAGAAAGAGGGGCATGAGGTGTTTGGAGATGTGCTTTTCCTAAGGAATATGCACAATCCAGGACTGCTGTTGACAACCCCATGCAGGTGTGGGGGACAATCCCAACACTGACATGTCATTCCCGTGGCTTTCTTTGATTGTATTATTTACTGTGTAGTTTGACTTGAGGTACCTCTACACTGTGCTGTAGGGCAAATTCTGTATTTTGTGATTGATAGCAACAAATAAAACACTGCTTCAGTGAGCCCTCAAACAGTTTTCTCTCTCTTTGTTCATCAGTTTTAGTCCTCGGTGCCCTCTGTGTAAAACATTGAAGAAATGGTAACATCTTTACTCCGTTAGGTTCTCGTCTTGAGGTACCACTTTATGCCTTTATCTGTATCAAAAGCTAAAAGCATCGCATCAAAACTTGTGTTCACTTGTTATGGTGGTTTCATGATGGCTAAATAAGCTCTACAAAAGCTCCGTGGAGGCACACCAGGCGTGCTAGGGAAGCAGCTCCTGCATGCTGGAGCTGGCACGTCAGGTCTTTGAAGACGGTAGGTGTTCTCGGCATGGCTGTAACTACAGAAAAGGCTGTTGTGTTTCGCAAAAAGGAAATGCTGCTTAAGGTAGGCCCTGCTCTGTATTGCATGCCACATAGCTGCTGCTATGAGTGTGTGTATTCAGAGGTACAAACTACCAAGGCACATACGGGCATGTCTGTATCTGCTGGTCAGAAGACAATGAATTTGCAAAGAAAGCATTAACTAAGATATATGGTGCTGTACAGTGTCAGAGCTCAGGAGAGGCTAAAGCCAGGGACAAGGGGGAAAGGCTGCTGTCTTCAAGCAGACTTGGGTGAAAATGGAAAGTACAGCCTTTGTGACAGCGTGCTGGTAGTGAGGCACCAGAGGGACTGTACAGGAGCCCTGCTGAGGGACCACAGCTTCCTCTGTGAAACCAGCTGCAAGGGTTACTGGATGGCCTGCCTGATTTTTACTGGTTTGTTTGTTGCCTTCATGCCATTTAACTTTAAACTCTGCTAAATTGTGTGATTGTTCAGGTTAACTGTGGTTTTGTCTTTGAGCATTTCAGGTTGCAAGAGATTGCATAGAATGAAGAGGCAGAGCTGAGATTTCCAAAGAGAATTAGATGCCTCACTGCTCTAGGCCATGCTATTAGTGCCAGTTGAGAAATTAATTAATGATACATTGTGCGAGTCATATCTTCACATGGAAAATATGCACAATAAACAATTTTTGCTTTGGGAAGTATTTACCTCATGCTGTTAAGAGCATATAGACAGCATATTATCTCCATTTGTTTCAATGCCCATTTGTCTTAATTATTAATGTGAATTTGAGCTGCCTTCTTCATTGCATTTAAAAGCAAATCACCCCAAGTTCAGAAGTTC
This sequence comes from Grallaria varia, assembly GCA_013396735.1. Taxonomy (NCBI): domain Eukaryota; kingdom Metazoa; phylum Chordata; class Aves; order Passeriformes; family Formicariidae; genus Grallaria; species Grallaria varia. Next base: position 241,817 of record VWZG01010855.1, read on the forward strand.
ACTGCACATGCCCCAAACTTTTTTTCCTCAAGAGCTTAAACCAGACTTCAGTGATCTTAGTCATGTTCTGCTTGACCAAATACTGACCTTCCTTTGCAGTAGAAAGACATTTAAGCCTGTTTTCTGAAATTAAATCAAATTCTTGTAATCCAATGAGATTTACAACTCCCCAAGTCTAGTCAGATTCGTATATGTTTCAAGTGAGACAGGTTCATATGGTGTTTGTTTTGTTTGAGCTAAGGCTGTATATAACATTTAGGATTAAATTGAAAATCAATGTATTTCACAAATGTCATCAGAGTAGGTGTGTAAAAATATTCCCAGTATTTCTCAGAACAATATCTACATACTATTTAATGCTCATTGCCAAAGGTTTCTCTGTAGTCTGCTGTACACCACATTTTCTGAAAGTATGTATGCTGTCATGGCTAGTTCCTCAGTGATTAGTGTGACAGTAAGTGAAGCGTGAATATTGAGACTTGCCGTATCATGCATGCCAAGTTCCTATATGGCCCAACTGCTGTGAGACAAAACATGCTATTATGTTTTAGACACAAAGCCATATTGTATGAAATTCCATCCTGTCTCATACTGAAGGAGGTGTATTTAAAAATCAAATCTTTTTTTTCTTCAGTTCTTTTTGCTAACTTTTCTGTATCAGATATTTGACTACTGAACCCCATCAGAAAATTTAGCCTTTGTCCCTATTGAGGAATCATATTTCAAGCTTGAATTAAGCAAATTGTTAATGTTTTAAGGAGGATATTTTAAGGAGACTATTGGCAAAAAAAAAAAAAAAANACGTTCCAACGTTCCAGACCATGGAGGTTATGCACTAAATGGGGTTTTCCGAACAATTCCGACATAGCATATGTAATTTAAATACATGATCATACAGTGCATTTTTCATAAGTAAAAGAATAGCTTGTCTTTAAACAAAGCAGCAGAATTAGTCATGCATTCCACTAAGGCATCAGTTTTAATACAGGCGACCTTATGAGCCCACATGTATATGCTTTTTGCAGTGTCCACCGATTTCCAGAAATGACCTTCACAGAACAAATCAGTTTTGGAGAAGAATCTTTTCATTGCTATGCAAAGCTCCATAAACAAAATTAGAACTTTGA